>JAVJIX010000005.1:7037500-7605000 GCA_036785185.1 Paratrypauchen microcephalus
CCGAGCACTCACGCTAACGGATACGGGATCATTAGTAGAACAGAACGGCTCAACATAAGTTCTGCGATACTGCTCCAAGTGACACCAAACTGCTATGGGTGAGTAAAACTACTTGTTTTATTGCCGAAAGAAGGCTCAGATTGTAAAAAAAAAAAGTTACTTTTCCTCTAAAGCTCACAAGAGTAATTTTTGCGTAATATAAGGCATTTATGGTAGAGATTTCTCACAATAAAAATGATGAATTGTACGTTTCATCTGTAATGGCGTGTGCATCCATTGGGACAGTAGCTGCTTCAGGCCCAACCCCCACTCTCTGGAGGATTCTGCAGCAGGATCTACCCCACTGCACCCCATCCCAAACAGGACAAGTCGCCTCAAGTGACTGCAGGCCAGGCCCACCCCACAGCTCAGCACATGAAGCAAAATAGTATTTATGATGTGGAAATGGCCAGATATTATACAGTGAATCCAGATTTTATATTCTGTTTATAATGGAGATTGGAAAGGTTTCTGCCCTGGAACCTTCCTCTGGCTCTATTTCAATATTTAAATTCTGCCTATAGAAAAAATTTACCAAATGTGATGGAATAAATTGTCAAGTTTATGAATGACATATTTAGTAGAAAAAGCAATGGGAATTCCTTGTGAAATATCTAAGTTGGATCTTAAGTTTTAATGTGACTTTTATTTCTGCATGGTTTGACCTAAATTGTTAAAGCAGAGTACCAAGAATCATGTCATCTGGATGTTTGTTCATTTTTCATATGTAGTGTATTTTTATTTTATTTTGTTAGTTTACTCAAGTGCTCATCAACATTTTTCACATTTTTGAGCCATAAAACCACCTGTAATTTAATAAATGTATGGTAGAGCTGTTTAATGTTATACTGTGGAATTTTCCAGGTAGAGCAATGACATATTCATAGAAAAAGCAGGTGATGAACCCGCAAACAGAAAGAAACATAGTGCACCTTTAACCCTCGAACACTTTCGCTATAAAAAGTAACTCACTTTTGCAGGGTAATTTTTACCCGATATAATATACCCAACAAAAAGTACTTGTCATGAAAAATAGATCAAAATATGACAACACATGATAAATTAAAGTGGTTTTCTTATTTGCAACTGTGGTATGTGTAACAAAATGGAAAACATAAACATAGGAAGACCCTAAAAACATGCTGCAAAAAATAAACAAACAAATAAATAAATACATAATGATATGAACAGTTGCAGGAGAGAGGAACAAAAAATTGTATTTTTTCACTAGGTAAAAATGACCAGTTGAAGAAGAAGAAGAAGAAGTGAACTTTATTGATCTCACACTGGAGAAATTCTTCTCTGCATTTTAACCCATCCTATATACATATATACTGTATATATTAGGAGCAGTGGGCAGCACACATTAGGGCGCCCGGGGACCATCTCCATGATCTTCTTGCTTCGGCTTGGTCAGGACCTAAGCTGGAGTACCTATGGTGCATGTTTTGGGTAGGTGGGGAAAACCGGAGTGCCCGGAGGAAACCCACCCAGACACGGGGAGAACATGCAAACTCCACACAGAAAGGCTCGGGCGACCCGGGGATCGAACCCAGACCATGCATGCAAACTCCATACAGAACACACACAGAAAGGCCTGGGCGACTAAAATATTGTTTTTACCATAAGAATTCCCTTTGAAATCACCACTTTGTGATATTTATTCATAACCACTGCACTAAATAAGGATAGATACACATTCCAGGACCACTCTTACTTACCTATTTTTTACATCCTCTTACATTAAATTCATTACATTCTTACATTCCTCTTTCACTATCGCCGGGTGAAAATCACCAAAAGCCTGTAGGAAAAAGTGGGCTTTGGGGTAGGGAAACACCTACACCTTCAAAGATGTCAAAAACAATGGTGAAGCTCCCCAGGGACCCATGACACTCAGAAAAATGCAACATATTGAAAATCATGTAAATAATTTTGCTCGGGTGAAAATCACCCAGCGATAATGCTCTAGGGTTAAAACAATAATGATTAAAAACATTATATATTTTTGTCAGTATTGCCTCTAGTGGATTGTATGAAATAAAAAAAGAATAAACAAATAAAACAAAAGATCCCTGCATCATGTGTTATAAACTTTGTCTTAAGTTTCACATTATTTGACCTGGCGTGTTGCCGCTACACCGCATAAGGTCACCATGATGACGGCCTTCCTGGAAACCAAGACTCTCATATGTACACTTTAATGTTGATACTACTTGTTTTGGACATGTCCTCTCATACACAGCTAAAAATAACTGAAAACCGATGACAACAACAAACAGCAATATCAGGCCGAACCCACAGGATGCGCAGTAACACATCAATACACTCCATATACCACATCATGGGATCTGCGAGTGCTTCGGAGAGCTGCTTGTGCGCCAGCTGACATACAAGTTAGGTTTCTATGCATCTTGGGGACATAGGTGTGTGCGTTTGTGTGTTTGTGTGAGTGTGACAGTGGATCAATAGCCATGTGTTGTGGCGGCGCTCCCTCAGGACAGCAGCACTATATGAAAAGCCAGTGGTGATATCTGCTTATGGCCTTTCAGAACATTCCCAGTGAGTTTAGCCCCAGAGCCAAGGTTAAAGAGAGCCAAGGCAGAAGAGACGCCATGGATCCCGCAGAGCCTCTGGGACTGAGCTCTCAGACTGGAAACTGTCCGTGTCAGCTGGAAATGCTCCACAGACAAGAGCTGGGTATAGCGAGGAAGGACAAAAACAGACTACTACAGCTACTACTACTGTTAGATGTTTTTTTTTAGTATTTTGCAGGACATTTACTTGTACCGAATAACGTTTCTTTAACTTGCGGTGCTTTTCTTCAGTGCAGAATACTGTTGTTGTTGTTATTGTTTGTTGTTTGTTGTTGTTTGTTGTTTGTTGTTGTTGTTGTTGTGGGTGGATAAGGTTCCTGTCACAGTAACACCGTTTTACTCTTGTTCTTGAACTTATATTACTCTATTTTCTGATCTCAAAAATAGAGCTGTGGAAAAAAATAAGAGACCACTGGATTTTTTTTCTGAAATCAGCATCTCTACATGTATTACAGCCATTCCATTCCAGCGTCTGTTGAATTCCAACACAAACACAAAGCCAAATATCAATTTCCGAACTCTTCTTAAGTGTAAACATTAGTATTGTTGTTTTAAAATGAATTTGATCTTGTTTCTTTGCATCGTTTGAGGCCTGAAACCATGTATCTGTTTTGTTATTTTGACCATTTGTCATTTTCTGCAAATAAATTCTCTAAACAATAATATTTTTATTTGGAATTTGGGGGAAATGTTGTCAGTAGTTTATAGACTCAAACAAAAATGTTCCTTTTGCCCAAACACATACCTATAATTAGTAAAATCAGAAAAACTGATAATTTTGCAGTGGTCTCTCATTTTTTTTCCAGAGCTATATACCTGGAGTTGTGTTTTGTTTCATTCACACATGTTTAATATAGAAATCCTGCATATTTAGGTGAGATTTCTTCTCTTAAATACTCTATTCCACCTTGTGAAGTCATTTGGTGATGCAGGAAGTGCTCCATTCACCTTCATTAAAATTGTTTGGATGATTTCAACCTTGGAATTGCCAATCTCTACTGAAAAAAGTAAAAAAAATAAAATAAAAAATGGAAAACTACTGTATATATAGCTGGGATTGTACATCTTATTTGATATTGTATTTTATACTTTATTACTACTTTTCTATTTAATTCTGCTTTGTACATATATTATCATTATTATTATTTCTTATTTGTATAATTATGTCTCATCTGACACTGGTTTATTGCTCTTTGGTTGCTATTTCCATTTATTCTATTTTTTTTTTTACCCTCTGTTATATACTATAATATTATATTTGATGAGTGAGCTACCCAAAACATTTTCCCTTGCAGATCAATAAAGTTTGTCTAAGTCTAATCTAAGTAGAACAGAGGATTTCGATGTAGACAGGTTAATAATAAATGTGTGAATGAAACAAAACACAACTCCAGCTTACGTTTTTGGTGAGGTAACAACATTCTAACATGACCTAAAGCTCACGAGAGTCAATTTTGCATGAACCTTTAAGGAATACTCCTCTTGTTTTAAAATAGGAAAAGCCAATCCATTTTTTTTTTTTTTTTTTTAAACAATATATGCCAAATTTACAAAGTTTTTCTATGGGTCTTACACTTCCTATATTTGATGCACATGAGTAGCCCACTGTTTATGAACCAGCACTTGAGAAAATAATTTGAAGTGGTGGTGCTGTAGTATATAATAATTTGTCTGTAATCACATTTACACTTCCATACCTCTTTGTTATTCCAATTTGTAGCATTAATGAGGGACAACTGTGAGCCAAATACAATAAGAAATATGACTTTAAATGGCTTTTGCATATTTAATACACGTGCAATAATAAATATGTGAGAGGTTTCATTTAGGAGACTGTCATGTGGAGCCCAGCCCGTGTTAACCCTGCTGATTTATCCCCTCTTCATTTCCATGTGAACACCTCTTTATTGCTTTTACTAGCATTAACAGCTCCTCCGAGGCACAGGCAATATCCAAGGGCCGTAACACTGTTAAATCATGCATTAAAGAGGCAGGGATGCTCTGAATGTTATCCAACCAGAAGGGTAAAGATGTTTGCAAGAAATACTCGCAGAAATACATTAAATACTAGACGTGGCAATGGAAAGTTAAAGATGCACTATGTAACTTTTCTGGTGGAGCCACCTTTTGGACTCCATGGAGATGTCATTGTGTATTTTATTAAGAAAATAAGAGACCACTGCAAAATTATCAGTTTTTCTGATTTTACTACTTATAGCTATGTGTTTGGGCAAAAGGAACATTTTTGTTTGAGTCTATAAACTACTGACAACATTTCCCCCAAATTCCAAATAAAAATATTATTATTTAGAGCATTTATTTGCAGAAAATGATAAATGTCAAAATAAGAAAAAAGATAACATGTTTTCAGACCTCAAACAATGCAAAGAAACAAGATCAAATTCATTTTAAAACAGCATAATACTAATGTTTACACTTAAGAAGAGTTCAGAAATCAATATTTGGTGCAGTAACCCTTATTTTTAATCACAGCTTTCATGCGTCTTGGCATGCTCTCCACAAGTCTTTCACATTGTTCTTGGGTGACTTTATTCCACTCCTGGTGCAAGAACTGAAGTAGCTCAAATTCTCTGCATTTAACCCATCCTGTGATCTTCTTGCAGTTTGGTCAGGACCTCAGCTGGAGGATTTTACCTGGAGCATGTTTTGGGTTGATGGGGGAAACCAGAGTGCCTGGAGAAAACCCACCCAGACACGGGAAGAACATGCAAACTCCACACAGACCCGGGGATTGAACCCAGACCATGCATGCAAACTCCACACAGAACACACACAGAAAGGCCTGGGCGACCCGGGGATCGAACCCGGAACCTTCTTGCTGTGAAGCATGAGCGCTAGCCGCCAACCGTGTGTTGGAATTCAACAGACGGTGGAATGGAATGCCTGTAATACATGTAGAGATGCTGATTTCAGGAAAAAATGCAATGGTCTCTTATTTTTTTTCCAGAACTGTATGCGTTTTTATTGCTCAAAATTACTCCTTCCTTCCGGCTCGTGTACAGTCTCAGGGTGCTGGATTTGGGATGGAACCCTCCATGCATGGTCAGGAGCTTTCGTGTCTTAACGTCTGTGGTCTGTATCTCCTCCTCTGGCCAGCTTATGATTCCTGCTGGGTATCTGATCACTGGCAGGGCATAGCTGTTTATTGCCTGGGCCTTGTTCTTGCCATTGAGCTGAGCTGAGAGACAATGAAACTTACGAGATGCCGGCTCAGACGTTGCCCGGCCAAACAAGGTCTGCGTCAGGTGCTGGGGAACCAGAGCACCTTGATGAAAAATGGGCTACTGGAACAAGGCGGAAATGGGCGAGATGCGAGAACAAGGCTCTGTTGGAATGCTACTACTCCAGTAACCCTAGGCAGAGGGGTTACATGAACAGGATGTGGGATGAATGGTTAATACAATACTCACAGTCCAAGCTAACGGCCAAACAACTAGTAGCTCAGTGTTCCAACATCCACAAACGGCAACTGCTATCACAACTAGAGATTGACGAGGTACAACACAAATGCTACGGCAAGGGGGAGCCAGAGGGGAGCTAACACCAACTCCCCAACCAGAGATTGGGTACGAAGCCCCAATAAGTATCACGCTGAGCGAGGCAGCGTCTGACCTGAAAGATAAGATCATGGCCCGAATGAACACAAGGCAACCCCGATGCCAGTTACAGAGGCTAAGTGAAGTACCATCTGAAAGTCTCCTAGAAGATGTGAATGCAGCACTGAGAGCGATCCCTACCACAACCATCACTGAAACCAATGAGCAGTGATCCTAGAGGTGCTGGGCTATAAGAGCAACCATGGGAGCCATGAGAGACAATACCCACCATGGAAAAGACGGTTAGAGGCTAAAATCAAGCAGGTGCGGAGATAAGTGAGCCAATTGATTCAGAGACCCAGAAAGGTGCAATGAAAAAGCAAGTACCCAAGAGGTACAGCCAGATGCCCATACCTGAAGCACTCGAAACTGCCAAGCAATGGCTACAAACCTTGGCCAGCCGTCTAAAGTGGTACACTCGAGATAACAAGGCCAGACAAATAAACCGGTTGTTCGCAACACATAACACCAGAGCAGACCCACCAAGGCTGGAGACTGAAAGGAACTGGAAAGGCATATGGGAAAGGGAGGCATCACATAACACGATGCACAGTGGCTGGTGGCTCTGAGGAAAGGCCACAGCAACCTCCCTGAACAAGATCCAGTCACCATCACAGTGGCAGACATTCAGGAAAGAGTCTCAGGCATGAAAAGTTGGACAGCACCCGGCCCTGACATGATCCAGGCATACTGGCTAAAGAAGCTCACTGCTCTCCATGAGCGCCTGGCAGCACAAATGAACCAGCTGCTAAGGGATGGGACTCACCCTGAATGCCTAACCCAAGGGCGTATGATCCTGATCCTGAAGGATCCCTCGAAGGGTACAGTCCCATCCAACAATCGGCCAATAACCTGTCTCTCCACAACATGGAAGCTCATGTCAGGCATCATGGCGGCTAAGATAAGTGGGCACATGGATCAATACATGAGCGCAGCACAGAAGGGTATCGGCAAAAACTCCAGGGGAGCCAAACACCAACTCCTGGTTGACCGAACAGTCGCCCGTGATTGCAGAACCCGTCAGACCAACCTGTGCACTGCCTGGATTGATTACAAGAAAGCCTATGACTCAATGCCACACACATGGATCACTGAGTGCTTGGAGCTGTACAATATCAATAAGACTCTAAGGGCATTCATTGCAAACTCAATGCGGTTGTGGAAAACCACCCTTAAGCCAATGGCAAGCCACTTGCGCAAGTGTCCATCAAATGTGGCATATACCAAGGAGACGCGTTGTTCTGCATAGGTCTGAACCCCCTCAGCCAAATCATTGAAAGCACTGGCTACGGATACCGACTCAGAAATGGGGCCACCATCAGTCACCTCCTCTACATAGATGACATCAAGCTGTACGCTAAGAGTGAGCGAGACATCGACTCACTGATCCACACCACATCCAGAAAAGCGCAGTACTAGGAACAGCAAAGATACTGCGCAGAACTCTCAAGCTCCCAGGCCTCTGGAAGGTGAGGAGCACATTTTTTTCACACATTTTATATATATATAGGATTACCAACATCTCTGACAAGTTTCTACAGTCACCTCAGAAGGCCTTTAGACTCCCTTTTAATTTGTTATGTATTTATTCTTTAATCATAGTGCAGCTACAAACTAGAGTCTATCTCAAAACCCTTAAAAGATAGACTGGTTAACTCAGTGTCCACTATAAAGGACACAAATATAATGGTCTCAGGAGGATATAAAATACAGAAATTTGATATAGTTGCATATTAATTCTTATGTATAAATTGTATGTATTTATATAACCCAGCCCACATAACTCATCATTACTTTCAGTGGCAGGCACTACAAACAGTTTCACACGAGTATAGAGTCAACAATAAAATGTAACTTTTTTTTTTTAGTATCTTTCAATTGTTTATTCCATGAGACACTGCAGCGCCCCCTGCTGTCAGTGTATCACACAGACAGGCCGCTCCTTCATGCATTCCTCCGCAGTCCACCCTTAGCCCCACACACACTCAGCACCTGCACCTCACCACGACTCTCCTCGACAGGCTATCATCGCCGGACCTCTGATGGCATACTAATTAGCGCCGCGCTGGTTGAATTATTCATACATCTTAATTAGGGTGAGATTTCCCTTTAGGCTTAAGATGTGACGGAGGAGTTTGGCTTCTGGTTTACCGTGAGCCTGTGAGTGTGCGTGTGTTTGTGTACCCTAACAGTGTGGAAGATGTATGCCAAGAATGAATAGTGTCAATATTAGTCCTTAGTCTGCTCAGTAAATCAAAACTGTCATCCTGGAAATTGATGACTAGATTTTAACTTCTACAGCTCTGGAAAAAAATAAAAGACCACTGCATTTTTTTTCTGAAATCAGCATCTCTACATGTATTACAGCCATTCCATTCCAGCGTCTGTTGAATTCCAACACAAACACAAAGCTGAGCTACTTCAGTTCTTGCACCAGGAGTGGAATAAAGTTACCCAAGAACAATGTGAAAGACTTGTGGAGAGCATGTCAAGACGCATGAAAGCTGTGATTAAAAATAAGGGTTTCTGCACCAAATATTGATTTCTGAACTCTTTTTAAGTGTAAACATTAGTATTATGTTGTTTTAAAATGAATTTGATCTTGTTTCTTTGCATTGTTTGAGCTCTAAAAACATGTATCTTTTTTGTTATTTTGACCATTTGTAATTTTCTGCAAATAAATGCTCTAAACGATAATATTTTTATTTGGAATTTGGGGGAAATGTTGTCACTAGTTTATAGACTCAAACAAAAATGTTCCTTTTGCCCAAACACATACCTATATGTAGTAAAATCAGAAAAACGGATTTATTATTTTTTCCAGAGCTGTATTTAAATCTGAAATGATGAAATTTATTGTGATTTTCTTTCCTTTTGGAGTAAGAGCTTCACATCATGGAACCACTCACCTACTGCAATGACTCTAATGAAGATTGTATTATCATTGTATCAAAGAATAACACTAAAACAGCTGGATTTACTTTTTTTTTCTTGGTTTATTTTTATTTTTCAAGATTCTCAAGATGTCAAAGTCAAATGAAAAAGGGAGTACAAATATACAAAAGAACAATCAAAATTGTAATATCCAAGAAGGAGTGGGGGGAAGAAAACTTATTTAACCCCACCCCCATTACTCATTTATACATGATAACATAAGTAAAGAAACTTAGTTTAGAACTCAATGTTTCAACATACAGGCGTGAGAGAGCGAGATGTGCAGATCTGGTGGTATATAAGTAGAAAAGGACAAGTGTGGAACAGTAAAATTGGGTGCGCCAATCAACTTTCTACATTTTTTGTCATTGGAACCAGTAAAAGGGCTTAACTTGGGGCAGGGATGGGCAATTATTTTCCCCCAGGGGTCAAATGAGAAGCAGAAAATATTGTGGAGGGCCGGGCCAAAAGCTTGAAGTCTACTCTGGTTATTAATCTTATTTCTACGTTGAAATCAGTAAATGGCATTGTTTACAGAAGTTGGTAAGTTCTGTGTTATTATTAAGTAATGAGAGAGTGAAAACTGAATTTATTCAGTAAAATAATTCAAAACAATGGTAAACGTGAAACATTTGTAACTCTTTTTCAGTCACATTAACCCCACAATGCTTTCTGAGTTTAACTATCTTAACTTTGTATTAAGACACCACAATATAATACAAGTAATACAAATACAAAAAGTAATACAAATAATATAATAAAAGATATATCACAACATTTTTGTCCAACTGCCAATCTGTATAGAAAAAAAAGTTAGCATGTTTTAGTGTTTAGTGTTTTAGTGTTTTTTTTGATCAGTGAGAGAAATGTCACCTCTGTTGAGCTTTAACAAGTGCATCAAAGTCAGGTTCATGTTTGAGGTGGAGATGTGAAGCACGTCTGACAGATGATCATCAGTACAAATGCATTATGTACAATTTTTGAAAGTAGTAGTTTTATTTTCTTAATTCCAAGCAAACTTTTGCGGGCTGGTCAGAGTCGGCTCTGTGTTTGGCCCCCGGGCCTTGAAATGCCCAGGGCTGACTTGGGGTGTGCAGGTGAGCAATAGAAACACATGCAAATTTATTTATTTATTTATTTTCTATCCATCCATTCATCCATCTTCTATTCTTTATTTATCCCTGTAGGGAAATTATTTCTCTGCATTTGACCCATCCTTTCAGGAGCAGTGGGCAGTACATCTTTCAGGCGCCCGGGGACCCATCTCCATGAATTTTTCTATACAGTGAACCCTCGCTGTATCGCGGTTCACTGTTCGCGGCCTCGCTGTTTCGCGGAATTTTTTTTCCAATTTTTTTTCCAATTTTTTTTTTTCAATTTTTTTTATAGTGTAACTTTTTTTTACAGTGTAACATTCTGTCCTGCGCCCTGATTAGCTAAGAGACTAGACCAGGACTAAACCAGGACTAAACCAGGTCTAAACCAGGACTAAACCAGGTCTAAACCAGGTCTAAACCAGGACTAAACCAGGTCTAGACCAGGGATGGTGACGCAGGGTGGTAGGGACAGAGTCTCAGATGTCCTTCACGAGAGCGCCTGGGTGACAGGAGGTGTGGCCTTTGTTTACTTGCACGAGCCATGGAAGAGACTGAGTGCGAGCCGGACCATGGAAGAGCCAAGAATCAACATGGACGGGCCTGGCGCCTGGCCGCGCGGCGTCCGGGGGAGCCGCAGCGGGGAGAGCCGCATTCGAGGGAGCCCGCAGCGGGGGGAGGACACTCGCGCGCACAGAGGAGACAGTGGCTCTTCCCCGTCACGCCGAGAGGACGAACCCGACCCCGTCCTAGAGAGCTGTGGAGTATTGGCGACGCATTGATAGCGGTCTGATTTTGGAGCCGGGGTGAAATGCAACCAACTCTTGTGAGCGCAGGTTAGTCTTACCTGGTCTTGTGGTGAGGACTGGTGCTCAGAGGCGTCTGTTAGCGGTTTGGCACTGTTAGCATTGGCTTGAGTCTTGCCCAAAATGATATCCAGGTCGCTTTCCACTCGACTTTCGCACATGGCATGAATATGTGGTACCAAAACAAACACACGGGTCCGCGCGCACGTGTCACGTGCCCCCCCCCCCCCTATTAATATATTTTAATGAAAATCTACAAAAGTTTGAGTGTTTAAACAAGAGAAAAATGTTAATACCAGTCTCAGAAAGGTGTATAATGTGTCTGGTGAAGCGTTTTCAGCCTTAAAACATGTAGAATAATTGTAAAATATAAAATTGTCCTACTTCGCGGATTTCACTGATTGCGGGCTATTTCTGGAACCTAACCCCCGCGATAAACGAGGGTTCACTGTACTCTCTTATTTACTTTCTCTTATTTACTTATTTTATTATTATTACTTATCTTGTCTGCATGCACTTTCTTGTTCAAACTTTTGCACTAAACTGCCTGAAGCTAATGTGGCAAGTGAATTTCTCCTATGTGAGATCAATAAAGTCTTATCTTATCTTATCTTATTGCTAGGCTTGGGCAGGAGGAGGATTTTACCTATGGAGCATGTTTTTGGGTTTATTTTTGTGTGTGTGTTGATATTTTGTTTTGTGTTCATATGTTTAATGCCATGTCATGAAATATTCCATGAAATATTCCAGGCAAAGCAATAACGTATTTGCAAAAGGACTGGACATTAATGGAACTTATCTCATTGAATGACTTTAAATCCAGACTGAGAGCACTTGAGACAACCTCCATAAACTGTACCTGTTTTAACTAATTTGTATGTCATTTTAATTGTGTTGTAATTGTCTTTTTTGCTGCCTCTTGGCCAGGGCTCCCTTGAAAAAGAGGTTTTTAATCTCAATGGGATTTCCCTTATATAAAGTTATAATAATAATAAGATCTCCAAGTAGTTAGCAGACACTCCACCAGAAAAGTTGAACAGTGCACCTTTTTTACTTTAATTAATGTCCTTTGTTTCTTGGTCAAAAACTGTGTCCCCCTAGTGCAGCACTCTGCTACTGGAGAGTCAAATGCAGCACTATTCTCTATAAATGATAAATGGTCAGATTTATATAAAGCTTTTCTACCTTTACATCAGGGAAACGCTCGTCCATTTACACATTCATACACCTTTGTACGCAGACGTTGAGGCAAGGGGGAGTGTCTTACCAAGGACATAGTATTCATGTGTGTGAGTCTGACCCACTAACCACAGGTTGGCAGTGCGATTCCAGCTCCCACAGATAGTGTTGTGTCCTTGGACAAAACAGTTAACCCACCTTGACCCCAGTGTCGGCGTACACTGGTGTATGGATGTGTGTGAACGGGAGAGTGGTTCCTTGACGTAAAGCTCTTTGAGTGCTTTGAAGGAGGAAAAGCTCTATATAAAAATGTGACTATTTACCAAGAGCAAGACTTGAACTGCCAACCTTCTGATCAGAGGATGAACCCTCTACTGATTGAGCTACTGCCGCCCCATCTAAAAAGAAGTAAAGTAAAAGTGGCGAACTATAGTTGGGTGATCCTCCAAATATCAATTGTGTCCCAAGCAGAAATAAGAAAAAGAAAAACACATTTTTAATTTTTCATTCATGCTGCACTTACTAGACACAAAGACGAACTTACAAAAAAATTATGATGGATACATTACTATTTTTATTATATAAAATATGGTTTTATATTGAGCGTTTTTGCTATATGTCCTTTGTCCCTTGACCAGGTTTTGGACTCTCAGTCCCTCATAAAACTGAAATGAAATTTGATTCAACAGTAACTTCATTGACAAATGGCACAGAAATTCCTTATTTTAATGAAAAATATCATGTGATTGAAAGATATACTAGTATTTTATTTGTCATTCATTAATTTATTCATCTTCTTCCGCTTTTCCATTTTCTGGGTCACGGGAGCAGCAGTCCAAGCAGATCTGCTGCCCAGAACACAATGCACCAGCCCCCATGAATCCTCCCGCGGGTGGTGGGTCCAGAGGAGGACGGCTCACGTCACAACAGGCCTTGATGTATCTTCTGCCATGGTGGCATTTTATTTATTTTTCATAAAAAGAACACCTGTCCCTAGGGATCACTGTCATTTCCACCACAAAATGTAACTTTTAACTTTTTTTTAAACCTTTGTCTCCTTGAACCACATCAGTTGTGATGTGACAGGAGCTCATGTTAGCATAGCAGCGTTAGCTCCATGGAAGGAAGGGAAACAAGAACAAAATCAAGGTCAAGTTTTGCAAAACCAAGAGTAGGTTTATTGGCCGTCATTTCCAAACACCTCATATTTCCTTTGATTGTACAAATAATGAGAAAAATACCATTTTATATTGTGTATTTTGAGTATATTTTATGCTAACTCTAAAACAGACATTAGCATGCTAATATGTCATGAGATTTTAAAAGAAATGCTAAACATTGTCATTTCCACAACAGTCGTTTCCATCACTTTATTTATTGTTATTGTTTATTATTATTTATTTAATATTTATGTCATTTCATTACAACCACTATCAGTTAATGTTTCTACACATTGTGATGAAGTAGAACAAATCAAAATATTTCTAAAAATAGGCTATGTGTTGTATTTTCTGAAAAAATATCTTGACCAAATTTAACTGTAGTTGGAGAATCATCCAGTTAGTGACTTTATTGAACTCACAACTCACCCTTATGTAACAGATAACCCTATGTCAGATCAATCATCCTTTCTTACACTGATTCTCCTTACGCCCTCTTGTATATAGCTGAGATAGGTATATTTTATTACTTATTTCTGTTTTATTTTATTTTAACTTGTACATACACATTTATCTAATTATGCCTTATTTGAAACCAGTTTCTTGCTATTTTGCTATACTTTATTTTTTATTATTTACATTTATTATTTTTTTCTCTTTGTTATTTTAATGTGATGCGTGAGCTTCTGTGTCCAAGTCATTTCCCTTGTGGATCAATAAAGTTTCTCTAAGTCTAAGTCTAAGAAATAGTCTATAAAGTAAAGTAAAGTCGTCGAATTCCGGTGGGCTAAATCGTCTCCCTGGTAATACCTCAACATTAGCCCACTTTGTTGTAGTTCTCCCACTTAAGAATGCATGAATACTAACTACCAGCTGCTCCTCCGCCGAGCTGCGGAACACACAGGTCGGACTGGCCTTTTGCCGAGGTTCACCGCTCAGCTAATGTGCTAAAGCTAAGACAGTGGTCACCGGCGCTTCACGGTCACACTTTGGAGCGTGTACGTGCCTTCTCCTGCTCAGAACAACTCTGCCAGCTCAGCCAATCCAACTGCTGTGGTTTAGCAGGGAAATTAGGCACTCAATGTAGCATATTTGTTTAAGTAATTGGAAAGTAATTAATAACCTGGAAATATAATAACGCGCACAGCCATTTTTCTTCTGCAAACTGTTCAGAGGTAATGCAAGCAAGGCCCTGTTTCCCATCTGAGCAAACTTTGTCTTGCTCCAGAACAGATATATTTTATAAGCAGCTCTTGAGCTCAAAATAAGTCTGCTGCATGCTGTCTGCACCTATAAAACAAAGAGTTTAAATACCTGGACTGATGTTGGACTCGACATTGACATTTAAGAAACACATTAAGCACCTCACAAAAACTGTTCATTTTAACTTAGTGAATCTTAGACAGGCAAGATTCTTTATGACTCTAAATGCGGAACGAATGTTTTTACACTCCATGACTCTGTCTCATATAGAGATCTGCAGAACCACATGGGAACAACACTCAAACCAGTGGAATCACTTTTTTAAAAAGCTGTGAAAATATTGGACACGAAACCATTCTCAGTTCACCACTGCACTATTTTAGACAAGTACAACCTGCTTAATTTTAAAATTTTTAATTTCAAATATGGATGTTTTATATATATAAAGTTTTGCATGGGCTCCTCTGCCGCTACAGGATTTTATTAAAACAAAGACTGTCAGTTTCTTAGTTTCTTAGTTTATTAAGGACAGTGTGCAGTTTCATTAAAAAGATGTCTGCACCAGATTTAGCTCAAAGCTAATTTCCATCTGCAGTCCTCACCTCATAAAATACAATACAAAAATACGATAAAGTGCAATTATAAATACAATAAAAATACAATACAATATAATAAAATAAAAGAAATCACATATCAAATACAAGGTACAATCTTAAAAAGCTAGTGCAGGATAAAATCTTAAAATATAAGCACTTCTAAAATAAACAATCTCAAAACAATTCTATACATTATCCGACATTTAGTGGGATGGGAACTAGGGCCACGGCCCGAGGGAACTGTGAGGTGCCGCACAGATGCTCTACATTTGGACAAACTGTGCTCTCAGTCCGAGGCACTAAGTTCTGTAACTCTCTCCCATCATCAATAAGATTCTGACCACATTCAGATCACACTTGAAACAGCGACTGATGGAAAACCAGACTTGTAGACACTTTAAATATTTAACTACTGTTATTGTCACTTGTCATTGTTTTTGCTGTGGTGTCACCTGCTGAGGGACTACAGAAAATGAGCATTTTTGCTATAATCTGATGTATTTACACTACAATGTTGTAGATGTTCATTAATATGCACTGTCCCTATTAAATAAAGAATAAATAAAAATAAAATAAACATTTTCATGTCTGATGATCAGAAGTGCGTGTTAGCATGCTAGTTGTTGTTAGTTAAAAGTTATTCCCCAGAGGTAAAGCTAAGTTTAAAAAAATTGTGTATTAAAACTTTACAGAACAGAACAGAGCATTTTGAGCCTAGGAAATGTAGACGGACTGATTATAAATGGCTACACAAATAGTATGTCTGAATGAAACAACTCCAAGTATGTTTTTGATGAGGGAACATCATTCTAACACGGCTTAAATCTCACAAGAGTCAATTTTGCGTAACCTTTAACAAGACCTTTAACAAAAATCCAGTCCAGCACCTCTAAATGACGTCTGCTCAGCACATTTCTGTACTCCGGCAGTGGGGTAAACAGGGTTACAGTCATACACGTGTTCATCTCGTACATGACATCACACAGCAGGCAGTTCACTGAAGACCAGATGAAGCCTTGAAGCCCCCGGAAAGGACGAGGCTGAAACTGAAGCCGGGAGGGACGGGCCCACATTAAAGCATCCTCTAATTACGCTGCATGCTCCGATATTGTGTTTTTATAAATATTTGATGAAATGTCATAGACTGCTGTGAGGTGAGGAGAGGAAGATGACGGGGGGAGGAGAGGAGAGCTAGATTTTCACTCTCTCTCTCTCTCTCTCTCTCTCCTTCCCTCTGACTCAAATGGATTCATTTTGATGATTAGTTGCTTTGAAGAAATTGCTGAGATTTGTAAATGTGTTTTGCATTTGATGAAATAATCAAGCTACAGGCGCAATCATAAGTTTGGATAGATTGCAGATTGTGGATGGAAGGGCATCTGAGCTAGAATTTATAGGCTACAGAGCTTTCATAACAAAACTAATCTCCAAATTAGCCTAAAGCACACTGGCACTCGTGACCTGAAAGTGAAGTTAAACACGTTTGGAGATATTTTGCACTCCATGATCCACTTTCAGTTTTGTTAATAGCTAAAATTAAAGTATTCCACAAAGATTCTTCTACTGAAAAAAAGAGAAACTATAAAATAAAATAAGTAAAATAATACTATCAAATAATAGTACTACTAAATAATACTAAATACTAGTGCTGTCAGGCGATTAAAAAAAATAATTAATTACAGGATTTGTAATTAATTAATCTAATTAATCGCATTTTTTAAAATAATTTTTTTAGGTGGTTTATTGTGCTTTCCCACAGTGCAAAAAAGGTGTGATTTATAGTGGTACAGTGAAAAGAATGCAGACTTCCCCTTTAAAAGATAAAAGGAGAAATTCAATTTGTCACCTGGACAAAGTTTGTTTGGTCGAAAACGTTTCGCCGCTCATCTGAGAGGCTTCGTCAGCTCTGGTTCTAAACAGGGTCTAACCAGCACTAGAACCAGAACTGACGAAGCCTCTCGGATGAGCGGCGAAACGTTTTCGACCAAACAAACTTTGTCAAGTTGACAAATTGAATTTCTCCCTTATCATGGATTCTACCTGGACGACTGAGGGACTCTTCACGCACTTCCCCTTTAAGTCTTTCAGTCTTTCACTCTTTCAGTGCACGTTACCTCCAGTGTAACCAAGACAAGACTGCTGTACACCCCCATTCACCTCCCACATTACGTAACATTCATTTGAAAGCTCATTTACACCATTCCACTAGCCTATTAAATGGTGAATATTTCTGGTGTACGTGAGCACGTACAGTAGCTTTCATGTAATGTCAATAAATAATATACACAGCTTCAAATATACAGAGAATACAAATAATTGTCTGTGTAAATTACTCATGGCTCACCTGACCCCCGGAACCCGGCGCGGATGTGTCCGGACCATCGCACGGAGGAGGAGGGAGGAGGCGGCGGCACCGCGGGGTGAGCAAATGATAGCGTGATTTGGATGGGCAAAACTAACGCTTCTTAAGTGTGCACCCTTAGTCACGGCAGAACATGCTGGAGAGGTTATGGGGAATTGAAAGGGGTTCAGCGCGCGCAGCGCAGCAGATACGGAAACGGCCGCGCGCGTCTTCACGTGCTCTCCCCGGTGTCTTCACGTGCTCTCCGCGGGGACAGGACAGGGGGCTTAGAAACGGATCTGCTCCGTCACATTTTTATAAATAAACTCGCCGTTCAAAGGCCCCGCACGCCAAATTTAAAATGCGCGCGCATTGAATTGCGCTCATAATTAATTGCGTTAATTTTTATAACGCGTTAATTAGCAGTGTAATTAATTAATCTAATTAACGCGTTAAAGTGACAGCCCTACTAAATACTATAAAATAATGAGAAGTATTAGTTTTTAATAAAGTAGAGTTATTAAGGTAGATAATACTGACTTATATTAATTTACTTGAATAAATTTGAAACTTTAAATTGTACTTCTAATAGTTTTTTGACAATAAACATTTACTCTTGTTTAATTTACCCTTAAATGAGTAATACTGTGTTTAAAATAACATAGCTGTATACTGTAGTAAAAGCTTTGGTTACCGTACTCTTCCCAGTGTGGCTAAGTTCAAAAGTGACAAAAGCTTTATGTTCACAAAATTAAAAGATTTGAAGACCAGAAGTAACTTGAGTAACGGTTTCCCTAAATACTTTTAAACTTGTAACTTCTTTCACCATTGCGTTGTACATGTACTAGTTGGTCTACCCACCTCCAGCCACCTCAGTTGATCTATTTACATCTATTTCGCCTTGGCAGAGCATATTAATAAGTGGTGGCAGAAACTGTCCTAAAACTTTATCAACCAACCAAATCAATTTTTATTTATAGAACCCTTTGCGAAACTCAAGTGCTTTCCAATAAAATCAACACAATATAAAACATGCAAAACATTCAATTGTGAATTAAAACTAATTATGTAAAGAGTTTCTGCATTACCCGATGTGAAATGTCTGACAAAATACATTTGGAGCCTGGATTTCCTGGACTTCAGTTGTCAGTTAAGTCAGTTAAAGTCACAGATTTTAAGTAAATTCTAAAAGAAACTGGAAGCCAATGGAGTGATAAAAGGACAGGGGTGATCTGCTGACCCAGTGTAAATAATTAAACATAGAAATGTGTATTCCAAAAAAGAGAAGGTTTACCGCACACTCGTTTGACTTTATTCTTTATTAGGTTAGAGCGAACAACGCATTTCGCCTCTACAGCGTCATCAGGTTCGCCCGAGTAGTGCCAGCTGCAACTAAATACCATCCGGTCACGTGTTTTTTAGTGTATATTATAATATTGTTTTTCTGTATGCAAAATATAATACATATATACAGTGGAAAAACAGAGCTACAACGTTATATACACACCACACAAGCAATATTTACAAGGATTATTTACAAAAAAACAACTCAAATCCTGTGTTTCATTCAGTCCTCCAGGTTCAAGTGGTGACAGTTTATTAATCCAGTAGGCTTCCCTCCTTAAAAGTTGTTTGATTCTGGATTTGGTGGCACTTTTTTAATGTCAACGAACCTAAGGGAGGCATCAGAATCATGGCTCCTGTCTATAATGTCTGGCTAAAGCATAATCAAAATAGTTGTTTCTAATAGCTGCCTTGTGTGCATGGACTCTTGAATTTATAAAAATGTGAATGTTTGTACATTTTTCATGTTATTTCAGTGTGAGGTGTCTTTTTCCTTCTTCCTAATCCTTCCCCCCCAAGACTTTCAGTCACTCTGTACACACACATCCCCCACGTGGGGCCTGGAGCAGCTGCCGTCCTGGTGCTCGGGGACACCTGCCTGCCGACCATAGCCCAGCGCAGATCCACTTCTTGTGCGTGTCCTTGGAGAGGAGCTTTGAAGGGCGCAGAATCCAGGTGGAGGAAGACAGGAGGGATGTCCCAGACCACTGCCACCACTTTGAGCCTGCACTGTGACGGCGCACTGACAGCTGTTCCACGGAGCAAAACTGCTGCTTCACCGCTTTGAGCAGAGACGGAGGGATCGCGTAAGGGGAATAGGCAGGATGGGCTCATTTTGACGTGTGATCGGAAAGTCACTGTGATGTGGATGTTAACTTAAAAGAAGTAACCGTAAAAGCAAAACAGGCTTTGTCAGACTGTTCATTAAAATTACTTTTGAGAATTAAATGGGGGTAGCCAACCTTTTTTTTGTAAATAAAAACATTTGAAAAGCATACTTAGCATAACAAAACTGCAATTCGGAATTCTAATTAATGCAATTATATGGTTCTGAATACAACACAGGAAGACCAGGTGTCACAAAAAGAAAAGCTTACTTTGGAGTGGATCATTCTGAAAATATGTCCACTCACTTTTTATGTTTTTATCTATAAATATCAACACTGTAATAAATAAATACATAAATACAGCTCTGGAAAAAAATAAGTTAATAAGTTGATAAGAAAAATTATCAGTTTTTCAGATTTTACTACTTATTTACTATTTATTTTATTTATTTATTTGATTGGGACAGAGCATGTTAATGGAAAAACATGACAACATGAATGTAAACACACTGGATTGTAGCTTAAGACCAATTTTCATTGTTTGTCCCAAAAGGCTGTGGTCACAGGGAGCCAAACAATAAATATTGCACAATTAATGAACATAAAGTATATTCTGCACAATAAAGGTCCATTTTAATTTTAACAACATTTACCATGACATTTACAGGCTGTTCCCTTCTTAAGAGCTGAAAATGCTGGCTCACCTACAGACATCATTACAGACCACTGCAAAATTGTCAGTTTTTCTGATTTTACTACTTATAGGTATGTGTTTGGGCAAAAGGAACATTTTTGATTGAGTCTATAAACTACTGACAACATCCCCCCAAATTCCAAATAAAAATATTATCGTTTAGAGCATTTATTTGCAGAAAATGACAAATGGTCAAAATAAGATAAAAGATGCATGTTTTCAGACCTCAAACAATGCAAAAGAAACAAGATCAAATTCATTTTAAAACAACATAATACTAATGTTTACACTTAAGAAGAGTTCAGAAATCAATATTTGGTGCAATAACCCTTATTTTTAATCACAGCTTTCATGCGTCTTGGCATGCTCTCCACAAGTCTTTCACATTGTTCTTGGGTGACTTTATTCCACTCCTGGTACAAGAACTGAAGTAGCTCAGCTTTGTGTTTGTGTTGGAATTCAACAGACGCTGGAATGGAATGGCTGTAATACATGTAGAGATGCTGATTTCAGAACAAAAATGCAGTGGTCTCTTATTTTTGTCCAGAGCTGTACATAAATAAATAACAGACACGATACAACGAGATGTCAAAAAGTAGATTCAAACAAGAATAATAACTTCTCACCAAACGCTGACTTGATCTTGTGATAAGCAGCTGTATTTTCAGTGAAGGAAATTTTAAATGTTGAGCTCATTAAATGTTTGCAGTGAATATTTGGGGGATAAGCAAATCGTGTAGCCAGTATCACACTCATGAAAAGCAACGTAAAAGAAACTCTAGTCCATTCATCGACTTCAGATACAGGAAACCTTGAATCGTAATGAGTGAGAGACAGCTCCTTAGTCCACTGCCTCTCATTCATCTCCAGTGAGGTAATTGGACAGACGACCACACCACACGATCGAAACACACACACGCACATGTGCGTACCCTCCCGTGTGCCCAATCACAGCTCCATTTGCATGAAGACCCCTGCCATCCCACCTCAATAAGACTGCGCCGCTGTGAAGAAGGACTTTTTAATCTGAGCCTGAAAATGAGTTTCTGTTTCCACAGTTTCCTTTTCTCTGTCACACCAAAGTAACCCGTGGATACATCCACACGGGCGAGACTGCTTCTGGAAGTACTGTCATCGCGCATTCATTAGTGTACCCATATCTGACATGGCAGGGAAATGGTTGGAGCCACAAAGGGCACTAGTGGACTGCTAACAGGCAATCAAACAGACCGACAGCCGTGCGTGAGGCCCAGGCACAGGTCCAAGGATTATTCTAGCTCTATTGGCCCCTGTTGACCCAGGGTAATGGGGGCTTTTACAAGTGGAAGTGTTTGAAATCTCCTGTAGATGTAGGTAATATGTTCATTCAGGAAAAGTGCTCCCCTCCTGCTCCTTATACAATCTGCTCAGAAATCCACTGGATAGGAAATGATGATTTACATTCCAGATACATGATAATGTTATGGCACTCTTAAAATGCTTCTAATGGAGGGTCCGTCAAACGCTTTTCTCCATATTTATTATTATTTATTGACCTTTATTTAACCAGGAAATATCCCATTGAGATTAAGAACCTCTTTTTCAAGGGAGTCCCGGCCAAGAGGCAGCAGCAAACACAAAACACAGTTACATATTTACACAGATAAGTTTAAAAACATTATTAAAAAACAAGTGCAGATTGTGGAATTGGTCTCAAAAGCTCTCAGGTTGGATTTAAAAGTGCTCAAGGAAATGAAATCAGTTAGTTTCCAGTCTTCCTGTAGCATATTCCATGCAAAAGGTGCAGAGTAAACAAATGTCTTTTTACCCAGTTCTGTACGAGCATAAAGAACAGAAAGTAACAAATAGTCTTGTGAATGAAGAGAATACGATTCAGCATTTCTCAGAGCAATTACGGTGCAAATGTACAAAGGCAATAGTCCCAATATTGCCTTATAAATGAAAGTGTACCAGTGACTATTCCTCCGAGTGGCCGGAGCAGGCCATCCCACTCGAGAGTATAATTCACAGTGGTGAGTGGACATCTTCCAGTTTGTAATGAACCTCAAAGAAGCATGATAAACAGCATAGAGATGTTATTGGTTTGTCTGGAATTTTTCACAGTATGGTATTAAATCTTTCTATCTTCACAGAGACGAAACCAGGTTATCAAGTTACAGGTCAGATCTGTGGAGAGGTTGCCCCGCTCACAGTCAGAATGCCTGTTTTTCTACGAATTTTTGAGCTATAAAACCGACTGCACTGCACATTTCTCTGATCTGGCCAAGATTTTAAAACTTATATCAGGTTATTCATCTTGTTTTTCAGCTTTATTATCTACTTTCTAGTTCTGAGACTGCTTCATTCTAGTCTAGAGGGAGTTTATTTTAAGAGAACTTGTCGGGTAAAATGATCTTGCTGCATGGACAGATAATTTCACTACTTTTAAGTCATTTTCTGCTAAATTTAAGTGTTTATATCTTCACTTTTGGTTAGCTTTTTTGCAATAAATATAAAGCAGAACAGTTTAATGTCATACTGTGGAATATTCCAGGCAGAGCAGGTGATGGACCCCCAACCAAAAACAACCATCAGCTATTGTGCAATTTTATTTATTTATTTTATTTATTTATTTGATTGAGACAGAGCATGTTAATGGAAAAACATGACACAACATGAATGTAAACACACCGGATTGCAGCTTAAGCCTAATTTTCATCGTTTGTCCCAAAAGGCTGTGGTCACAGGAGGCCAAACAATAAATATTGCACAATTAATGATCATAGAGTATATTCTGCACAATAAAGGTGCATTTTAATTTTAACAACATTTACCATGATAACATTTACAGGCTGTTCCCTTCCTGAGAGCTGAAAATGCTGTCTCACCTACAGACATCTTTACAGCTCTGGAAAAAAATAAGAGACCACTGCAAAATTGTCAGTTTTTCTGATTTGACTACTTATAAAGGAACTTTTTTTTTTTGAGTCTATAAACTACTGACAACATTTCCCCCAAATTCCAAATAAAAATATTATCGTTTAGAGCATTTATTTGCAGAAAATGACAAATGGTCAAAATAAGAAAAAAGAAACATGTTTTCAGACCTCAAACAATGCAAAGAAACAAGATGAAATTCATTTTAAAACAACATAATACTAATGTTACAGAGTTCAGAAATCAATATTTGGTGCAATAACCCTTATTTTTAATCACAGCTTTCATGCGTCTTGGCATGCTCTCCACAAGTCTTTCACATTGTTCTTGGGTGACTTTATTCCACTCCTGGTGCAAGAACTGAAGTAGCTCAGCTTTGTGTTGGAATTCAACAGACGCTGGAATGGAATGGCTGTAATACATGTAGAGATGCTGATTTCAGAAAAAAATGCAGTGGTCTTTTATTTTTTTTCCCAGAGCTGTATGTGATCTGGGCCAGATTGTGATCAACACTCAAAATGACCTTACAAGGTACCTAGCCTCTTACATTTATAAGGTTCTACCCACATTTTGGGCAGTTCTGGGAGTGCAATGAAATCGAACAACAAAATCTTGATAAATGTGTACAAAAGGAACAAGAATATAGGAATAACTTACTTTCTACCTTATAATTCTATGGGGCTGTATTGAGGAATACTTTATCATACTTTATTTTCAACTGGGACAAAGTATACTCTGCTAAATTGAATGAAAATCACAAGCGCATGAACAGCAAACCCACAGTTTAAACAACAAACAGCAGAATGTTTACAATTAGCTACTGTGGAGTCTCGTATATATTCATCTTATGCAAATCCTGTAGCAGTGCTAAGACGCGCTAAGCCACTGTTTACGCTTATGGAGAAAGCAATCCACTTTCTTTTCTTAGCTGAATGAAAACAAAAATGGGCAGACGAGCATATTGTCAGACATAAACAAACGGGAGCAGATGTCCAAACACGCGTCGCGCACCATTACTTTACAAAGTCACATTGAGTCCACCTTTATCCCCGTGTTCATTTGGTGAGTTTATTATAGACGCCGTGTGGATGCAGCCTTCATCTCGCCGTTATCGCTCGGCCAACATGGAGGCGCCAAAACCAGAGGTGACAGGCCACTTTTCCGACTCTCGCTGTGAGCGGGGAGTTTGACAGCGATAACATGAGACACAAATATGAGAGCAGAGAAGAAGAAGAAAAGAGCGAGCTAGAAGGAAGTGTTATTGTCGTTAGTCGCTAGAGTCACTTTTAATGGTTCAGGCGCACTTACGCACTTATTGCACACAGCGTTTAGAGAATGTGCAATCAAAACTGCACATATAGCCTTAAGTGCAATCAAAACTGCACATATAGGCCGTGTCTCAATTCGCAGTGTGCACAGTTCGGAGTGTGGTTTTAAGGGCGCATACGTCACTTCCAGTGCGACAACTGCTGTCCCATTTCATTTTTTAAGTTAAAATGCACCCTGAAAACCACAGTTGTTTCCATGGAAATCGGGGCGTGAACCAACTGTGCATCCATGCACACTTCGTGCAATCATATATCCCAGCATGCACTGCGCGCTACTTCTTCTACAGGAGAAAAATGGCGTCGGCGGCTGCATCTGGTAGTTGTGGGACCTGTTCCATTTTGCTGACGCCCATGCGGTCCACGGACTGCACTCCGGACTTTGCCAGTATGCACAGTCCGGAGTACCCATAAAACCACACTCCGAACTGTGCACAATGCGAATTGACACACAAGTGAAATCAAAACTGCACATATAGGTTTTTTTTAAATTGTATTTATTTATTTGTATTAGGACAATGCATATTAATCAACATGAAACAAACTGTACATGCCGGAATTTGCACAAGAGCTTTTTTTACATCCATTGTCCTAAGGCAGGTCAGAACAGAAGAACATTTAGAGAAGCAAACAGAAGAGACAGAAGTGCACATAGACATGAAGAAGAAGAAGAAGTGACTTTATTGATCTCACACTGGAGAAATTCTTCTCTGCATTTTAACCCATCCTATATATATATATACATATATATATATATATATACATATATTAGGAGCAGTGGGCAGCACACACATTAGGGTGCCCGGGGACCATCTCCATGATCTTCTTGCTTCTTGCTTGCTAAGCTGGAGGTACCTATGGTGCATGTTTTGGGTTGATGGGGGAAACCGGAGTGCTCGGAGAAAACCCATCCAGACACGGGGAGAAACATGCAAACTCCACACAGAAAGGCCCAGGCGACCCGGGGATCGAACCCAGACCATGCATGCAAACATGAGAGCAACTTAATCACAGTAGACCATTCTCTGGGTTTAAGAGGCCCAGGGAAGAAGAAAATCTACCTGTGTGCACATGTTTGATCATTTTTAAACCAATGTTTCAGCGTGTTCTTGAAGGTTGAGAAGGACCCACAGTTCCATTACAGCTAATTTTTCAGTATCGGCGCCGATATCCAATCCCAATATTGTATCGGTGCAATATTAATGTGCAATCAAAACCACACAGAGGCTTAGGGGATGTGCAGCTTGTGGCTATTTCTAGTCTTTTATTTGCTCATGTTCAGTGACGGATGTTGATTGTTTGAACTCATGTTGTTGGTCTTTTCTGTTTGTTAAAGGTGCACTGTGCAACTTTTCTGCTGGAGGGTCTTCTCCATAGTATTGCTTTATAGTATTACTTTACTTGGAATATTCCATGTTATGACTTAAAAAAAATCCATCTAGCATTTAAATAGTAATGGTCAAATTTTTATACAGCGCTTTTCCACCTTCAAGGCACCCAAAGCGCTTTGCAACAAGGAACCACTCACCCATTCACACACCAGTGGCGGCGAGGTGGGTTAAGTGTCTTGCCCAAGGACACAACGGCAGCATTCATCTGTGGGAGCTGGAATCGTACCGCCAACCTATTGGTCAGTGGATCCAACCGCTTAAACAATGATGTTTTTTATGTCGAGAGCGAGATTCAAACTGCAAACCTTTGGACAAAACGCTCTACCAACTGAGCTACTGCCGCCCTTTATTCAATATGGGTGTGAATAGGGGTGACTCTCCACAGATCTGAATTGTAATGTAGCGCAGTGCTCTAACCTGCTTGTCTCTTTCGTGATAGATAGGTTTAATATACTGTGGAACATTCTAGACACAGCAATAATAGTTCCAGCTTTAAAGCATGTTACCCCATCCCAAGACAAATTTAGCAACTGAGAGCAAATGTATCCAAAAGTTATCACAAAAATCAGAATCAGAAATCATAATTGAAAATAAAAAGTAAAAACGATAAATAAATAAATCAATCTTGGAACGACCTGTTTGTATGTACCTTCTCCCTCATATTTTCCACGTGTGCCGATGTTACTGGAGGCACTTGCTGCTCGGAGGCTGATTGACACTGGGAGCAAATTAACTTTTGATGGATGTGATGAATGAAAGCAAGATGGATTATGTACTGGTGAAGTCCAACAAGAAAAGACTTGACAGCAGAGACGAGCGGGAAGATAAATTGGAAAAGTATGGCTTCCAAATAAAAAAAGAAGATGGAAATTAGCAAAGTGAAGTTGATTAATTCTGTTAGGCCACCAACTTTTCATAAACACCTTTCGTATTAAGAGACACCTGCACTGTTATTGATTGAGAGATGTCTGCGGAGAACAGATTGTCATGGTAAAATAAGATACCTCGAGTGTATTTTCCAACTTTTTAAATCCTTCTTCTCTTACGCTCAGTCTTTTGAAACAGCCCCAGGGTATTCAAATCAATAGAGTCTTTCCATTAAATGGATACAGAGAAATATGTTTTTATGCTGTGAATTCAAGGCCAAAGGAGAGACAGAGATAGAGGTGGGTATTATGCAAAATAAATAAATACATAAAAATATAAGAAAAAAGGATATCACCATTTTATTTTTTATTTATTTCAGAATTCATGTGAACGGAGTATATTTGTTTTGCCTTGTAGAGCAACAGTCATCTGCTTCCTTGGAAAATCCACACTTTGGTGCAATTAGTTAAACCTACCAAGGAAAAAAATATCATAGGGGATATCTGCAAGGGAAGAATTTAACTCTTAAGTCTGTTCTAAATGATGAGTGACCACGGACTCCTTTGTTTCACTGAAATAAACAAATCTGATTCTCAGTACTGTCTGAATCTGATCGAGGTGCAGCAGAAGGCGTGGAGACCAGACCGATATTCCTCTGTATGAGAAATACAAAGAAATATCATTCATTACTGGAATAAGATTAAATAAAATTTTTATCCCCATATTGCCCAACTCTAGACAGACGTAGCAGCAAAATATCACTTTATTTCAAACCAAGGTGAGTTGTTCTTTCCTCTACACTAGCTGTCAAAACACATGTGGTGCGGCGGTGACAGATCTGTGAGGTGAGGAGCAAACATGTGTTTGGTGCTTACAACAGTGTCTTTATATAGAACTCTGAACATATGTCTGTCTCAGAGCAGCTGACGGCTGTTTGTTGGTGACAGAAAGGTTTCATGTTTTAATCTGGATGAGTGCAAATACTCACAGAAATGTTTAGAAGAGTTGGCCCAGTGTTTTCCTAATGCACTTATGGTTAGGGATGGGAATTGATGATTTTAACGATTCCGATTCCATTATCGAGACTGCTTAACGATTCGATTCCTTATAGATTCTCTTATCGATTCTAATTTGTTTGATTAGCACCAAGATTAGCACTAGTCCTGGTTTAGTCCTGGTTTAGTCCTGGTCTAGTCCTGGTCTAGTCCTGGTCTACTCCTGGTCTAGTCCTGCTCTAGTCCTGCTTTAGTTCTGTTTTAGTCCTTGTTTAGTCCCGGTGTTGACACAAGCCTGTTTTTTTTTATGTCTATGTGTCTTTAAGGGTTCTGCTGGTGTGCGCATGTGGGAGGGAACGAGAGTGTGTGCGAGAAGTTGAGAGAGTGGTGTGGCTGCGCAGATGCTCTGTTAATGTTATACGATTCAAGAGTTCTGTTCATCAATGAAGATCGTTGTGAAGTAAGAGAAGCCTCTGGTCATTACAATATGATAATAATTTGACTCACCCCGTGTCGGATAATTCGCGTGTCTCCACGTGTATTCGCTTATATCCCGGACTTTCTGCTGCCAAGTATCCGACCGCACTTTTAGAAGCTCCGGATAAACAGACGTGTCCCGAACCTGTTCCGAACGTCTCCCGAACGCGTCATGTGTCCAAGTGGAAGTTAAAAGTCCATTTTCACAAACGTTCTTCTCGTCATGCGTATCAGTGAAGCGGTGAAGCACGTAGCGGCGTTTCACATGTGCGTAATTCGGGCTGGCTGGAATCGATAAGAGGAATCGATAGATAAACTGCTAATTGATTCCGTGGAATCGAAACACACGGAACCGGTTCTCGATTCCCATCCCTACTTATGGTGCTCAGAAAAAAGAGCTTTGTAAATTGTTTGAATTTTACTTTTATGCTCTGAAAACATACCTGACAGATTTTTTTTTAAATATAAAAATATGTTACACAAATATTGGCCTATTACAAGAAATACATTAAATTAAATTAAAGATGCACTATGTAACTTTTCTGGGTAATGGTCCATCACTTGCTTTACTCTATGTAGATGTTATTGCTTTGCCTGGAATGTTCCATAGTAAGGCATTAAACTTCATTTTCCATGGTGACAAACAGTAGACACCACCAAGCCAAGTTACAGCTTAGATCTATGGAGAGGCTACCCTGCCCACAGAATGCATTTTTTCCCCAGGGCATTTCTGAGCAATAAAACAGTTGAATGAATGCAATAACATCACCAAAAGACAAGCAGGGAAATGATCCTCCACCAAAAAATTACTTCGATGGGTAAATGCAGTTCCTCAAAACAAATTCACTCACACATTAAATATTACATTTTGTATATTATTAACAATTTCACTAAGATTAAAAAAAAGAAAAAACTGTTAAGCAAAATATAATACTTTTACCTAAGTTGTTTACTTTTACTCAATTTTTTATTTATTTATTATTATTATTATTTTTTTTTTGCTTCAGTATCTGTAATAAAAGGAGAAATTCAATTTGTCAACTGGACCAAGTTTGTTTGGTCGAAAACGTTTCGCCGCTCATCCGTGAGGCTTCATCAGCTCTGGTTCTAGTGCTGGTTAGACCCTGCTTATATCTAGCTGCAGGATCTAACCTGCACTAGAACTAGAGCTGACGAAGCCTCTCGGATGAGCGGCGAAACGTTTTCGACCAAACAAACTTTGTCCAGTTGACAAATTGAATTTCTCCTTTTATCATGGATTGTACCTGGACGACTGAGGGACTCTTCACGCATCTTCAGTATCTGTACTTTTATTTAAGTGACAAAACTGTACCATTTTTCTGTACATTGCTTGGACTTAATAACTTGACCTGATAAAGAAATACACAAAAAAACTAAATATAAAACAAACTTCTCAAAATGACTTACCCTTGTTTCTGTAGAAATGCAATCAAAACAGCACAGTTTCCCATATCATTTGGAGATCCGGCTCTTAAAAAGTTGTTTAAACCCTAGTCAAAGCAGCTTCCACGCAAATCATTAAAGGAAAAGTAACGTTATTTTACAATCTGAGCCTTCTTTCGGTAATAAATCAAGTCGTTTGACTCACCCATAGCACGTTGGTGTCATTTGGAGCTGTTTGGTAAAAGTTATGTTGTAGCGTATCCGTTAGCATGAGTATTCGGGGCATTACTTTGCGGTCTCCAAATAACACAAACTTTAGCATTTTTCAAATCATAGAAGCCCGATGTCTTAATATACGATTTCGTTTGAAGCAAAAGTGTCCTGTAATCCGAGATTTAGCCATAGTTTCGAGTAGATGAGGACGCCAGTGCGCATGCGCGGACTGTGCACTCAGCTCCCGGGACCCAAACATGAAACGCAAAGCTGAAAACTATGGATAAATCTCGGATTACAGGCCACTTTTGCTTAAAACGAAATCGTAGATTGACATCGGGCTTCTATGATTTGAAAAGTGCTAAAGTTTGTGTTATTTGGAGACCGCAAAGTAATGCCCCGAGTACTCACGCTAACGGATACGCTACAACATAACTTTTACCAAACAGCTCCAAATGACACGAACGTGATATGGGTGAGTCAAACGACTTGTTTTATTACCGAAAGAAGGCTCAGATTGTAAAATAACGTTACTTTTCCTTTAAAGACACAGCACAATCGTCTTCTATGTGCGATTTTTTAAAAAGAAATACATTCACTGTGCCTTTACAATAGCACAATTAATACTCCATACTTCCTGAGAGGAGACAAGGCTGACCCGCTTGTCTCCGAGCATCTCCCTCTCCGACTGTACTTAAAACACTCTCGGCGGCTTCGTAAAGTGGCAATTACCGTTTGACATCAATTCACAAGCAGTTTGAGGAAGCAAAACAGATAATTACAAAGACAAATAGCGCAGTGCTGCCTGGAGAGAAAAATACAACTCCAACAGCATAATAATTCAGCTTAATTAAACGAGGCGGCCATTTTACCTTGCCCTCCCCTGCTAAAGTGGAAGACCAGTGAAAATCAGGGAAGTAGTCTCCAGGTTGACCTCCAAAAGCTCATCTATATTTATATAACGGAGCGGTCGCTAATTTTGGCTAGTAAATCAGTGTGCACATTTCGTTGTGACCTCTAGCTCCACTCGGAATTAAACAATATTATGGGTCTGAGAAGCTGCGCCTTAACAAGCTTTAAATTCCTCCATCCAATCCATCAGCGGGGAGAGTCCTGACACGCGGAGGGGAGAGCATGAAATAAGGCAATTATTGAACCCTTCAGCCCATTTTTACGCCGCCAAGTGTGGGTATATGCTACGGCCACAGTGTGAGACAAGTCTGAGTACGCGCTTTTAGATGACTTCTGCTGATAAGTGCAACTACTTTGTGTATAACATTGGAATAGTTAGGTGAAAGGCATCCAGGGATATACGGGCCAAATCAGATGTAGCACGATCCGATACTGCTGTTGGATATCGGCAACAATACTGAAAAAATTGCTGGATTGAACATCTGCTTCCAAATACACTGGTCTACAAGCAAAATGCTTCCGGAACAAAAGTAGTGACATTTTTCTTGGTTTAGGTCACTAATAAAGAAAAAGTAAGTCAGAAGTGCTGATTGGCTATAGTTTCCAACATATAGTATTGGGTCAAAATAGGAAATTTATGCAAAATAAGGTAAAAACTGTAGTTTATCAGAAGGTACAGTGTGTCTACGAGCAACCAGTTCTATCTGAAAGCCTGTCTGCACATTCCAATACATTCATTTTAATATGTCTAGAGTTTTAACATATATCAATATATATCTAATATAATATATAATATTATATATCTATATCTATCTATCTATATCTATATCTATCTATATCTATCTATCTATCTATCTATCTAATTGTATCATTAAATATCTTGAATACATTAGCTAACCAGCACAGTTATCAATTGATCTTCAGTTCATCTTATCAATATAAATGAGATATAAATGAGATTTAGCCATTTTTATCTCGGAAGCAGATCGAGTACAAAAATATGTAGACCAGTGATATTGGTTCAGTTGATATGCTGGTTGGTTATGTACAGCTCTGGAAAAAACTAAGAGACCACTGCATTTTTCACTGAAATCAGCATCTATCAGCGTCTGTTGAATTCCAACACAAACACAAAGCTGAGCTACTTCAGTTCTTGTACCAGGAGTGGAATAAAGTCACCCAAGAACAATGTGAAAGACTTGTGGAGAGCATGCCAAGACGCATGAAAGCTGTGATTAAAAATAAGGGTTATTGCACCAAATATTGATTTCTGAACTCTTCTTAAGTGTAAACATTAGTATTATGTCGTTTTAAAATGAATTTGATCTTGTTTCTTTGCATTGTTTGAGGTCTGAAAACATGTATCTTTTTTGTTATTTTGACCATTTGTCATTTTCTGCAAATAAATGCTCTAAATGATAATATTTTTTATTTGGAATTGGGGGAAATGTTGTCAGTAGTTTATAGACTCAAACAAAAATGTTCCTTTTTCCCAAACACATACCTATAAGTAGCAAAATCAGAAAAACTGATCATTTTGCAGTGGTCTCTTATTTTTTCCAGAGCTGTATCTTACTTCTTTGGAACACAGTAATGATAGCACCAAACTGTAGCCATGTTATAATGTGGTTGCCTCTTTAAAAACGTACCTGAATTTGTGTTTTGTTTCATTCACGTTTCAGTAACCCTGTATTATTAGTCTCAGAGCTGAACAAGCTCTAAAATGATTGGCTTTAGATTGCTCATAGATTGCTTTCTGAAAACAGTCCCTCACTATCAGTTTTTCAGTTTGCATGTCATTTAATCTAAACCGAAATCAGGTAATAATCAGATTTTCATGTGCATATAAACGTAGTCACCGTCAATATTCCAGGGAAGGTTCAAACTTTGCTTCAAACTTTGTCTCTACCAAGATAATTGCAACTCTTCACTTGTATTTATATAGACTGTGTCCTGTATTGACCCTACAAACGATCAGAAAAGTATTTATGTGTATAAGTGTATGGTAGCTTCCCTCCTCGGTAAGATTGTATGTTCTGTTGCCTAGAAATCATATGAAGAATAATAAAAGAAAATCAGCAAAAGAATCATTTTTTTATTGTCAAATTATATAACATTTCCGCACTCACATTCACCTTTATAAAAACTGTGACTATTACATTTTTCTATAGGAAACTATTGCTTCTATTATTTATATTTTTATTTCTGTATTTATTTAAAAGTTCCCATTAAGTAGCTCATATAAGACAGGATTTACAAAAAGCACCATCTGAGCACACACAGTTTTTGGTTTCTTTTTCGCTTCTTTTTCATGTCTGGCTACTTTTTACACATTTGGCTTAAAATGAATAAATTCCATTATATATATCAAATAATTATCAAATAAAATAATGAAATGATCATCTGAAAAAGGCAAAAACATGAATGGAATGCACGAGTGTACGTATAAGGGCGCACGGTTTCACCTCCAAGGGCACAAAGAGCCGCTTACATGTGTGTGAAAAACCTGCTCGGTGCTGCCGTTTCTTCAGCACAGATCGGACAAACGAGCGATGTCGTGCTCGTGTTAAACCGGAGGGCTGAGAGAGGAGGGGCGGAGGGGTCACTTCCTGATGGCGGCCACGGCTTTTTTGGCAGCATCGTCCAGGTCGTCTGCGGCTGTGATGGGCAGACCGCTCTCAGATAAGATCCTCTTGGCTTCATGAACATTGGTACCTAAAAAAAGATAAGGAAAAAAAAAGAAAGTTTATACTATACAGCTCTGGAAAAAATATAAGAGACCACTGCATTTTTTTTCTACATGTATTACAGCCATTCTATTCCAGCGTCTGTTGAATTCCAACACAAACACAAAGCTGAGCTACTTCAGTTCTTGCACCAGGAGTGGAATAAAGTCACCCAAGAACAATGTGAAAGACTTGTGGAGAGCATGCTAAGACGCATGAACGCTGTGATTAAAAATAAGGGTTATTGCACCAAATATTGATTTCTGAACTCTTCTTAAGTGTAAACATTAGTATTATGTTGTTTTAAAATGAATTTGATCTTGTTTCTTTGCATTGTTTGAGGTCTGAAAACATGTATCTTTTTTCTTATTTTGACCATTTGTCATTTTCTGCAAATAAATGCTCTAAACGATAATATTTTATTTGGAATTTGGGGGAAATGTTGTCAGTAGTTTATAGACTCAAACAAAAATGTTCCTTTTGCCCAAACACATACCTATAAGTAGTAAAATCATAAAAACTGATAATTTTGCAGTGGTCTCTTTATTTTTTTCCAGAGCTGTTTATGCAACAATTAAAGTTTTATTTATTTTTTAAAATGTATTTATTTTGGGCAGTAAGCAATTTACATTCTTTTAAAACAATAAATAACAACAACAACAAAAAGAAACATTTGCCCAAAAAGGAGTGGGAAGAAGAAAAATTATTTAAGGTCAATTTATTAATGGTTAAAAGTCTTATATTACACAAAAATAACTCTTGTGAGCTTTAAGTCATGTTATAATGTTGTTACCTCCATGGTGGTTTTGTTTCATTCGTGTATGTTTGAGTAACTCTTTAATATTTGCCTTTAAAATGATGCTTTAAGATTGTCGTAAAAGACAATGAAAGGAAATGAAAGTGAAAATAATATTAATTAAGTATAGTGATTAAAAGTGTTTATTAAAAAATGAAAAAAGAGCGAGAAAGGGAAATTAAATTGGCCAAAAATGATATATAAGAGGGATGTATAAGAGGGCTGCATTACCACATTATTTTGTTTAAGTAAATTTGTTGTGAGTGTGTGTTTGAGGGAAGGGGTGGGTTAGGGGTGGGCAGTTTTTGTTGTTGTACATTTGTTGTAAGTATTGACAAGTATTAAGAAGTGTTTTGTTTTTATGTTTATTATTGTATTTTGTTAAATTAAAAAAGTTTGTCTGGGCCCATATTATGCTATTTTCGTTCTTTCTTCTGTTATGTTTTCTCATCACATACATACCTGGAGTTGTACTTTTTGCTTCATTCAGACATGTTTAACACACAAATAAAACATAATAATAATAAAAAAAAATCCTACATATTCTTCCACCTTGTGATGTCATGCAGACAGGAAGTGCTCTACTGGGTTTTTAAACTCCATACACCTTCACTAGAATCATTTGGACAATTTCAGACCTGGAACTGCCAATCTGCCAATCTTTTGAGCAAATGTTTCTTTTTGTTTGTTTGTTTGTTATTTATTTAGGGCTGTCAGTTTAACGTGTTAATTAGATTAATTAATTATACCACAAATTAACGTGTTAAATTAACGCAATTAATTATGAGCGGCAATTTAATGCGCACGCATTTTAAATTTGGCATGTGGGGCCTTTGAAAGGCAAGTTTATTTATAAAAATGTGAGGTAGCAGGTCCGTTCCTAAGCCCGTTGTCCCAGGGGAGAGCACGTGAAGACGCACGCGCCTGTTTCCTTATCCGCTGTGCTCCGCGCGCCGAACCCTTTTCAATTCCCCATAACCTTGCCAGCGTGTTCTGCCATGACTAAGGCTGCTCACTTAGAAGTGCCACTTTTGCCCATCCAAATCGCTAAACCCGATCATTTACTTACCCGCACGCGGCCGCCTTCTTCCTCCTCCCGTGGTGCGATCTGGTGCGATCTGGCAAACCCGGGGGTTCCGGGGGTCATGTGATCCATGAGTAATTTGCACGGGCAATTATTTGTATTCTCTGTATATTTGAAGCTTTGTATATTTATTTACGTTGCATGAACGCTACTGTACGTGCTCACCTTTTGGCACCAGAAATATTCGCCATTTAATAGTGGAATGGTGTAAATGAGCTTTTGAATGAATGTTATGTAACGTGGGAGGGGGAATGGGGGTATATAGGTGCACTCTGCAGGTCTGCCAGCAGTCTTGTCTTGGTTACAGTGGAGGTAACGTGCACGGAGAGAAAGAGAGCGAGCCAAAGACTGAAAGACTTAAAGGGGAAGTGTGCAGTCTTTTCACTGTACCACTATAAATCACACGATTGACACCTTTTTTGCCGTGTGGGAGAGCACAATAAGCAACCTAAAAAATTTATTAAAATGCGATTAATTAGATTAATTAATTACAAATCCTGTAATTAATTAGATTACTCTTTTTAATCGCCTAGCACTAAATGTATTGTTATTTGCCCAAAATAAATAAAGGTAGTTGGTAAAAATACTGTTTTTCAGGTATATTTTTGAGGAGATAATCGCATTATAACAAAGCTTAAAGCTCACAAGAGTCAATTTTGTGTAATACAGTAGCCCACAAAAACGATACTGCATCCCCAAATGTAGTATCACAATATATGGATATTTTTGCACAGCCTTACTCAAAATGGTTTCAGTTTTACGCCCTGCACTGTACAGACGACACAGTGTCACCGCCGAACTCCATCAGAGCGATCAATGGCCTCTGCTGACAGATGGGCGCAGTTATGGGTGGCAAACTCGGGCATTGATCCGAAAGAACATCCTGTTGTGAACAAGGTCAAGGGGCCTGCTGCTGCGAGCGTGGAGAAGCAGGTGCCGGGTGATATGCGGGCACCCATGGGCGAGCAGGGACTACGCGAGCACCCCAGAGAGCTGAGATGCGGCGAGTTACTGCGCACAGTTGGCACGCCGTGAACGGAAAGAGGAAAAAGTCACACAGAAGACGAGCCGACTGGCAAAAGGTCAAAACAATCACCATTTCAAAATAAGAAAAAGTGGAAGTGATTAATTATGCAGGATTCAAACTGCGGAAAGGACATGCAATCTAATTAAAAGTCTGACAAAAAAATAACTCAAATTAGCTGTTTTGAAATACAAAATTGTGCTTCCCTGGCTTAGTAAGATTAGTAGGTTTGATATAGGGCTGCACATTTTCTTTTCCTGACAAGGGATTTATGTTTTAATAGAATTCTGCTCAAAGTTCACATTTTAAACACTGACTTTAAATACTGACCAAAAGATAAACTGAAATGGATTGGAACAAACTATTACAAAATCACATTTCAGAGCATGTTTGACCAGATCTAAATGACAGAGTGAGCAGCTTTTATGCAGAATGAGACAAGATATTTTATAGTTTATGGAGAAAATTACAGTACTTCAAAAATTATGATTTGCTAACCGTGTGCATTCAAATTGCGATTTTGATATATAATAAATACTAGTAAGGAAGGAGGGGAGTTCACAGGGATAATAGGGATTTTCTACATAATTATCAACTGTTTTTAATAAAACATTTGACTTTAAATGCTTGTAGCTTTTAGTATATGTAAAAAAAAACAACAACATAAAACTGACTGGCTCTTTTAAAGTTTCACTGTGCAACTTTTCTGATAAAGGGTCTGCTACCTACTTGTCTCCATGGAGATGTTACACTGGTCTACACATTTTTGGACTCGATCTGCTTCCCAGATAAAAGTGGCTAAATCTCATTTATATTGATAAGATGAACTGAAAATCAATTGATAACTGTGCTGGTTAGCTAATGTATTCAAGATATTTAATGATATTGTTTTACATCAAAATCGCATCTGTTTATACAATAGATTTAGGCATTTTGGCTTAGAAATAATATTTATATTTTGAAAATATTTAACTTGCACTTCTTTATCAGTCAAAAAATAAGGTGCACACAATTTTGAGGCATCTCTCTTATGTGAAATCAAAAAATATTTTCTGTTAAAACTCTAGACATATTAAAATGAATGTATTGGAATGTGCAGACAGACTTTCAGATAGAACTGGTTGCTTGTAGACACACTGTACCTTCTGATAAACTACAATTTTTGCCTTATTTTGCATAAATTTCCTATTCTGACCCAATACTATATGTTGTAACTATAGCCAATCAGCACTTCTGACTTACTTTTTCTTTATTAGTGACCTAAACCAAGAAAAAATTCACTACTTTTGTTCCGGAAGCATTTTGCTTGTAGACCAGTGTTATTGCTAACCCTGGAATGTTCCATGGTATGACATTAAACATATCCATCTAGCATTTATTCTTTCCGGGTGTTTCTATTGCTCAAAAATATAGCAATTAGGGGCGACTCTCCACAGATCTGAACTGTAATGTCTAGAATGTAACATTATTTCCACGGAGATGAGCAGATGTTACGCAGTACACCTTTAAAACACGCTACATTAGGTGTACGTTGGTCTGTCATGCTTTGCGACCTCTGTACTGTGAGCTGGTGTGTAATTAAGACGCTGTGATATGTGAATGCTCTGGAGGCTCACACACCCTGATCAATAGACCTTTTATGAGGAATTCTATTACCAGCCCCACTTAACGCCTAATATTTCATCTCTTTTGTCCGGCTAATAATAATTCATTCCAAACATATTTCTGCACCCGCGCACACTAAACAATCAATTGTGTGGTGTCATTAATTAGAATAAGAACAGGAAGAAGGGCACTCATACACAGGGGATAGTGTGTCTTCGGCCACACGCTGGTCAGGTAGAGGATAATATGCAGCTTATGTTATAGTATCTGGCAACCTGGGACGCGCAGAGTTCATTATGGATGCATTGTGCACACATATACTTCACATGAAGCAAAACAGACTTGTAACTAATAGTGGTAGTGGTAGTTTCAGATTCTATAGCCCAATCCTATTTAATACAGATGGGTATATATACAGTTGTGGAAAAAAAAAAAAAAAAAAAACCCACTGCATTTTTTCTGAAATCAGCATCTCTACATGTATTACAGCCATTCTATTCCAGCGTCTGTTGAATTCCAACACAAACACAAAGCTGAGCTACTTCAGTTCTTGCACCAGGAGTTGAATAAAGTCACCCAAGAACAATGTGAAAGACTTGTGGAGAGCATGCCAAGACGCATGAAAGCTGTGATTAAAAATAAGGGTTATTGCACCAAATATTAATTTCTGAACTCTTCTTAAGTGTAAACATTAGTATTATGCTGTTTTAAAATGAATTTGATCTTGTTTCTTTGCATTGTTTGAGGTCTGAAAACATGGATCTTTTTTCTTATTTTGACCATTTGTCATTTTCTGCAAATAAATGCTCTAAACCAAGGGTGTCAAACATGCGGCCCGGGGGCCAGATCCAGCCCACCAAGACCTTTAATCTGGCCCTCGGCTGATTTTCTATTAAAATATTTTAATTATATTTGAATTTTCTATTAAAATAATGGTGATTTTCTGCGCCGGTTTCTGCACAGCTTAGCATAGCAGCATCTCCAGTGCCTCTGTGCGTGGCCGCCACCAGAGCAGCACAAATAAGACTTGCCTCTTTCCAAACGTTCTTAAAGGACCATCATTTTGACTGTTGACCATGACACCCTCATCAGCAGATGCCAAGTTTCAGGAGCAAAAAGAAACCATGACTAAATTCTGTGAAATGCATACAAGTTAATGTTAAACATTGTGTTGAAATTGCATTTTTCTTAAAGTTTGGGTTGTTCATAATATTATAATATTTTGTAAAAGAAAGAGTTCATCAAATAAAAAAGACTTCTGTAATAGATTTGTATTTCTCTGCACAAATATTTGCTATTTCTGGGGTATATATGCCATGAGTTTTCTGATCCGGCCCCTTTGGGATCAAAGTAGGTTGGATACGGCCCCCAGACCAAAATGAGTTTGACACCCCTGCTCTAAACGATAATATTTTATTCGGAATTTGGGGGAAATGTTGTCAGTAGTTTATAGACTCAAACAAAAATGTTCCTTTTGCCCAAACGCATACCTATAAGAAGTAAAATCAGAAAAACCTGATCATTTTGCAGTCGTCTCTTATTTTAAGTTAATCGGTCTAGTCACCCAGGTTCAACATTTGTGAATTTACATTTGTGAATTACAATGTTACGGTGTAATCTGAAACTCAATAGATTAAAAAAATAAAATAAAATAAAATGGGAAGATATAATGGGAATATAATGGGAAGAGAAAAGGTTTTTGCAAAGTGATGGTATAAACAAACACATTCAGAGGATTAGGTTATTAATTAGCCATTCACAGAGTTGGTGGAGTGGTTTGCTATAAAGAACTAAATAAAATAGGACTAGGAGTAGGAAAGTAGTAGTAGCAGTAGTAGTAGCAGCTCTAAAAGCAATAACAATAGTAGGAATTGTAGTTGTTATTGAGTATTGCTGATTGCTCCTGTATTTGATAAGTATTTCATCCATTTGTAAGATAAAAATCAGCTATTGCAACTATCCAAATTCAAATTCAAATAAAAATATTATGAAAAAATGTAAAAACTTTTCTAGATATGAGTACACACATTAACATTTAAAAAGGCATTAAGGTGTGTCACAATAATCAGTATATTGAAACTGACAATAAACCTAACACAAACAATATACAGTCAAATTTTAAATCGATCTGGAACAGTGATCTCCATCTCTGTTCTTATCCTCTGTTCCGCGCCTGAATGATAAGACTCTCTCTTTTAGTGTGTGAGAGGACTGCAGTTCCAGTGTGAGCAGCAGGGAGCACTGATGGCCCACAGCAGTCAGCACCATGGACAGTGCCCCCTCTGGCGCTCCACAGCAGAGCCTGTGTGCACCTGCGGCCACTAGGTGCTGCCAGAGACCTACTCACCGCCTGGATTCTCCCTACACACTACCTTTACCAATGAGCCATTTTAAAGAAATCTACAGAGTAAAAACAGAATGAGAGGGGAAATATTTTAGCAGATAACAGAAGGTTTGTACGCATATTGTGCTAAATCAACTTTCTGAGCTTTTACCCAAGTTCTAACAGTGTTCCCTCATCGCTGGTTTACTCAAACATGTATTACAAATAACACTGGTCTACAAATTTTTGGACTCGATCTGCTTCCGAGATAAAAGTGGCTAAATCTCATTTATATTGATAAGATGAACTGAAAATCAATTGACAACTGTGCTGGTTAGCTAATGTATTCAAGATATTTAATGATATTTTTTATTTTACATAAAAATCACATCTGTTTATACAATAGATTTAGGCATTTTTGCTTAAAAATAATATTTATATTTTGAAAATATTTAATAATAATAATAATAATTCATTGCATTTATATAGCGCCTTTCATGACACCCAAAGCGCTTTACAGTTCATTGTTCATTCACCCCACACTTGGTGGTGGTAAGCTACTTTCTGTAGCCACAGCTGCCCTGGGGCAGACTGACGGAAGCGAGGCTGCCAATCTGCCCCATCGGCCCCTCCGACCACCTCCAACACTCACGCACACACCACTTTCATACTAGGCAAATGTGGGTAAAGCGTCTTGCCTAAGGACACAGCGACAGTTTTTTTTTTTTTTTGCACTTCTTTATCCGTCAAGAAATAAACAAGAAATATCTTAAGACATCAGGTGCACACAATTTCGAGGCATCTCTCTTATGTGAAATCAAAAAATATTTTATGTTAAAACTCTAGACATATTAAAATGAATGTATTGGAATGTGCAGACAGACTTTCAGATAGAACTGGTTGCTTGTAGACACACTGTACCTTCTGATAAAAACCTGGCTAAATTATAGCCAATCAGCACTTCTGACTTACCTTTTCTTTATTAGTGACCTAAACCAAGAAACATTTCACTACTTTTGTTCCGGAAGCATTTTGCTTGTAGACCAGTTTAACTGAGTATTTTTGAATAATCCTGTAATGTTCTGAAAATGTTCACCTACCCCCCATCTCTGTGCCCTGATCTGTATTTGCAATCATTCAAGATATTTGGATTCTGGGTCTTACAAACAGGGTGCAAAAATGTCACTTTTTCAACAAGGAAGTCAATAGCTCTCGTTTCTATAATTATCAAGCCATTTTACACAAATAACAAAACGTGAAATATAGATCTACATACTGTATGTGTTTTATACGTCTTTTTTAAGGGGAAAAAAAAAGTTCTGCAAAGATTTGCTCAGTCGATTTAGTCAGTAAGTGTTTATAAGTATGCAATTTAATTGATTATACATGAGACGTGAACAATATTTCAAATAAAAGCAGGGAACGGCTGGTGCTTTATGTAATAATCTATAACGTTTTATAGATTATCAGACGCAAACTATTGCTTGTGCTAAATTACGCACATTGAAGACTTAGGGAAGATAAATGATGTGATTAGGGCTACGACAGCTAATCAAAATAATCAATTAACACGTTAATTTGCCATCTAGAGTATTCAGTTTTTGTGGGGAGAGTAAAGAGTAAAGTGAAATCTTACTGTCTTACTTTGTGTTGTATTCCATTTGACATATACAGTATATACAGTATATATATATATATATACAGTATCTATATATATACAGTATATATATATACAGTATATATATATATATATATATATATATATATATATATATATATATATATATATATATATATATATATATATACAGTATATATATATATAAAATGTTTATTATAATATGTTTATTTGCGACGTGAGTGAAAGGTGCAGTATGAAACTTCACTGGTGGCGGGTTCGTTTCTATGGAGATGCTATTGCTTAACCTGGAATGTTCCACAGTATAGCATTAACCTCTTTACTGATTAAATGTCCTATATTGTGCAAAACTGACTCATCAGCTTTAAGCCATGTTAGAAAGTTATCTCATTAAAAACAATACCTAGCGTTGTGTTTTGTTTCATTCATCCTGCATTATTAGGCTCAAAATGCTCTGTTCCATCTTGTGTGTTAAGTAGTTATTTTCAAGTTAACAGCTGCCTTTTACCTTTCGGTCAGTAGAGGTAGACAATTCCAGGACTGAAATTATAAATGATTCTACTAAAAGTTGATGGAGTTTAACACAGTGGAGCACTTCCTATATCACCATGTGACATCACAAGGTGGAACAGAGTGCTTTGAGAGAAGAACCAGCCTGAATTAAAGCCTGTGAATTAAAAACACAACTCTGGATATGTTTTGATGAGGAAACAACATTATAACATAGATCAGAAAACTGTATAATATAGGCTGTAGCTGACGATGGTGTCAGTATATCTGTTTTCCTAAAGTCCTAAAGTTATTGTTGCTCTGTTGTTGAAATGTTGAGATGTGGCAGAACACCACTCTTGTTTTTATATATTTTATTTGTAAAATATTTACCTTTGAGTCATGTGACCTTTACTTTGCCTCGGAAGTAAATGAAGAGAAAGAGTAGCAGCAAAAGGAACGAGAGAAAGAGAGAAAAGACCACAGAGAGAAAGCAGTACAGTGTAAAGAAAATACACCAAACTTTGAGAAATGCTACTTAACTACCGCTGGTAACGTATAGGCAAACACGGAAATAATATTGTTTTGTATTGAATATTTATTTTAAGGCACTGTATATATGTTTTTATTTTAGTTTTCACAATGTTCACGGAGTGTACGGTGTTAATGAAGTTGAGGATAAAGAGAATAAATATTGACACACATGATCATCAGTATGGAGCGTGAAGTCCTTTTATTTATTTAAGAAAACCAGGGTAGCTACAGAGGCCCTTTAAAAATACATTGGAAACATGTATTCTTACTTTAAGGGTCGCCTCTATACAAACCTCTTGGCCTTGGGGTGTCACCTGCTCATCATAACAGTTTAATACCAGAGTTTGGAAAATTCCAGAACAAGCAATAACATCTCCATGGAAACAAGCGGTGGCATACCCTTCACCAGAAAAGCTCCTGAGTGCACCTTTAAATACACTGTTATAGGTAGCCTTGTCGAGATCAGCTTTTTATATCTCTCGTCTAGCAGCACCCCACAAGCAGAAAATACACCACAAAACTCATAACAATTAGTCAAAACAATTATCCCAGGACATTTAATATTTAAGTACTGCAATAGACAAACTTTTCACATCCAAACTTCCAATATCTTTGCAAGTAGTTCACTTACTGGCTACATACAACAGTACCCGCTTTCATTAACAAGACAAGCCTCCTCTGTGCAGAACAACAGCGCCAACAGAACAAGCGTCTTGTGATTGGTTAGCTCTTGACCATGAAGTTTGCCTGGATTTCTGTTCCAATTAGCAGGCTTTCTGGAGACGATTGTGAAAACGGCAGATTAAACTGTGGCTCAATTAATGGATATGGTACATCAGAGGATAATAAGACTTGAGGTAGTGCCCAAGGGCTGTGCCACCAGTTTCAGAAATGCTGTGGTTTATTTGTTTTGAACACTACCAGCTTTAATGGACCCACATAATGCCATTTTCTGATCTGTGTTATAATGTTTCCTCGTCGCAAACATGTCTGGAGTTGTGTTTTGTTTCATTCATACAAACCCTGCATATTTAAGCTTAGTTCTCTCAAACTGAAAACACCTTGTGATGTCACGTGTGTGTTTTTAACCTCCATACACCTTCACTAGAATCATTTGCATAATCTCAGCCCTGGAATTTCCTATTTCTATACTATACTAAACAAAAAGTAAAAGGCTGCTGTGAACTGAAAACACCCATTACATGACATCACAAGAGGGAAGAGTATCGTGAGCTTTGGAGATGCAGACGGACTCGTGACAGAGGGTTAATCAAACACGTGTGAATGAAACAAAACAACTCCAGGTATGTTTTTGAGAAGGCAACAACATTATAGACATTTACAAGAATCAAATTTGCGTAATATAGGACCTTAAATGTACAAAAACATTATCAGCCCTGTCTACAGCGAGAGGCTATTAAGTAGGATTATTTTTACTTTGCACGTTGACTAAACATTGTTTAAATTTAGGCTGCGTCCCATTTCTCTGTCTTACCCCTTCGTCTTACCCCTACCCCTTGGTTTTGCATGTTCATGTGAGGGCAAGGGGTGTCCTGATTCTAATTTTGATCAAGGGCTAGGGCCACGACCGAGGGCTACATACCCACTTAAAACGAAGTAAGCTCTCGACCAGACTTGGAACGACGGGGTATGCTTACAAGCTCAGGCAGGTTTTGGGATCAGGATGGCAGCGTCACATCGACCAGCCAAGGAGTCTCATCAATGTATTTTCAGCAGTTGTAATTATAGATTAACAGTTTAGCACGGTTTACAATTAAATTACATTACTTTTAGTGAACTGTTGTTGCGGTTTTAATTGTAGTGATGTCTGTTTCGCCGTTATCGTTTTCATCGAACTTTCATGTATAAACAAGCTAGTTTTTTGTTGAGCTGAGGTACCCGATAATCCTTGATCCTTTGTCTGTGTCAATTGTTGTCGCCTCTGTAGACGTAGCAGCCAGGTAGAGGCAAGGGATGATGACGCAAACTGTAATCGAGTGGTGTCCCATTACTTAGGGGAACATTCGTACCCCGAGCCCTCTCAGCTCGGTATCGAGGGGCAAGAGAAAGACGTAGATAAAAGTGTCGGGGAAGGGGTAAGACAGAGAAATAGGACGCAGCCTTCAAGTTCAAAGTTCAAAGTCAGCTTTATTGTCAATTCTGCCATATGTGTTCAACATACAGTGAATCGAAATTTTGTTTCTCTCTGGCCAGGTAGTGCAAAAAGACAGTGTACAAAATACAATATGAAGACAAAACACAACAAAAAACTATCTAAGACAGAGATCTAAAGTTAAAACTAAAGTCTACGATCTAAAATCTTAAAACAGTGCAACATAATAAATAAACTATACTATATACAGATTTCCAAAGTGTGCAGTATGCATCAAAAATGTGCAGTGGAAGATACAGCAGTGACTTGGTCATGTGCAGTAGAATGTGCATAGGAGTTAAGATAAAATAAAAATAAATGTGCAACAGTAGTAATTCTAGTGCAGTAACAGGAGTAAACAACAGTACTAAAATTCCAGTAGTAAATGTGCAATAACAGTAGTAAACAACAGTGCAACAGGAGTAAAATCCAGTAGTAAATGTAAATGTGCAACAGTGCAGCAGTAGTCCTTAGCAGCAGTTTTTTTTAAAGTGTCTAGAGTGATAGGTCTTTTTATGGAATACAGGTTATGCCAATATGGGGGGTGGGGGGTGGGAGATGGGTAAGGTGAGAGTTCGGGTGTGAGTTCAGCCTCCTGACAGCCTGGTGGATGAAGCTGTTTGAAAGACTGGTGGAGTGGGCCCGGAGACTCCGGTACCTTCTCCCCGAGGGCAGGAGGCTGAACAGGCTATGTGCGGGGTGGCTCGGGTCACCCACAATGCTGGACGCTCTGCGGGTGAGCCGGGTGTTAAAAATGTCTAGGAGGGAGGGGAGAGAGACACCAGCGATCCTCCCAGCTGCATTCACTATGCGCTGCAGGGCTTTCCTGTTCTGTATCAACTTATCTTTTTGGTTTTAAAGAGTAGGTATTAGGTATTATTATTATAAGTGTAGCAGAATGTACTGTACGCCGATTATGTTGTGATAGCACTCTGAAGGTGAGAAGGAGAGGTGACTTAGCACGGGGAGCAAGGGGAGGAAGGTGTCAAAAACAAAAGTAAAACTAATTAAACATGCACACTAATTAGACAGACATCTGTCTAATTAGACAGACATCTGTCTAATCTAAAAATGTTTTGTGTAAACAATTAATACTCCATAGTTGTTTAATAAAGATTCACAAAAATGTACTGAATATCACTGAATTTAATACACTAATTGATTAATTTTACTATTTCATTCACAATTTCTGTAGTGTTTGATTGCAGCACCACAAGACAAAACCAACAGGAAAATGGTACAGGCTATGATATGCTACGTAGACTCCAAATGCATTGAACTTCTAGTGTTAAAGTGACAATTTGCGGAGTCTCTATATCTAATCTATAAAGACTTACCAAAAATAAGATGTTTTTACCTCAGATTTAACACCCTTGGGTTGTAAAGACATCAATATTTAGAGCAAATCAATTCAAAAACATGTATAAAAACTAGATTCTCATTTGAGTATGAATGCTGTACAAAGTTACATAATATACTCGAACCTTTCCTGAATAGTTTAGGACTGGTCTTGATCTATATCACAATTAGGATAAGAAAGCGTGATAAAAATTTAAATTAACTACTGTACTACAACTACTACACCTACTACTGCTACTACAACTACTACAACACTTACTACAACAACTACTACTACCCCTACTACAACAACTACAACACTTACTACAACAACTACTACTACCCCTACTACAACAACTACTACTGCTACTACAACTACTACTACGCCTACTACAACAACTACAACACTTACTACAACAACTACTACAATAACTACTACTACAACAACTACTACTACACCTACTACTGCTACAACTACTACTACGCCTACTACAACAACTACAACACTTACAACAACTACTACAACAACTACTACTACCCCTACTACTGCTACTACAACTACTACTACTACGCCTACTACAAAAACTACAACACTTACTACAACAACTACTACAACAACTACTACTACTTCTACTACAACAACTACTACTACACCTACTACTGCTACTACAACTACTACTACGCCTACTACAACAACTACAACACTTACTACAACAACTACTACAACAACTACTACAACAACTACTACTACCCCTACTACAACAACTACTACTGCTACTACAACTACTACTATGCCTACTACAACAACTACAACACTTACTACAACAACTACTACAACAACTACTACTACTACAACTACTACACCTACTACAACTACTACAAGTACTACAAGTACTACAACTACTACACCTACTACAACAACTACAACACCTACTACAACAACTACTACACCTACTACAACAACTACTACAAGTACTACAAGTACTACTACTACAACTATAGATAATGTTGCACATTATCTGTAAATATGTACATAGCACCTAGCCTATATTTTTCATAGTGTATATTCTGTAAAGATTGTTTCTATTTGATTATTTTTTTTACATGCTTCTCTTAATCTTATTTATCTATTTTAATTTTTTGCATGCTCTTGGCATCCAGAGTGGGCAGCAAAGTAAGAATTTCATTGTAATAATAATAATAATAATAATTAATTGCATTTATATAGCGCCTTTCATGACACCCAAAGCGCTTTACAGTTCATTGTTCATTCACTCCACACTTGGTGGTGGTAAGCTACTTTCTGTAGCCACAGCTGCCCTGGGGCAGACTGACGGAAAGCGAGGCTGCCAATCTGCGCCATCAGCCCATCCGACCACCTCCGACACTCACGCACACTCCACTTTCATCCTAGGCAATGTGGGTGAAGTGTCTTGCCTAAGGACACAACGACAGTTTTTTTTGCAACTGGCGCCCCACTGTGGCACCTGGAATTCCCAGCGGTCTCCCATCCAAGTACTAACCAGGCCCTGCCTTGCTTAGCTTCTGAGATCTGACGGGATCAGGCTTTGACAGGCAGGTATGGCCACAAAAAACGTGGTTCTTTACTGTGCATATGATAATAAAAGCTTTGAACTACTTCTACTGGACTAGTGTAAATTCAGCCCAGCCTTCATCTCGTCACTCCCATTACTCCCCACGGCTCGCCTCACCTCGTCAGCCCAATTTTAAAGCCCCACTGCAGGTGCACAGTCCCTTCACTTTGTGCCACATCCAACCTCCTCCCCAGCACCGCCTCGCCATCGCAACGTCCTCTTCTCTCTTCTCTCTCCTCAGCCTCACCTCTACCACCTCCAGTGTCCAGGCCCCAGGGGGAAGACATCTCCTAACATTTCCTTAGCGTCCAACTCAACTTTTGCAATACCTCTTGTTTTAATGTGCTAACCTTTAACTTTTGTGTCATTAAAAAATGTAGATAAATTTCTCCTTACCTGTAAAATATAAACCCGTTCCACCCAGTGCAATGAACATTACATGCTTCCTATGTGACGGCAGAGAGTAATAATGTTTCGACAGGTTAGCTGGCCGTTAATCACAGCTTTATGTTTGTAAAAGTGGAGAATGGTTCAGTAAATCAATAGAGCGAAGGGACTAGTTTCACGGTTATAGCCACGTTCCCTAGACCCTGAGGCGTCTTCAAGTGTGTCTTTTACTACAGCGGCAGAGAGCAGTTTTACTGAGAACATGTGACTACTAAAGGCAAGTTGAGACTGGAAGCATTTTGCAATTACTGAGAACAACTTTTATTTTTCACTTTTATATATCGCAGCAGGAGTCAGTAGATTGAAGTATATTCTGGGATGAATGATTTCTTCATGTTGTGAGACACTTTGACTTGCAGGTCACGTTGGTCACTCTGATTTATACATTCGCTTTTACTGGATGATGTTTTAACACATGTTACAGCCACATTTATCGCAGCTTTTTCACAATAAATTGCTCCTCTGGATTTGTTGTCTTGTTCTGATTTGCTCCAGACATCACAGCTCTAAATCACAACACATGGTTAAGGTGCACTTTATTGCCCTGTAGAGAAATTTGTCCTCTACCCTTGCCCATGAACTTTCTTTCTGAGAAGTATTAGTGCTAGCCATAGACTGTATACTCTACTATACTCTGGGAAAAAAATAAAAGACCACTGCATTTTTTTCTGAACTCAGCATCTCTACATGTATTACAGCCATTCCATTCCAGCGTCTGTTGAATTCCAACACAAACACAAAGCTGAGCTACTTCAGTTCTTGCACCAGGAGTGAAATAAAGTCTCCCAAGAACAATGTGAAAGACTTGTGGAGAGCATGCCAAGACGCATGAAAGCTTTGATTAAAAATAAGTAGTGCTGTCAGGCGATTAAAAAAATTAATCTAATTAATTACAGGATTTGTAATTAATTAATCTAATTAATCGCATTTTTTAAAATAATTTTTTTAGGTGGTTTATTGTGCTTTCCCACAGTGCAAAAAAGGTGTCAAACGTGTGATTTATAGTGGTACAGTGAAAAGAATGCAGATTTCCCCTTGAAGTCTTTCACTCACTCTTTCAGTGCACGTTACCTCCAGTGTAACCAAGACAAGACTGCTGTACACCCCCATTCACCTCCCACATTACGTAACATTCATTTGAAAGCTCATTTACACCATTCCACTAGCCTATTAAATGGCGAATATTTCTGGTGCACGTGAGGACGTACAGTAGCTTTCATTCAACGTCAATAAATAATATACACAGCTTCAAATATACAGAGAATACAAATAATTGTCCGTGTAAATTACTCATGGCTCACCTGACCCCCGGCGCGGATGTGTCCGGACCATGGCACGGAGGAGGAGGGAGGAGGAGGCGGCGGCATCGTGGGGTGAGTATTTAGTATTTAGCGTGATTTGGATGGGCAAAACTAACGCTTCTTAAGTGTGCACCCTTAGTCACGGCAGAACACGCTGGAGAGGTTATGGTAATTGAAACAGGACTTCAGCTCAAGACCTCAGATGGAAGTAAATACTTTTATGGCAGAGATGGTCTCTCAGTTCAGTAATAAACCTGAAGATGAAGAAACTGTGAGCTCCAAGCCCCAGTCCTCTGCTCCAGGAGAGGTGGGCTGTGACCTGTGCCCAGAGCCGAGGCTCAGAGCCGTGAAGTCCTGCCTGGTGTGTCTGACCTCGTACTGTCAGAGCCACCTGCAGCCCCATCTCACAAACCCCCGTCTGAAGAGGCACCAGGCGCTGAAGGGTTCAGCGCGCGGAGCGCAGCAGATACGGAAACGGGCGCGCGCGTCTTCACGTGCTCTCTGTGGCGTCTTCACGTGCTCTCCGCGGGGACAGGACAGGGGGCTTAGAAACGGATCTGCTCCGTCACATTTGTATAAATAAACTCGCCGTTCAAAGGCCCCGCACGCCAAATTTAAAATGCGCGCGCATTGAATTGCGCTCATAATTAATTGCGTTAATTTTTATAACGCGTTAAATAGCAGTGTAATTAATTAATCTAATTAACGCGTTAAACTGACAGCCCTAAAAATAAGTGTTATTGCACCAAATATTGATTTCTGAACTCTTCTTAAGTGTAAACATTAGTATTATGCTGTTTTAAAATTAATTTGATCTTATTTCTTTGCATTGTTTGAGGTCTGAAAACATGCATCTTTTTTGTTATTTTGACCATTTGTCATTTTCTGCAAATAAATGCTCTCAACAATATTTTATTTGGAATTTGGGGGAAATATTGTCAGTAGTTTTACCTGGCCAGCCAAATGATATCTCTCTGTATTTCCTATACACCGCGATACCATTTGGACACTCTCCATCCACTCTCGCTCCTCCGGTTCCAAACAGACTCCGCGATTCTGATTCGTTCAAAGATGGTGACGTCAGTGCACCCGCCTTTGCCCGCAAAGTCACTCTTAGGCAGCGGAAGTTCCGCCTCAGTTTTGAATCAAGATGGCGCAATCTCTGATTGGTTCACTTAGCTGTCTGTCTACGCGCAACCGCAGCGCATTCTGTGGATCAAGCGTTACCAGACTCACTCGCTGGTACAGCGATGAGTCATGGATTCTTCCAGGCAATCAGTAGTTTATAGACTCAAACAAAAATGTTCCTTTTACCCAAACACATACCTATAAGTAGTAAAATCAGAAAAACTGATCATTTTGCAGTGGTCTCTTATTTTTTTCCAGAGCTGTAAGCTGTAGATAACCTGCTAGCCGCTGCTTTCCAAATAGAAAGTGTTCATGGAGGCGCTTCCAGCTCCTTTACATTGAGGAACTGTCGTCCCTCTCTGTGTAACTGCTGCTGTGCGCTTCGTCATTTTTGTCTTAAAATGTTCGTATTAACCCGCTCTACATGACACTGGAGTTTATATTTTATTATCTGTTAATAAATTCCTATTCCTAATATGGCCCTGGCTTCATATTGGCCCCTGTAACCCTGTGAGCTTCATTTGACTGGAGCCGTATGCTATGGGTGATGCCACACTCAAGCCACTGAAACCAGCATGTATGAAATGTTTATATTTTGCTTCATTCTCACTTGTTTTATCCTGTATAGCGGGTTGTCTTGGTCTGAGCTTCAGTACTCAGTTTCAATTTCCCCCAGATTGTTACTTCATGGTTGCCTGGTTTACACCAGACGATATCACAAGTGATATATGGTCTGGGAGCCACCTACTAAATATCTCGTAGCGGAGGTGTGGTTTACAATTGCCAACGGCCGTTTATTGGGCGTTACGAATGTCTATCATTTGGCGTATACGTAGCCCATAGCCAATTATGTCAGTTGTACTCGTTAGTAGTTGACATAGTTAGAGCAATAACTGGGGAGAAGAGAAGGAAACGCCGCCATTTCCCCCAATCTCCGCGAAAACAAAAGGAAAAACAAAAATACGATTAAACAATGGCACCGAAGTTTGGTTCCTGTCTCCCGCCGCCATGATCAATGTGGTCCCAAACAAACTACAAGCTTCCATTTGTCGCGTAGTACGCGTCACCGTCTTTCCACCCGTCCCCGCTCGCTTAGCCTCGTTGCCAGGCTGTCTTTCAGATCGCAACGATTGCGCAAAGCAGCCTGGGATTTCCCAGGTTAACTTCATGTGTAAACACCACTCCAAACATTCATCACCAGGTCAGACTTGTTTGGAGCATTTCTGCAGTGAAATTGTGTTCATTAGCATGCCGGCCACATAGATTCTTGTCATCTTTTATGACTTTTATGCTTTCCAGTGTTTCTTCTGGGGGATTTCTCTGTCCCAGCAGCAGTGGCTGTGGCTGCAGGGGGCGTTTCTTATGAGTGTGTCGAGTGTGTTTGTGTGAGTGTGTGAGCCTGAGTGCGTGACTAGTCTGTGAGTTGTCTGATTGTGTGGGGTCAGGCTGTTGTGGGTAAAGGAATTGCTTAAATGTATTTTGTGTAAGAAAACTGCTTCATAAATTTGACAGAGTAGATTTTGATTGTGATTGATGTTGCAGTCTTCATTTGAGGCATTTGTGCTTTAGTGTTTGCTATAGTATTCAATCATGTGTGGCATTTAGTATTGCTGTTATTTTAAAGGGCTCATATTATGCTATTTTCTGATATGTTATAATGTCGTTTCCTCATCACGAACATACCTGGCGTTGTGTTTTATTTCATTCACACATGTTTAACACACAAATCCTGCATATTTAGGCTCAGAAAACGCTACGATCATTTGGTAGCCCTGGAATTTCCAATCTAGCTGATTTAAAGCAACTACAACATGACATCAAAATGTGGAACAAAGCATTTTGAGCTTGGGAGATGTAGCAGACTAATAAAGTTTTACTTAGACATGCGGCTTAAAGTTCACAAGAGTCAATATAGGACCTTTAACATTTAACATTTTCCTATTCTTTCCTTCTTGTCAGTTCTAGAGCTGCAAGATTAATCGCAATCGAATCGAGATCACAATTTGAATGGACGCAATTAGGCTGCAATTTTGAAGCACCATCATTTTCTTCACAAACAACAAACTATTCTGTCTCATATCCTGCATAAAAACTGCTAACCATGTAATTTTAATCTGTACAAACATGTTCTGGAATACGATTCTCCTAGTCTTTTGTCATTTCATTGTCATTTCATATCTCAGTATCTTTGTCTGGACGCGTGTGAATTTAGAATGATTTTTTAACAGAACCCTATTAGTAAGACCTAAATCACAAATCAAATCATAATCACAATGCTTGTCAGAATGAAATATTTCTTTCCAAAATCATTCAGCGCTACTTACATCTATTGTTGGGAGTGTAGTAGAGGTACAGTGAAGTCTGGGAACTACTCCAGTAACAATGGGCCAAAAGCATGGTCAACGTGGACAGTTAATTCAAGCTAAAAAATGGCAGACAACAATTCATTAACACATTCACTTAAAATGGGAAATAAAAATACCAGTGTGAGTAATCAAAGAGCTAATCATTCCGCAACAGTGCATTTCATAATAACCAACACAATAATTTCAATAACAATTACGATAATGATTATAATTTGTCTGCAATCACACTGAGAACAAGTTCAGGCTGCCACAAATAAATACTCGATAACCGTCTGGACTTAGGAATTTCTCACTCTCCTCCAAGGTAATCGACATAGGCCTTTTAAACAAGTTCTCCCAATTAAAAGCGTGCCAGTTAATCCACTCTGATCCATATGGGGGAGTGATCGGCCTCGCGAGCAGGTTTGATTGACTCTGAACCAATCTTCTCCACATGACCGCTGCCCGGGATGTAATGACCTGCGGCTAAAACTTAGATTTCAGCCATAAAGCTCAAATGGACCAACTGCAGCCACCTTCTGAGCTCATAGCGTTTGGTACTGAGGGTGAGGTGGAATTACAGTGTCATGTTGGAGATGAAACGTGGATGATTGTAAAGCAGTTCATAGTTTTTGGCGAAGTAATTTGTTCGATTTGTGGGGGGTGTAGTTGCCGTTGGAACTTTTGGGTTGAAAGTGCATTGTGCAACTCATTGTCGATGGGGATGTTATTGCATTGCCTGGAATGTTCCATGGTATGACATTAAACACATCTATCTATCATTTATTCATTACGGGTGTTTATATTGCTCAAAAATGTAATAATTCTCTCTGTGAATAGGGTTGCCTCTCCACAGTTCTGACCTGTAATGTAGCCTGTAGTTGTCTCCCTTGGTATAAGGTCACGTTTTTATATTTTTCCACCTTCAAGGCACTCAAAGCACTCAATGAACCACTTACACATTCACACGCATTCATACAGTGTCTGCGTACACTGGGGGTTAAGAGTCTTGCCCAAGGACACAACGGCAGCATTCATCTGTGGTAACTGGAACCGTACCGCCAACCTGTGGGTCAGTGGATCTGACCTCTCAACCAATGATGTTTATGTTTGAACCAACCTTGGATCAGTAGACAAATTCTCTACCAACTGAGCAAGTTGTCTCCGTTGAGATGCAGCTCTGGAAAAAAATAAGACCACTGCAAAATTATCAGTTTTTCTGATTTTACTACTTATAGGGATTATGTTTGTGCAAAAGGAACATTTTTGTTTGAGTCTATAAACTACTGACAACATTTCCCCCAAATTCCTAATAAAATGCTCAAAATAACAAAAAAGATACATGTTTTCAGACCTCAAACAATGCAAAGAAACAAGATGAAATTCATTTTAAAACAACATAATACTAATGTTTACACTTAAGAAGAGTTTAGAAATCAATATTTGGTGCAATAACCCTTATTTTTAATCACAGCTTTCATGCGTCTTGGCATGCTCTCCACAAGTCTTTCACATTGTTCTTGGGTGACTTTATTCCACTCCTGGTGCAAGAACTGAAGTAGCTCAGCTTTGTGTTTGTGTTGGAATTGAACAGGCACTGGAATGGAATGACTGTGCAGTGATTTTTTTCTTTTTTCTTTTCCAGAGCTGTAATATATTGCCAAAATTATTTGCTCACCTGCCTTGACTCACCAGTGTTGGGAGTAACTTGTTACAAAAGTAATAAATTACTGTAATGCATTACTTTTTGGTGTAACGCAGTAATGTAACGCATTACAGGGAAGAAAATCGGTAATATATTACTCGTTACAATGCCAATAATGCACATTACAATGCATTTTTAACCTGCTTTGTTTTTGTGGGTTTTGCGTTTTCTTCATACAAAGTTCACGGATCACCGCGAGATCAGCTACTGAATCTGATAAGTCCGCGCAGAACATTACATTTCATACAAAGTTCCGCGAGATCAGCTAGTGATATAAAAGTCCGCGCAGACCATTCCATTTCCTTTTACTTCGTCTCGAACTGGCAGACTGACAAAGGATGACAGAACCAGTACTACCAGTAACCACTACTTTCACTTCGTTCAAAATAAGGACTCCAAGAACATTTTAGTTAAATGCACACTGTGTGTGAATCCCAAACCTCTTTCCACGTCGAAATGCAGTACAAGCAATTTGACGAAGCACTTGCAGAGGTGCCAGAGCGCCGCGAAATTAGTCAGGAAAGGAGGGGATGGGACAGGGAACGATACAACTCCAACAAAGCAGCCGAAACTGATGTTGACCCGACCAGAGAATCTCCAGCCACGAGAGGTGAGAAGGCTCGTTGCTGAGTATATTGTGGAAGACATACTGTAGATTGCCAAATCCTTATTTCCAGTCATTTTGGCGAGAGTAACTAAAGTAATGCAAAAGTAGTGTAATGCCTTACTTTTTATTTAGAGTAATATTGTAATGTAAGGCATTACTTTAAAATGACAGTAACAAGTAATAAGTAGTGCATTACAGTTTTTGAGTAACTTGCCCAACACTGTGACTCACATATGAACTTAAGTAACATCCCATTCTTAATCCGTAGGGTTTAATATGACATCGGTCCACCCTTTGCAGCTATAACAGCTTCAACTCTTCTGGGAAGGCTGTTCTCAAGGTTTAGGAGTATGTTTATGGAGCTTTTTGACCACTCTTCCAGAAGCGCATTTGTGAGGTCACACACCAAACTGTATTACATGTATTCAGGGCACAGCAGGTTCATAAGTTTTGAATATTTCCCAAACCCAAAAGAGTTTTAGCGCCGGTAACACAGCTCACAATGATAGCTGTGCCTGTATTTTGAAAAATTGCATAAACTTTAAGACTCCAACACCCAGAGCTGCCAACTCCACTGAGTCTACCCACAGTGGGGTTCTGGAAACAGCTTACACTGCATGACCTATAAAGCACATTAGCAAACTGCGAGGACAGAGTATGGGACACTACAGCGAAACACACACACACGCACACACACACACACATACACACACACATACACACACACACACAGTAACAGTCTTCCTCTGGACGCAGCACCTGGCAGGATCTTGACAATTAAGCTAACCACCAACTGTCCCCTTGACTCCAGGAGTCACCGGTATCACTGCGCACACACACGTTAGCGCTGCTTTCGTTAGCATATAGAGGTGAGAGGTGAGCCAATCAGGCCTGTCTCTGCTGTTATTCTGGCTGCTGCTAATGACTAGAGCTGCACAATGTGACACGTATGAGGAATGCACTGCTGTCCTCACCGGGACACAGGGCCACAATGAAGATGGATCGGCTCAGGAGAGGAGTCCGACTAGAATAGAAGCTTTGAAGCAACTTTGAAACAAGGTGGTAATGTAAAGATGTGCTGTAAACACTCTTTAAATATAATGCAAACAACAGTGTTCAATTAAGGATGAGAAGTGGGAGATATTTCAAAATGGATAGGCTTAATATCGCAATTTTTGTTCTGATATATGCAAAATTAGAATACTGAGCGATACCTCCACATGTGTGAAGAATCCCTCAGCCGTCCAGGTAGAATCCATGGCAAAAGGAGAAATCCAATTTGTCAACTGGACAAAGTTTATTTGGTCGAATACGTTTCGCAGCTCATCCAAGCTGCTTCATCAGTTCTGGCTAGAGTGCTGGTGAACACTGCTTATAACTAGCTGCAGGGAGGAGCTACAATGAAATTCCTATGAAAAATAGGTGTGCTAGTTTCATAGTCATTTCATTGTAGTTATCTCCTCCCTGAAGCTAGATATAAGCAGTGTCCACCAGCACTCTAGCCAGATGAGCTGCGAAACATATTTGACCAAATAAACTTTGTCCAGTTGACAAATTGAATTTCTCCTTTTGCCATTGATACCTCCACATCACTCAAAACTAGGGCTGTCATTTTAACGCGTTAATTAGATTAACTCATTCACTGCCAACCTGTTTTCAGAATTCAATCCCCCAGACTGCCGGAGGTTTCAGTGGATTTTCACTGATTTTACAAGACTCACAGAATACCGAGTTCTTTGACCATATAAACATGGCACACATCAAAATAAAGTGTAGACTCTCTTCTTTCACCTGGGAAAAATTATGCTTCTAACCTTTTCGGTTCTCAAGTAATTGATAGTAGAACATAGGGTAGTTTCAGCAAAAACGCTGTTTTTTGACCACAAAGTGGAGAAAACGAGCGTTTTGTGCAAAGACGGATTTTGAGCAGATCGGTGATTTTGACGTCAATACTTTTATATTGATTTAGTGACACCTCAAACATCTAAAACAACAGAGAAAGAGATTTTTGATGACAAAGTACATTTTTTATTTACAAATATAAGAATATAAGGCTCTGTGAATTGAAAATTCCTTCAAATCAATAGTGGCAAGAGATGTTTACAGGATATAATAATATCTTTTCATATAAAATAGAACTTTGTTGAGGCTTTGTCTGAGGCCCAGAGTACATACCCGTACTCTGGGCCTCGTAATAAAAATACACACACCCACACACACACACGTACATATATGTACATACACACAAACCCATGCATAAACCTTTACACACACACACAGCTATACCCACACACGCGAGCGCATGCACACACGCACACACGCACGCACGTACACACACATATAACTTCATTCATTACAATTACCACACAGCAGCATCATGTAAACTTAATTCTTCTCATCTCATGCCTCTCTGGAGACCAGGATCTACTGCTCCAAGTCAGTACTCATCTTCCTTTGCGCTGTCGTAATTCTGATCAGAGTCCCTGCTTCGCGCAGCACGAGCACGGCACGTCCCCTGCCTCAGGCAGAGCAGATCTCTGCCCTGACCTCGCTGCTTGATCCGGCTTGTCTCTACGATCCTCTGATCCAGGATCCTGGGTCCCAAGACCGATCAGACCGCTCCGTAGGCGCTGATCAAGAGTTTTCTGCTTTTTCGGGTTCCCTCGCCTCGCCATCTTGCTCCTCTCGCCAATACACACTACACACTACACTCTTCCTCTCTTCCGTGTCACCGATCGACAGATAATAATACAAGATCGCTACCTACAGGTTGGGAGGTGTGAATTACACCTTCAAAGCTACTCCAGGTCGTATCCTAGCAACCCCCGCTGAAAAACGTCTTTATCCGTCACGGCAGTCAACGTTTGGATTCGAGGGGACGTAAAAAGACATCTCCAGCAGTCAATGAGTTAATTAATTACACTGCAAATTAATATGTTATAAAAAATAATGCAATTAATTATGAGTGGCAATTCAATGCGTGCACATTTTAAATTTGGCCCATTGAAGGACCTGTAAGCGACTTGGCAGTTGCACGTCACTTCCACCTGTGTCGCTAACAAATAAAGCCTGGTGGAAACTGGCATGGACTTGGCTCAGGGGTGGGAGGCGAGGAAATCCTTGCTAGTGCCTTTGAACAGTAAGTTTATTTACAAAAAGAACGAAGACAGGCCTATGAACAAGAACGCTGTGATTTTTAGCTAAACACGTCTGGACAAGTTCCATTGTTTGTTTTTTTTTTCGTTTTTTTTTTCTTTTATTATTACAAGGGACATATTTTGACATCACAATAACATTCACAAAACACTTAACACCACAATAACATTCGCAAAACACTCAGAAGACACATCAGAGGATGGGGAGTGTAGAGGACCAAAGGGCAAGGGTGATGTAGTGTCCAGGGAAGGTCTAGACAACATTACCGGTGCTAGTGTGAGCGCACTTCACCAAACCACGCTTGCAGAATTGGGGAAACAAACTCAATCGCAAAGTGAGTTCTCTCTCTCTCTTGATTAAAATGCGATTAATTAATTACAAATCCTGTAATTAGATTAATTTTTTAATCACCTGACAGCACTACTCAAAACATTTTATAGGCATATTCCTGATGCATTTTGAAAATTTGAAAATTATTTTTCACACACTTCTATTAAGGGCCTGTATGTGTTTTTTCCATTTTCATTGTGAAAACAGAACCAGTTCATTTTATTATTTTAGCAGCAAGTGCATGTTTCGCAACTTCAAAGCTTGTTAACAACAATGAGACTATGTACTGTACTACTTCAGGCATTTAGACGCAGACTGTGCAGTGTTTTGATTTTTTCCATAAGAGCTTCTTTTACAAAATAATGTACCGAGGCAAAACTAGTGTCGGATACAAGGAAAATATAAATTCCGACTAGTTCATATGAAACAGTATATAGGAATACAGTGAACTAACTGCAATGTGTTCTTTTATAAATGGTTGGCAAAATAACATTAAAAAAAGATATGGGCGTTTTGTATGGCGTTTACCAAATATCAACTTCAGCTACAAAAAAGAGAAGTGACTTTTTTATGTAAACTACTATGGGGTGGCTCAGTGGATTCACGACTGTACTTCTCGGTTCCGGGTTTGAATATATTAACTGTGTTGTTTTCTTACCTTCAAGCCTAACCACCAACGGCACCTTGAGCTCCAGTTCTCGACAGGCCTTGGTGATGCCATTGGCAATGATGGCACAGTTTACAATTCCTCCAAAGATGTTGACTAGGATGGCTTCAACCTAAGTGAGAAGAAAGAAAGAGACAAGTTGAAATTTGAAAGTTGATGCCTTTACCTACACACACAGAATACAGACAATCTAGTCCAATGTAGAGTTGGTAATAAGAATCTCAGCAGTACACTTTTAGAGAAATTCCAAGATAAACTGTTAATACAATATGGGCTGTAACCTTCTGGAGGTGGCATGTCCAAAGTCTAAAGTCTCCTTCATGATTCAATGAATATGAAAAGTTAAAAGCCATACATTTTTCCATTGAAACAGATATGTTTTATGTCATACTGTGCAATATTATAGCCAGAGGAATAACATTTTCATGACAACAAGTAGGAGGAAGTCAAGTAAGTCAAGTTTTGTAAAGAAGCAAGCCTACTCATTGTAAGGATATGTTTTCTTCAGTGCAATAAATACAATCAAAATGAAAAAATCATGCATTTATTTTAGTCACTTTTTTGGCTAAAAAAAATACAAACTGTGGCTTTAAATAGAGAGCAAGTAGGAAGATGCCAGAACAACAATAATTTAAAAAATAACAATACTAAAACTAGATACACACGTTTTACTCAGTGCTTTTAGAATGTTCTTGATCATAGTATAGGACCACAGGAAACCATTATAGAAACCAATAATATTTTGTTTTGAAAATTACTTGTCACTACATGACAGAACATATAGAAACTTTTAGATGCCATTCTAAACAGCAGCATAGGTGGATCATAATGTATTTCACTTTTGCATTTTACAACAGTGTTGAAAGACAATTTACAAAGTATATATACCGAGGCGCAAAGGAAGTCAGTCATCACGCTTCTGTATGTACTTTTACACAATGTAAGCACTTGGTAATTAGCTTGCTAGCTCAGTGGAAAAGTAGATTGAGCGTACACACAGGATTAATCCCCCATGTTTATTTATAATCACTGCTAATCTGTGAGCGGCCATTTGGATGAGCAGCAGTGTGTGTGTGTGTGTGTGTATGTGTGTGTGTTTTCTATGTGGTAATGATGTTTACAGGGACCACAGATCAAGGACTTGGAAAGCTATCAGAGCAACAGCCATGGCATTGTCCCCTCAGAGCAAGCCAAATAACTGTCTTCCTATGAAGACCAAAAGAAAGAATGTGCAACTAGAAAAGCAGTACCCCATCATTTGTCTACTCCAAATCTACTAGAATTGTGTATACAGTGCCGTGAAAAAGTATTTGCCCCCTTCCTGATTTCTGTGTTTTTTGCATATTTATCACTCAAAACATTGTCAGATCATCAAACCAATTTTAATATCACACAGAAACAACCCAAGGAAAGACAAAATTCAGTTTTTGAATGATGATTCCATTTATTAGTGCACAAAAAAAATCTAAACCTATCTGGCCCTATGTGAAAAAGTAATTGCCCCCCCTTGTTAAATCACAAACTAACTGTGACTAACCACAGTTTTGAGAAAACTTAGTTCAGTTCTACATGCCACACCCACACCTGATTGTCACCACCTGTGTTGAATCAAGAAATCACTTAAATAGTTCCTGTCAAACAAAGTGAAGTTGGCTACAACATCTCAAGAACAAACACATCATGCCACGATCCAAAGAAATTCAAGAACAAATGAGAAAAAAAGTGATAGAAGTCTATAATTCAGGAAAAGGTTACAAAGCCATTCCCAAAGCTCTGGGGCTCCAGCGAACCACTGTCAGAGCCATTATTCAAAAATGGAGGAAACTGGGAACAGTTGCAACCCTTCCCAGGAGTGGTCGACCAACTAAGATTACTCCAAGAGTGCGACGACGGCTCATTCAGGAAGTCACAAAAGAACCTAGACGCACATCGAAAGAACTACAGGCCTCGTTGGCCTCAGTTAAGGTCAGTGTTCATGACTCCACCATTAGAAAAACACTGGCCAAAAATGGCATCCATGGAAGAGTTCCCAGGAGAAAACCACTGCTTTCACAAAAGAACACAAAGGCTCGTCTCACCTTTGCCAAAAAGCACCTTGATGACCCTCAAGACTTTTGGAGAAACATTTTGTGGACCGATGAGTCTAAAATTGAACTTTTTGGAAGGTCTGCAGCCCGTTTCATCTGGCGTAAAAATGGCACAGCATTTGATAAAAAGAACATGGTGCCCACAGTAAAGCATGGTGGTGGCAGTGTGATGGTCTGGGCCTGCTTTGCTGCCTCAGGACCAGGACAACTTGCTGTGATTGACGGAAAAATGAATTCTGCTGTTTACCAGAAGATCCTGAAGGAGAATGTCCGGCCATCAGTTCGTGCCCTCAAACTCAAGCGCTCTTGGATCATGCAACAGGACAATGATCCAAAACACACCAGCAAGTCCACCTCTGAATGGCTCAAAGAAAACAAAATTAAGGTTTTGGAGTGGCCAAGTCAAAGTCCGGATTTAAATCCGATTGAGATGCTGTGGTGTGACCTTAAACGGGCAGTTCATACAAGAAAACCCTCCAATATGGCAGAATTGAAACAATTCTGCATAGAAGAGTGGGCCAAAATCCCTCCCCAGCGGTGTGAAAGACTCCTCACCAATTATCGCAAACGTTTGGTTACAGTTATTGCTGTCAAAGGAGGCTCAACTGGCTATTAGATTAAGGGGGCAATTACTTTTTCACATAGGGCCAGATAGGTTTAGATTTTTTTTGTGCACTAATAAATGGAATCATCATTCAAAAACTGAATTTTGTCTTTCCTTGGGTTGTTTCTGTGTGATATTAAAATTGGTTTGATGATCTGACAATGTTTTGAGTGATAAATATGCAAAAAACACAGAAATCAGGAAGGGGGCAAATACTTTTTCACGGCACTGTATATATCGTGAAAATTATTACTATACTGAGTAAATTATGAATGTTTTCTAATGATATTGCTGTTCAAATTTATTCTAGAACAATAACTTAACCAACATCGAATACACATGTTGTTAAAGGTGCACTACGTCACGTTCCTGCTTCTTTCCAATGTTACACAGTAGGACAGCAAACTTATCCATCATGTGTTTTGTTAAAAAATACATGAAAATAATGAATATCAAAATATAACTATTATTTTTTAAAATCGACTAGTCACAAACCACGATTAGTGATTAAATTAGATGTTAAATGTTGCAGCCTGAAAAAGATATTTACCCACAGTCGCAAACCTCAAAACGTAATGCATTCTTTCAAGACGCAGGACACAGGAGGTTCATAAGTTTTGAATATTTCCCAAAACCAAAAGAGTTTTAGCACCCGGTAACCCAACTCACAATGATACCTGTGCCTGGATTTTGAAAAATTGCATAAACTTGAAGACTCCAACACCCAGGGCTGCCAGCTCCACTGAGTCTACCCACAGTGGGGTTCTGGAAACAGCTTACACTGCACGACCTATAAAGCACATTAGCAAACTATTAAAATGAAAAATATTTGTTGTTACTGCGAGTGGGCTTGATTCTCCACAGACCTGAGCTGTAACTTAGCCTCCCTGAAGATAAATAACTAAGAAATACACATTTCTTACCAGTCCAATGATGTTTGGCTCGTAGTTGTTCTTAAGATGTGTGAAGAATCCCTCAGGTAGAATCCATGGTAAAAGGAGAAAATCAATTTGTCAACTGGACAAAGTTTTCGACCAAATAAACTTTGTCCAGTTGACAAATTGAATTTCTCCTTTTACTAAGAAATACAAAGAATATACAAAACTACACTGCAAAAACTAAAATCCAGCCAAGAAACTTTTATCGTTATTTGAAGTTTTATCATGATTTGACTGATGATTGTTGTATTTTAAATATGAAAATACACTTAAGAAAAACAACACCTCTTTACGCTTTAAAGGGATATGCCACCCCCAGGTCAAACTTGGGCATCTCCCCACAGTCCAGAGATTAAAATAAGTGGTGGAAAGCGTTTTTCTGGTGACGCAGCCATTGTCCGAGTCTGTCAGCACTGACCGCCGCGGTATCTGCAGCTACTCCGCGTTAGACTGGAGTCTAACGGCGCCAGAGAAAGATTTCGGCCAAAACGAATTAATTTTCTCGATGTGTTTCCCAATTACTTTCTGTGTAGTGCGCATTCATATCGAGTGCAAATAAATGTGCAAATCAACACGGAGAGCTTGACTTGGTCATTTTGGGTGGGAACTATTTTTCAGTGCGGAAAAAGAAAGCCAAAGCACACACCACGCTGTGCAACAGGGGAACTCCCTTCCTGGTGCGTAACTGGGATTCCCCTGGCAGCGTGGTGTGTGCTTCGGCTTTCTTTTTCCGCACTGAAAAATAGTTCCCACCCAAAATGACCAAGTCAAGCTCTCCGTGTTGATTTGTACATTTATTTGCACTCGATATGAATGCGCACTACACAGAAAGTAATTGGGAAACGCATCGAGAAAATTAATTCCTTTTGGCCTAAATCTTTCTCTATTATTATTATTATTATTATTATTGATTTTTTTTTCTTCTCAAATTCCTAATTTTTCATTCATTTTGGAGAATGTTTTTAGGGTCTTCCTATGTTTTTTTTCTCCCCATTTTGTTACGCATACCACAGTTGAAAATAAAAGAAGACCACTCTGATTTATCATGTGTTTATATTTTTCATGACAAGTACTTTTTGTTGGGTATATTATATCGGGTAAAAATTACCCAGCAAAAGTGATGGTGTTACTTTTTATAGCGAAAGTGTTAAATAAGATTATAGGGTTAAATAAGAAACCAAAACTCGAACGTTGCTTGAATTATGAAAATCACACTTATTCCATTGGTAGATATTTTACTTTTTTGTAAAATGTTTTCAATTTAAGTCATTTTAACTTATCTAGATATAGCTTTTTGCTGTATATCTTCCATATTTGTTACATGAACCAATAAGAGAATAAAGAAAGGTAATTCTGTGTACATTCTAAAAACCACAACACTGGATTCAAGCTAAATGAAAAACGTGATGTGCTACCGGCTCAAGCCGTGATCTCACGCTGGCAGCCGCGGGGCCTGACCGTACACTTAATAGTACGTTTACATTAACCTTGGTTAGCTGCAATCATTTCTCAGCAAGACTATTTTAATACACTGTAGTCCGCTGTGGCCGTACAGCTAGAGAACTCCTACGATTAAACTTTAAACTGGGGTAAAAGACTGTTGAGTAAAAAGGCCGAGGCCGAACGTAGCCTCACTTGAATGAGACGATTTGTATGATTTGTATTCTTGTTTTTCACACATTTACACACATAATAATAAAAACACTGGTCTACAAATTTTTGGACTCGATCTGCTTCCGAGATAAAAGTGGCTAAATCTAATTTATATTGATAAGATGAACTGAAAATCAATTGATAACTGTGCTGGTTAGCTAATGTATTCAAGATATTTAATGATATTGTTTTACATCAAAATCACATCTGTTTATACAATAGATTTAGGCATTTTTGCTTAAAAATAATATTTATATTTTGAAAATATTTCACTTGCACTTCTTTATCCGTCAAGAAATAAACAAGAAATATCTTAAGACATCAGGTGCACACAATTTCGAGGCATCTCTCTTATGTGAAATCAAAAAATATTTGATGTTAAAACTCTAGACATATTAAAATGAATGTATTGGAATGTGCAGACAGGCTTTCAGATAGAACTGGTTGCTTGTAGACACACTGTACCTTCTGATAAACTACCGTTTTTGCCTTACTTTGCATACATTTCCTATTTTGACCCAATACTATATCTTGGAAACTATAGCCAATCAGCACTTCTGACTTACTTTTTCTTTTTTTAGTGACCTAAACCAAGAAAAAATTCACTACTTTTGTTCCGGAAGCATTTTGCTTGTAGACCAGTGTAATGTACATAATAGAATGGATAATGGTGCGAAATATAAAGGTAGCCGGAACTATTCATAATTTCCATCTTTTAAAGGGCCCATATTAAGCCATTTTCTGATCTATCTTATAATGTTGTTTCCTTTTCACAAACATACCCGTAGTGTTTTGTTTCAGTCACGCACGTTTAACACAAAACCCCTGCATTTTTAGGCTGTGTTTTTCTCACAAAAGGAAAATTCTGTTCCACCTTGTGATGTCATGTGGTAATACAGGAAGTGCTCCACTGTGTGTTTACACTCTATACACCTTTACTTTAATAATTTGGATCATTTCAGCCCTGGAAATCTTAACTGAACAGTGGGCAAAAGGTAGTTGTAACCCTGAAAACTACTGTACCACTCCATGACATCACAAAGTGTAACAGAGCATTTTGAGCTGTAGACAGTAATAAAAAGGATTACCAGTACTCAAACATGTGTGAATGAAACAAAACAACTCCAGGTATGTTTTTGATGAAGTAGCAACATTATAACATGGCTTAAAGCTCACAAGAGTCAATTTTGTGAAATATAGGCCTTTTAAAAGAAAAATACATGTGGTAGGAAAAAAAAAAAAACATAACATAATACTCATCTTGCTTAGAAATAATAAGATGAATAATGCCCTGAATTTTTAAAAGTATAAAGTTATAAATGTGGATTTCACTATCACAAATTTGAGTATTTCATATTCTTAAGAGACGAGAAAAAAACACATGAATGCTGCATACATATATTTATGCAATAGCAATAGTATTTATTATATTATTGAAATGAGACTGCCTGATTTCCCAAGGAGTTACGAGGATGCATTCATATAGTGTCCCTGGGCCCACTCACAAAATCTATATTCACTATGGAATATACAAATACAGGTAAAAGTGCCTTATTCAGAATATACATACATTACAATATGTATGTATTCTGAATAAGCAATGTGAACAAGCCTGGGTCTACTATGCACCACTCCATACAACCTATTCTTTATACAGCACAGATCTACCTACATAAACACAATCATGGCACAGAGCAGCCACTGGGGGGCAGTAGAGTTTCAGAGGCCTTGTGAAGCTGCACGGGGTAAGTCTCTATTCTCTCTATATATCTGCAGACCATTTTTCAACTCTGCCTCTTTTGGGAAGACCCATATTTCTTCCATTCATGCGTCTCCTATTGACAGCCATGTATATTAATGATACATAGGACGTGATTTATGCTGCTTGGCACAAAAGTAAATGCAGTTTATAGAAATATGGATGTAACTGGGAGTTGCACTTTGCTACAAGTTTGTCTTTTTGTAATTTTTCTGGTTGAGCTTTTCATGCACGATAGCAGCTATTGTAGGCTGCATCAGAAAATATATGTGAAGCTTATTATGGAGTTATTGTTAAGACATTAGGGACAAAGCAGCCAAAAATACTAAAATGGTTCAATAAGTTAACATTATTTAGCCCCAAGGTTGTATTGATAACACTACAGGTATTTTAACGGAGTGGGTTTCAATGCTTTTTTGTGAGGAGGATGACGGTTAAAGGTGCTATGGGTAACTTTTCTAGTGGGGGTCCGCCACTAACTTGTCCTCAAGGGGATGTTATTGCTTTGCCTGGTATGTTCCACACTATGGCATTTGACGTTAAATGGTCACATTTTTATATAGCGCTTTTCCACCTTTAACACCAGCGTACGCAGACACTCAGGGAGAGGTGGGTTATGTGTCTTGCCCAAGGACACAATGACAACGTTCCTCTGTGGGAGCTGGAATCACTCTAGCCAGCCTGTGGGTCAGTGGATCTGACCGCTCAACCAATGATTTTTTTCTTTTTTTTTAAACATCAAGAGCTGGGTTCAAACGGCTAACCTTCTCGAAAAACATAACTGTAGTTGTTTTTGTTCCATTCACACATGTTTATGTAACCCTGCATTCTGTAGTCTGTTTACATCTCCAAAAGTCAAAATGCCCTGTGCCACCTTGTAATGTCAGGAACTGGTAATTTTCAAGATAAACGCTACCTTTACTTCAGTAGAGACAAATCCAGAGTTGAAATGATATAACCACAATACAACAGAGTGTTTTCAGTTTGTAATATGCAGGGTTTGTGTGTTAAACATGTGTGAATGAAAAAAAAAAACAACTCCAGGTAAGTTTTGATGAAGAAAAAACAACAACAATTAAAACAGATCTGCTTGCCTCGATTAGAATTGGAATTAGATAAGGTTAATGCCATACTGTGGAACATCCCAGGCAAAGATACAACGTTTCAATAAATACAAGCAGGTGGCAGACACTCCCCCATAAATGTTACAGAATGAACTTTAAGCTTAGAGAGAGGTTAAAAGACACTATTGTCTTAGTTCTGGATTTCTGTTGTGTAAGGAGAGTATTTGGAAAACAATTACAGTAAAGAGGACTTGAATTACATCCTTTTACATCCTTGCTGTAATAATCTCTAAAACTGATTTCTGGTGCAAAACATCTGTAGCTGAATGGATGGGATGAAAACTGAAAAACCAGAGTTAAATTTAGGTCCTGCCATTATGCCCTTTGCAATCAAAAGTCCGACTTGGCTCAACTCCATTGAGGCGCTGAGTGTTTCAGAAATCCTATCTTCAGGTATGAAATGGCAGTGCACACTCCAATCCGCCTGAAATCTCCTGCGTGGGGAGAGTTGTCGTGGCGACCACAGCTTTCCTCCTTAAAGGTATTCATTTCAGGTAAGTTGGCAGCAGGTGGATTTCTTTCATCAGAGCTCAGCATAAAGGCACTGGCTGTAATGTAGCAGCTCACGCTTTTCTGGGGATCTGTGCGCAGCAGTATGGGCCGAGCTGCCGCCTTATGTGCGCCGCTCAAATGACTCCCATTTCACAGAACAGGATCAGTGCTGCTGACGGAGCCCCACAAGGCTTTTTGTGTCACAGGCAAAAAGCACCTTTTCTGTCTGCTTTTATCAACTCCACCACCACGCTGAGGAGAAAGAAATCTCACTCAACTGAGCATTTTGAATATTTAATGTAAAACTTCAATTAAATATATATTACAGTCCTATACTAATTCTCCACATAGTAATAACAGAATTCTGGCTGGTATAGATGCAGCCGGTTATGGGCGTAAAGGAACCACCTGTGAAATTAATTAAAGTATGTCATACAGTATGTCCTTTTGCATTTGAATTAAATTAATGTTAATAACTTAAGGCTCTGTCATTTTGATAGTTCAGCCTGAGACCAAACCCATGACCTTCTGGCTGAGAGGCAGGACCCCTGCTAAGCACTGTGGCACCTTCAAAAAAGTTACTTCAGACTTCTTGCTCTGAATGACGTTGCACTTGATGATTCATCATAGTGAAAACTCTGTATTCTTTATCATTTTTCGAATACCATTCTTGGCTGGTGTGAATTATCACTCAGATCCACATTTCCATGCCCACAGCTCTGTGCAGCACAGCTAATCGCTGCAGGAGAGAAGAAAAGGCAAAGCATCTTGTTGTTCTTTGTTAGTGGAGAGCTGATAGGAGCAGAAAAAGCCATGGTTGGAGATGGGCACTGTGGCCTATTAAGGGCTATTGTTCTGTCTTATCTGGTGAAGACAGCCTCTACAACGGCTGCTTGCTTTGGCAATCCTTGTTTATTTGTGTGATCTGCTGGGACTTGGACCTGGGGATACAGGTTAACATGCGCAACTTCTAAATTGGGCTGGCCTCATACTGCCAATTACGGCCAAAATATCAAAAATACATTTACAAATATACATACTATGATGAACTGACTCTCTGCCTAATCATGCTGTAAACCAATTGCTTAGCCTCTGAATGTCCAGGTTCTCATGAGTCTCTTCATAATCTAAATACATACAAAACAAATACATGGCAGAATATATTTTCCAAAACATTCTCCACCACAGACAGACACAACGTAATTTAAAAATCTTTACCCAAAAATATGAACCCACCAATACGTTCTGACTGCTAAAACAATGTGTTCAAATCAATTATCTTTACGCAAAACATCTTCGCCACAAAAAGAAAACGAAAACCTCGTCTACAAAAATACGCAAATTCTACCTTGTTACAGAGAAAATGATAAACATCAACATCTGTGACAAATGTGCATTCAGACTTCAGACGGAGCCAAGCAATTCCAAAAAGTCATTTCATTCCTTCCGAGACTCGTACGGCGTAATTGTGCCTCACTTCACAGCTGAATGAGAAGTCTTGCATGCTTTTCGGATGGAGCTACTTTCTACAAGAGCAGTGCATAAACAGACACACAAACAAAGGCAAACTGTAACCACCTTCAGCATAATATTATGGGGTGCTGTTTGGAAAGGAATCTGGATTAAGATTCACAGTTGAGTTAAAACTGCATTTACCTAATCGCAAATGCTGTAACTGATAGGGATTGGTAATATGTTGGTGCTAATTTTGGTATCAGTGATATAGAGGGACATTTTAATATTCTGATCCAAGTATATGTGCCCGGCCACAGAAAAAACAGACAAACACAAGATGCTAAGCTTTCAACGATGCCTTACACATGGAAATCTGAGAACATTTGAAGAATCTGTGGCCATTTGAAAGCGTGACATCTGAAAACAATGAGCTAGGAAAAGCTTCTCTAAAGATTCTCTAAGTCCAGGCTTTCACAACTCATTTGCATGACATTAAACTAAGCCCTCCCCCATCACTGACATCACTGTGGTGTGGTGTTAATTAGAAGGTACTTTGTTAAAATGGACTTTTATAACAAAAATCCATATAATCATTCAATAATTCAATAACAGGATAATATGTTAAGTCAAAGTCACCTGTATTGTCAATTTAATATCATACAAAATAGTATAGGACACACGCACGCACGCACGCACGCACGCACGCACGCACGCACGCACGCACGCACGCACGCACGCACGCACGCACGCACGCACGCACGCACGCACGCACGCACGCACGCACGCACGCACGCACGCACGCACGCACGCACGCACGCACGCACGCACGCACGCACACACACACACACACACACACACACACACACACACACACACACACACACACACACACACACACACACACACACACACACACACACACACACACACACACACACACACACACACACCTTAGTCCTAGTTTAGTCCTGTTTTAGTCCTGTTTTAGTCCTGTTTTAGTCCTGTTTTAGACCTGGTTTAGTCCTGGTTTAATACTGGTTTAGTCCTGGTTTAGTCCTGGTTTAGTCCTGGTTTAATCCTGGTTTAGTCATGGTTTGGACAATGAAGCCAAAGAAGTGGATGTTTACACAGTAATCATAAAAAATACAAATTATTATATTCAAGAAAATACATTTTGTTAAGTTAATTTATGAATTTTACTTTACTTACAATGTGTTTTACAAATATTTCACTACACTACACTATACTACACTACACTAGATTACTACTTCCAGATCAGATCATCCCTAGAAGTAGAATGTCTGCTGGCAACAACAAATCACCCAGTAAAGAATAACTAACTTTGTAGTATAGCCTTCTGCAAACATGTTCTGAAAGTTACTTTATTCATGTATTCTTTCAGCTTTTCGCATTTCAATCTGCTCTCAAACATACATTCTTCTAAGTGTTTTAAAAAATGCCCACTTTGAACTGAATCCTCATTTGGACACATATATAACAACTCTTACAAAACCTGTCAGAAAAATCCCAATTAAATTTTTGTCCCACTAAAATTGTGCAGCCCCAGTGTTTGGCATATGAACCCTATTCTTTGAGAATCTCAAAAGGATGTGTGAATGACGTGAGGGAGGTGCAGTGCTGGCTCCCATTGTAGGCTTGGAGGGGCCCTGGCAAAGAAGGATAAGAGCAAAATAATTATCTGGGCTGCTGAAGCATGACAGGCGCTTCTTGGTTGTGCTGAGAGACAGACAGACGTCATGTTACAAAGCGTCCATGTCCCCGCCACAGACACCTTTTAACTGATGACCATCTACACTTTCACTTTAGGGTTCACAGTATAGCCTCCTCCGCCTGGTCTATACCCGGAGACGATGCTCTTCATCTGGGAGAGTGGAAAAGCACCACACAGCTCCAGTCTATACTTCTGCTAAAAGGTTTGGCATTGCTTAATAATACCTTAAAATCTGCATTATGTAATTTGATTGAGGGTCTGTCACCTGCTTGTTTCTATGAGTATGTTATTAATCTGCCTGAATGTTCTAAAGTACGACATTAAAGTTGTTGTTTTTAAGTTTTCTTTATTTTATTTTCTATAAACAACACAGCTATCACCACACCGCAAGTCACTACTGTACTGACATCATGACCCAGGTTTTCCAAAGTGCTCGAGAGACCAAAAAGAGCGATTTCAGGATCAGGGTCTATACTTACCTTAAGTGCACAGGAATACCATTTAAATATTGAACACCAGAAACCTTGAAACCTTTGGGCATAACCAGAATTGAAGCGCAAGCGTACTATTAACTGTCTTGCATCTGTCACAGAGAGGTGATGTTTGGGGAAAAACATATTTAACTTTACTTTTGAATAGTGTAGCCTATGTACAACTTTAAATTGTATCAGCTGCAATCTGGCATTAACAGAACAGTTATGTAGACCACTTAACACGTGTTTCTATATGTCATCTTTGATTTTAATGTTAAGATCCTCCTCCCATTTTTGTTTGTCATTGCAGGTTGAGCAATATTATGCAAAAAAAAGTTTAACTAATGATGAGATTATATTCTTAGCTTCTGGTGGGCTCAATAAAATCTTGAACAGAGGGTTTTCTGCAGGAAGGGAGTCAAAGGCCAGGTCTAACATAATTCCTTAACTGTAAGAATCTTTTTAAAAAAATGTGTTTTAGGCAGTATATACTTCATTTGTAATTGATCAATAGAACAGAATTGTTTGTTTGTATACAAATCTTTCATAGATTTCACGGACATTAAACAGGTCTACCTTACATCTATTGAATTGCTCTTTTGTCCAGTTGACAAATTAAATTTCTCCTTTTACTGTTCAAAAGTCCAGGCAGAGCAACAATATCCCCATGGAGAAAGCAGGTGGTGGGCCCTTCAACAGATAAGTTACACAATACACCTTTAAAGGCCGTATATTACATTATTTTCTGATGTATGCTGTAATGTTGTATCCTCATCAAAAACATAGCCTGAATTGTGCTTTGTTTCATTCACATAAGGTATATTAACACACATATTCTGCATATTTGGGTTGAGTTCTTCTCTCAGACTAAAAACATTATGAACACTATGAAGGCAGCGTTCAGACTGCAGGGCTTAAAGCTCAATTTGGATTTTTTTGTGAAATCCAATTTTTTTGCAAGGTCATCACATTTCCAATTAAATGCGACTTGTATGGGATCTCCAGTGTGAACTTTAAAAACCTCAAAAGTGTCCCGCATGCGCCTTGGAAGACACGACGAGGTCACATGCAGCGAGCGTGCTCAGTGTTTACAGAAGTACCCTGAACATGGACGCTAGCATCGAGCGCCTGGCAATTTTAAAGTTGCTGTCATACCAGAGCCAGAACATGTACAACTTATTTGTTTTAAGGAGGAGATAGAGAAGGACAAGATTTTTGGCCATGGCGTTTTGTGGGGCAGTGGCAGCAACGTCCGTAGAAAGGAACGTGTTGGTGCTGAGAGTGGTGGGATTGCTATGTGCTTTGCTGCTTCACTGACATGGACTTCATACACAATTTTTGTATGATGAGAAGAACGTTTGTGTACATTTGTGATTTTCAATGGAAATCGTCTCATATCTTCCTCGCGCATAAACACAGAAGTGGACCCAGCGCACCAGCGCACCGCTAAACGAGGAAACAACGGAGAGTTTGGGCCCCCCCCCCACCCGCTGCACTGGCCTGTCTCTGTCCTTCTCATTTGCATTCAAGCAACAACGCCCAGAATAAAGTGTTCCAGAGACATATTTTTGACTCTGACTGTTCATGAGGCTATCTCATGCACTGAGTCTTGATTTTGAAGAAGGATTCATTTACAGTGTTAGGGAACCACTAAGGCACCATATAAGAGCATCAAGAAGTACCATGTCATGGGATCTTTAATCTATAGTTGATTGACCTTATTGATCGATTTACAATTAACTGATAAGCGGCGTTTTTCACCTGAATTTTAGTGTTTCAATAGGGTCTTTAAGAATATAAGCTATAGTATACATAACACTGAGTCAAAAATATATCATAGTATTATTATATTGTATATTGCTCAATTAATTATTCCTTAGTAAAAAGCAGATAAAGGTATTGATGCTGAATAACAAAATACATTCTTTATTGAAAATAAATTGAGGACTGGCTCAGTTGTTGCACTTGCAGCATGGAAAATTTAAAGGAACAGAAGAAATTAAATAACAGAATGTTATTTAGTCTACATATTATGATGAAACCAGTGAATCCAGGCTATTTTAGGACATTCTCAACATTTATTTTGAACTAAGGCATCAACAATATTTCTCTCCCTTAATCTGTGAAGGGTTACAATACAAAATATAAATTTCACAGGGCCCCTGGGCACAGCATAAAACATTACAGGGCCTCAAACCAGAACAATCAAGAAATTATAAAAGCATGTAAGTTACATGCTTTTATCATTTCAAAAATATATGGTTCTAGGTCCAGCTCTACTGTGAGTTGTACGGCAACATCCAGAGAGGAAAGGGTTACATGATGTAACGCTATGGTCTTTCTCGCGAGTGGGTTCGCATCTCGTGTTCACATTCCAGAGTAGCGCCCTCTAGCGATTAGTTACAATTAATGCATTTTGTTCGGCCAACGTCTTGATCGACAATTAATTGTAAGTCGATTAATTGTTGACATCCCTACCACATATCCAAGTGGCCTGGGTCGCATTTGAAAAAATCGGATCTGTGTCGTTCAGATCAGATACAGGTCGCATAGGGGCGAAAAAATTGGATTTGAGTCAATTCAGGCTGCAGTCTGAACATAGCCTATGTTCCACTTGTCATGTGGTAATGCAGGAGGTGCTCCATTGAGTTTTTAAACTCCATATGCCTCCACTAGGACCATTTGGATCATTTGAGGTCTGGCATTTCCAATTGCTACTAAACAAAGGCAGAAGGAAAACTGCCACTGTTGCTTAGTTTTATGGTATAGTACCTATGTTAAATTATAGCTTTACACCAATCAAATGACACTTTGTGAAGAAAAGTTAAAATAAAATAAAAACATGATAGTTTTGATGGGCACAGGCAGGAATGATACTGTAGTCGTGTCCTCAGGCAAGACACTTCACCCACTTTGTCTAGTATCAATAGTGTGAGAGAGAGATTGGCACCCTTGCTTCTATCCGTCTACCCCAGGCCAGCTGTGTAATGAATGAATAATACAACGTAAAGTGCTTTGAGTATCTTGAAAGTTAATGTATAAAACCAATTTACTATTATGATCTGACCCAAATGTCAAGTCATCAGATGGACACTGAGAAAAGAATTTGCCTAAATCTTATATGAGCCAATTTCCCATGCTTGTAACAGAGAAATGTAGAAGAAAGTTTGCTCAGATAGATCAGTTACAAAATTATTTCAATTTGGGTATTTCACAGAAGGTAATGGGGGTCAAGAGAGGTTGAGAGACATTCAGTAAATTGCCGTAGCCTGGAATGGATCTCACAATACTGAAGCTGACACAGAGCCTGGCATACCTGCAATAGCCGAGAGACTTCTCGACTATATAAGGTGTCGAGAACAACAGATTGATGATTCTCTAACTTAATTTAGTGGGATTATCAAGAAGCAATTTGCAAAGAAAAGTAGAGAGTTCAAACACGCTGATGACATCACACTATAATTTTATCCAAAAGTTCAGCATGTTTTAAATGCAAGAAACAATTTTTATCTGATACTTTAAAGATGATTTAATTTAAAAAATAAATTATAGTAATTATTATAGTATTATAGTAATAGTAATAGTAATAATAATAGTAATAGTAATAATAATAGTAATAATAGTAATAATAGTAATAGTAATAATAATAATAATAATAATAATAAATGTGTTTTCTTATATGTGCATTTGCCAGATAATAATGTCTGTGTCCTTTGAGGAGTTATGAATTCCCTAGTGTGATGTCACGATTTCCATCTATAAAGTCAAATTTTAAACCTAATAAATGGACAAATGGGGAAAACCAGTGAATATTTTCATACAAATCTTAAATATAATGATCTTGACTGTGTTTTAGTAAAATTAGTAACTTATCACGCATAGACACTTTAAACATCTAACCATCCTAAAAATGTTAGTGAGACACCAATTTGGCCCCTAATGGTCGACTCTGTCTAGTTATTGGCTACAGCCCATTGACAAAATCATTACTATTATATTACCACCATTAGGAACCATGTACTGACAAACAGATAATTAGCACATTAATAAGGTGTGTAAGTACAGTTCATGACGTACAGCGCTAAAGCACGAGCAATGACACGTGGTAAGTGTAGTGAGCCAGAGCTTTGTGGTGAGAGGAGAGTTTGTCAGATGTCAGCACAGGATGTAGGACCGGTCACCCGCTGGCCACCTCAGGGTATTACAATATCCAACACACACAGCTGCACATACACACACACAAAGGACACACACAGCTGCAAGGGGGACGAACAATTGGAGCCAGTATGGAGCCAAGCATATTATTCATCCCCAGAGGGTGTCGTGTCAGCACTGACAGGCAGACATAAATATTCCTCAACCTCCTCACTGTGGGTTAATGGCTGTCCATCAGGCGCCAATGAGACACACACATGCACATGTTGACATAGTGTAGACACTTCTCAACCAAATCCAAGGTCATGTATGGGAATGGAGATAAGACACTAGTCATTCTGGACTCATGACATGGTGCAAATGTCTACACACAGACCGGCCACATCTCAAACTTTTAAAAGGAAGTGTATGTAAGTTTCAGATAAAAAATTTCATAGGTATGATTTAACTGTGTCCCCAAATATGATGCAGACATAATCAAAGATTTTACTGACAGCAATGCAGATAATATTCTTAATTACAAAACAGTGGACATGATGGCCATGATGTTTATGTTGTAATGTGGTATTTTGTTTCTCATGACAATTATCCATTTAGAAAGCAAGAATAAACCTCATATTTGGTTTGCCGGTTTCAATGCTGAAATCCAGTTGGTGTAAAACCTAAAAGGGCTACTTCTGATCTCAAGCATCACTACCCAGAGGTGTGGACTCGAGTTATGTGACTTCGACTCGAGTCAGACTCGAGTCACGAATTTGATAACTTTAGACTCGACTCGACAAAATGTACAAACACTTGCAACTCGACTTGGACTTCAATATCAATAACTCGTGACTTCACTTGGACTTAGGCCTTTTGACTTGTGATGACTTGCTACGTCCAATGAAAAAAAAAAACTCTAAAAGTATGTTGATAAGGACCGCACTCGTTGTACTTGTGAATCTGCGAAAATGTATGCAAAGAGCATGTGCGCGCGGCTTGCAAAACATCCAATCACAGTAGATCTACGTTGCTTTCATTCGACCGCATCCAAGGCAAATTGCACAACAAATGATGTGGAAACAAGATTTGTAGAAATTTTATTTCTTTGTAAAGGGGACTCGAAATGACTCGAAACTAAAATGCTAGGACTTTGGACTCGACTTGAGACTTGTGAGCTTTGACTTCGGACTTGACTCGGCACTTGGATACTCTTGACTCGGGACTTCACTCGGACTTGAGTGCAAAAGACTTAGACTTACTTGAGACTTGCCCAGCAATGACTATGTCCCAGCTCTGTCACTACCTAAAACTAACAAACTTGCAGCCAATAATTTATCAACAGCAACAAAATGTGTGTTCCCTATATGCAGGTTGAGGCACTGGCAACACAGATTCAGTTGTAATTGTAATATCTTTTAAGAGTGTAAGAGTGCAGGCTACATACTGTTCCTTTAAATGTCTGTAAATTTGTACACACACACACCATAAAATCAGACCCATATGTTTATACTTTCCAGGGGCAGTCCACGACTTTTCCTATAAAATGGAGCATATGCAGAATAGTTAGAAATGGGCATGCATAATCACTGCTGAGACCGAGTACAACAAGCTACTAAATGAATTTAAAAGAGCCAACATTTTCAGCTTTGTTTCTAATGCTACTTGGCCAATTCTAATTAATTTATTGTAATATATGCACACAGAAGGTCAATTATCCAAATGATTCCAGTTCACACTGCACCTGATCTTGGGAGCCAATGAGCCATCCAAAGGGCAGATGGGTGTGCTTTGCAAGGCAAATCATTGCCCCCGAGTTTCTCTTTGCCACCTCCCCACCATTAGCATCTCTAAATATGCTGGACACATGAGACAGACACCATTCCACAAGTGGACAAACAACGTAGCATGGTCCACATGTACTGTAGGGTCACCTGATTAAGCAGTGCAAAATATAGTTGAAGAAAATATAGATTATAAAAGATAATATTGAAACTAAATTATGCCACTGACACAATAGATCTACAGCAGGATTATCCTAAAAAACATTGTAAATGTAAAATACTTAAAAACCATGAGCTGCTATAAATATAAGAATGAAACACATATCTATAATCCATCCATCTTCTTCCGCTTTTCCATTTCTGGGTAGCGGGGGCAAGCAGATCTGCTGCCCAGCACCAGCCCCCATGAATCCTCTCGCGGGTGGTGGGTCCACCGGAGGACGGCCCACGTCAAAACTGGCCTTGATGCACTTCTGTCATGGGGGCTACTAGTGTCCGCAGACACTGAAGGTGAGGTGGGATTAAGTGTCTTGCCCAAGGACACAACGGCAGCACTCATCTGTGGGAGCTGGGATCACACGCAGTCAACCCGTCAAGAGCGGGATTCGAAACGCTGGATTCAACCCCTGGATTAGTAGAAAACGCTCTACCAAATAACCTCTGTGATCATATCTATAATCAAAGAGGTTATTTATTCAACATTATTCAACCCTCTTCATCTCAATCGTATCGTAGCACAGAAAAATAACAAGTAATGAACAAAGAACAAAGAAAAAGAACCCATAATAAAAACTATTGTTCCATCTGGCATTCATTGAAAAATAAGGAGAGCTAGATTCTGTTCTGACCACACAATAATAATTTGAGTGGTGGAGAAGTCCTTTTTTCACTAAATAAAAAGGTTGTGTGTTCTATTCTTTGTCTGCATTCCCGAGTGTTCCTTGAGAGCTCCACAATCCTCATAAGCATAAGAAATTTACAATACGTGGCTAAAACTGTCGAGAAGGGTATCTGCTTCTCCTGACAGTTTTCCAGATGGGGAGGATAGGTCATATGGAATAGGTCATATGCAAAGTGAGACAAATTTCCCCATAAGGAGTTTAAATAAATTCAAGGAAAGACGTATGAAAATGAACTAGTTTCTTTTTTCTCACTACTGCAGTGAACTATACAGTGTACTTATGTACTTATAATACATATTCATTGTGTATTACATATTCATTGTGTATTGAGTCAACATCTTATCCCTTTTCCACTGTTAGAATACTGCGCCGAGTTCCTCGTTAGTGCTGCATGCTTTCTTCACCTCCAACCTGCAATAATTGGCAAACTTGTTAATTTGCCCCCCACCAACGCCAATTAAATAGCTCTGTAAGCAATGCGGTGTTTTTCTACGTATCAAGGGGGATACGCTTTTAGATCGTCTGAAAGGTCATGAAAAAATACAAAATGGATTTAAACAACACATTTTGGGAGCCGGTAATAAAATCACATTTAAGTGTTTGATTTTCAAATTCAAGCAGTGATTATGTATGCCCATTCATTTCAAAATTTTCAGAAACTTACTGGTAGCGAACGGGACACGCTTAAACCAGTCACATGTCGGGCCAGGCGAATACGAGAAAATCAAATTTCTTTTTCAAAATTTGTGATTTTCATTTGTTTGCAGAATGTGCTAGTTGAGATCATGAAGAAGCCACTCCATGTTTCAGATAACAGCATTAGTTGCTTTATGAGCATACATTTTGTCTTTGAAATTTGCTAGTTTTTCGGAAAGAAACGGGGCGTGTGTAAATTACTATAATCAAGTCTCACGCTTTGAGAGTGTGACACACGCATTTCAACGAGTTCACACCCTCACACGCCACACATGGTATTTCTCACGCTGAAATTTTGTTAAGCAATTCAATGAAACTCTAGCCACTGGTCACAGCTAGGGTTGCCAACCGTCCCTTGAAAAACGGAATCATCCCGTATTCAGAAACAAAAGTATGCGTCCCGTATTGAGCTGAAAAGGGACGCACTTTGTCCCGTATTATCATGTGAATCAAAAATAGTGTCTAAAACAGAGTGCCCAATACGTCAATCACCATCTACCAGTCGACCGGTGTCCGGTCTTGGTCTCGAGATGATTGTGGTCATATTTCATTACGGCCGCTGCCTTTAGCAATAAACTTTTTACCGTGTTCCAGACAAGCATACGGGCTTTTACTGCAGCCCGTGCGCTCGTCTGGAACAGGCGGAAACCACGCGCGCTGCCAGCTCTCTCTCCTCCCTGCTCATAGCGCAAGCTCCCTCCTCAATGCTCTCTGATTAGAAGTGCAAAACTACGTGCAAAGCAAAAACTAATCTAAATTTATGTTACAGTGTCCGCACAGAGCAGTCCTACAGCGACATGTGGTTGAATTTTGCCTAATAAAAGTGCACAAATGCATCTGTTTGTCAGAACATCCATTTGGTAAATGAGGCTGGTAAATACCACTACAAAACCAGTAAGAGAATGTAACTCCAGGTAGAAAAACATGTTTTAAAAATAAATAAATAAATAAATAAATTCAAAGAAGGGGGTCCTCAAACTGTGGGTGAGGGTCCAAAAACAGGGCACTTTCATCCCTGTTTATATTAATTTATACAGTTTTAAGTTAAGCAGCACAGATATTTATTTTGTTCTGTTAATTTTGTTATTTAATATTAAAAATAAATTGCTGATAATTATTTGTTTTCCCTGTGTTCATATCACTCAGATATGCATCTAATTCAATTCCGGTTTGAGTTCGCTTCACACATACAAAAAAGGGCTAAAAAAATTCACTACACCACGAAGGGTGAAGGCAATCGGGCCGGCTGGTCTTGCTAATGAGGTGTCCCTTATTTATTTTTCAGGGAGTTGGCAACCCTAGCCACAGAGTTTCTGTACCCAGAACTTCGGTCTGTGTGGAGTTATCCAGGCACCACGCCCTTTTCAGCCAATCAGAAACTAGATTGTTCTGTTGTCGGGCAGACCGTAGAGTCTAGTTTCAGCTAAGCGCGCACTGCAGTGTCAGTGATGATTGAAGGATGGCAACTGAACACGAGTGAGACGAACGAATGATGACAAAACGGTTAATGATAAAACAAACGAACATCCTACTCAGGACTGAGAACCATCAGGTAATAACTTCATTTATACAACTCTCATTAGTTGCTTTGTAGTTTTGCTCTTTAGACCAACATTTACACCTGTCCATTTCAAGCTAGCGTTATTTTAGGTAACCAACTGGCAATCTGCCTACTGTGGTTATTATTATTTGTCACAGAATAAATAAACAGTGTATGATATAATTGAACTTTTTCACGTTCGGGACATGTCCGTTTCTCCTGAGCTTATGTACGGAATGCGATCAGATTCTTTAGCTGCCGAAAGACTGTGCATATGTGAATAATCGGACAATGATGTCTCCGATGATGTTTGCAGGAACACATTTCTCTTTCTTATGGGGTGAGTAAAGTGCTTCTAAACATTGACACTACAGTCTTTAGGACATGTTTAAATACTTTTGTGTGGTCATATTATTTCTGCATCAAAGCGAGATATTTAGCTGAAAGCAGGGGCTTGTGTTAACATTAGCATGATATGACTAGACAAAACCTCCCATTACAGCTAGTTTGATTTGTGATGGGCAATTAATGTCCAAACTATTTCCTTTGTGGATCAATAAAGTTAATCTACGTCTAAGTCTAAACTAGCTTGTGACCTTAATCTTATTAATATTAATATAACAAAATCAACTCAACTGTTGTAGTTCCAGTTCAGTCAGTTGTTCATCGTGTTATTTGATTGTGCTCAAATAAAACTCAGATTTAAGCCCAACTTGAGTAACAGGGCTTGAGCTTGAGTAACAGAGTAGTGCCTCTAGATAGCTTCACCATCCAGGGAAAGTTGACAACATTAGCTGCAAAGTATCAATACACTGACCTACTGTTCAAAGCTTGCGTGATTCTGAATACCAAAGCCAATCGGCAATAATGAAACCCAAACATGATGACTACAGTAAAAACACGCAGCACTGAATATATGAGTAATTCTGAAATTATAGAGCAGGCATAATTCACTCGCCAATGCTCGCTCACATCCTTTGGGTCTTGTAAGGCTTGGGCAAGATTGTGCTAAATTGTCAGAAACACAGAAAGCAAGTCGAAACACAGATGGGTGTAATCACATCACAATTTTCCAACAGCCACACATGAATACATATGCTGATTGGCCATGTTAGCAGTTCTCGCTACATAGCCTAGAGTGCTGGTACTAGACTTACATTTTTCGTCTTTTCCTTTTTTTTTTTTTTTTTTCACCTGTCTCGTCAAATCCTGGAATTGTCTGGGCTGGTGTGCAAATGAGGAGGTATTTGAGTTCAGGAAAAATGGTGTTTGGTGAGGTGGTGGTGGGGGAGGTTAGTGAAGTCTGACACTGCAGACGGAGATGGAGCTCTGGAGAATAGCGTAGCATATCAATTAGCCATTAAGGGTTTGCACAGGTATTAGAGGGATCAGAGAACCCAATGAAGGCCTCTAGAGGAAAAGGAAGAGCCTGCGTGGGTTTTCAATCAATGCCGCCCTTATCCTGGGCCACGGGCAGAGTCAAAAGGTGGGAAAATAAGGTGACCCCTGAACTGTTGCTATAGTTTGTTACTTACAGACAACCTGACATGTCATATAATGCAACACTTGCCATAGGTGTAGGAGGAAGGTGGGAGTATTCTACAGAGATTGAGAAATGCTTTGAAAAGGTGAGACTAACTGGCAGCAAGCAAACAAGCAAAACAAGCTATGTTTGCTATTCATTTTTGCTACATATACTGCAAATTACATCAAAATCCAATAGTATGTCATTCTTCTTTTAAAGGTGCACTGTAACTTTTCTTGTAGAGGGTCCGCCATCTGCTTGTCTCCATACTAATGCTATTGTTTTGCCTGGAATGGTCCACAGTATGACATTAAACAGCTCTAGCTTACATCTATTAAATTACAGCTGGTTTTACAGCTCAAAAATACCTAAAAAAATGACTGTAAGCAGGGTTGCCTCTCCACAGATCTGACCTGTAACTTGGTCTGGTCTGGTCTCCATGAAGATAGCAAGGTTTAATACCACACTGTGAAAAATTCCAGACAAACCAATAACGTCTACATGGAGGAAATTAAATTAATTAAGAAGAAATATTAGATTTACAAGAAGCAAAAGATCAATTTGATGTGGTTACCATTTTTGAATATTACTATTTCGAAATTCTGACACTGGTTACGATAACGTTTGCTACATACAAACACACATACAGTATACACTTAGTATCTTCATATTGATCTGCTTTAAAAAGTTCACACCACACTGTAATTGATTGAATCCATCTGTGTTTGAGCATAGCGCTGCAAACAGAGACACTGAACCATGTTACGGCAATATCAGTAAAAGAGCAGAAGGATCTGAGTCATTATAATTATTTTTTTGGGACGGTAAACAGCAAATTGTAGCTAAGGTCTAATTTCCATCTGTTATCCCATATTTTGCTCTCACCAACACACTCATATTCATATAACAGTATACATGGACATAAAGTGAGTGAAATGCTTTGCCTAAGGACACAACAGCTACACTAGAGCAACTGCCAATCCACTATCGCGCCTGCAATTAGCAGATCTCCCTTCCAGTACTCATCAAATACAACCCTGATTCTCTTCCAAAATCTGCCTGAGATCTGGCAATCTCAAGGTGGTATGGCACCAAGTATTTGACTTATATCCTCATAACGCCCAGCTCTAAGTACGTCTGTGACTTGTTAAAAGCTTCGGTGACACACGAACTGAAATATCCAAGTTTATTTTACCTTGACTTTACAACCATCCAAAAGGTAATAGAGGAGCTTCTTTACAAAATGTCTGACAGTGTTTGAGCAGGGAAAAGACATGATGGGTTTGTAGCTCTAAAGTGTGTGGGTTTGTTCAAATGTCGCACTTAAGTCCTCTCATCCCTAGTGGCTCCTTTAGGCATGTTCCACCAGGCTGCTGAGTGGCACATCCAATATGGAGTTAGATTTCAGGGTTACACATGCGAGCACAGCCATTTTCTGCCCGCTTTTGGTGTCTTAATGCTTGCAGCGCACTTTAATGGGGTGGAAATGATGGAATGATTATGTATAACAGCTATATACCACATAGAAATTCAATTGGGTCCGTTTGTATTCAAAGTGCTTTTGGGGAGTAATGCACGAGGTACATCACATCACCTGTCAAGTCCTACAATTCGGAAAGTATTAGTTTCAAATATACTGTTAAAGTAATACTAGCTTTTAAGAAATCGTCAAAGTGAGAATCAACAGAAGTTAGTTCAGCTATACAGGCCTATGAACACGTTATTGATTTGGCTCTATCTTCCACTCTTGTTGTTGCCCCCTCCCCACCCCCACCCACCCGTAATGTTTACCAAACAAAAAGACGCCCCGTGTTTACCTGTCCCATTGTTTGGTCGTACATGTTTGTGACTATTGTTATTGATTGTACTTGCATTTTTTTCTACTCTGTTATCTCCAAGATGGCGGCGCATACGGACGCAGCGGCCCCTCTCTGTGCCATTACTTTTTCTGCTTGGCAATTTCGATTCACTGTATGTCATGTGGGGGTGGCAGTAGCTCAGTTGGTAGAGCGCTTGTCTTAACCCCACCTCGCCCCCAGTGTAGCCCCCAAGGCTGTGACGTGGGCCGTCCTCCTGTGGACCCACCACAGGGTAGGAGGATTCATGGTGCATTGTGTTCTGGGCAGCAGATCTGCTTGGACTGCTGCCTCCGCGACCCAGAAAATGGAAAAGCGGAAGAAGATGAATGAATGAATGAATGAATGTCATGTACATATGGCAGAATTGACAATAAAGCTGACTCTGACTCTCTGATTCTTTCTTTAGGTGGCGTGACAATTAGCAAGATCACATCATAGCATTGTGAGTGGCCTTTGTCTTGGTTGTCTCCAGGCTGTCCAGTTTAACTCATGAATCAAACAAAAAAAAATAAATAAATAAATAGACCAGTGTATTCCTGTACAAATTCTTAGCCCTAGATTTGTAAGTGGGCTCACTGGCACTGGACTGTGGAAGCAGACCTCTACTGACATTAGGTGGTTACTGTAGAGCAGGGGTCTCCAACCAGCGGTCTATGGCCCAAAACCAGGCCTATCAGCTACCAGGCCCCAGAGGAAATGGTTATATATTTTTAAATGTATTTTCTTTTAGCTTTATAGTCTATTGCTATATCACTATGTTTTACTAAGAAATATATAGAACCATAACCAAACCTAAGGTCACTGTGGTCTGTTCATGTACTTGTATAATTCAGTGGATTCACTGAATTCAGTGGGGTATTCCTAACTTAAACATTATTGTTTTAAAGATGTTCAAAATCAATGTCAGTTGCCACGTTTACATGAGAGCTTTAATTCCGAATAAAAATAATTTACTTCTGAATAAAAATTAATTCTGCTTTTAAAAAGACCAGGTAAACACTTAATTCCTAATGAAAATGATTATTCAGAATTAAACTTAATTCCGAAATAAGTGGATGGTTTATCATTTATATTACTTATTTTAAAGCTGAATTAATTGGCTGGTAAACGTAAATACGTTCGTGTCCCTGTAGAATCAGAACCCATCCCGACCCCCAGATGATGAGCGGAATTAAATTAAGGTGTTTTCCATGTAAACCTCAATTTGGAATGATTATTTCTGTGTAAATATAATATTACATATCCATGTAATATTTTATTTCTGAACTATTAATTCATCATGTAAACATGGCCAGTGTGACTCTGAGCTGCTCTATCAACTTGTAACCACCAAACATCAGCAACTCTACGGTAACAACCAATAAAACAGAGCGTCAGGGGCAGACAGAGTGACAAACTCAGAATAGCGAAAATAATTATTACTCACTTCTCAAAAAATTGTACATTTAAACTGCAGCATCTCATCCAAATTATGTCCACATTTGTCCTCCGCAAATAATGTCACCCAGTCCACAAAACCATGCTTTTAATCCAGTTTGAAGAGAGTAGTTCTTAAGTGTGTCTGTTTAAATCCACACAGTTTATTCTAATTCTGACACTGTTTCAAGTATCTTGTGCATACTCCAAACACAGGGTATACCCACCACAGGTCATAGATTTGGGAAAGATATACCCCACTTTTGGTTAAAGATATTGGCTTCTCCTACCAGAAAAGGGAAAAGCGAGATCATTCATGGCCACTATTGTTGTTATTGTGCAGCAAACACATACCCAAAAGACTTGTAGGTGTCTGAACGGTCAGGGGGGCCTAAAATCTCAGCCCTCATTCCTTTTGCCAGTGGCTGCAGTAAAAGTGCACCTAATCCATTCTCCTTCAGTCCATAAACCATGGCAGCAGGACCTTTCAAACGGTCAGTGCCACCCTCCCACTGCACGATCAACTCTTTCAGCTCATGAAGAATAAACAGGCACACTCCATCAACACAGCAACCCATATAGCATTCGGCTACTCCCTGGCCGTGTGGTGTGCGTGCGCTAGCCCTGTGTGAGAGAGAGTGTAGAGCGGAATGGAAGTCTTCACTGTTAAGATGAGCTTCAGTGATTACAGGCTGAGACAGTTTTCTAATTATTCTGTCAAACATCAATCGTGTGGGCTGATGCGGGCCGTCCTGTGGCCTGATGGACAATGTAATCACCAGTGCGCGCCCGCTGCAGAGCCCCCGCTCCTCATGTGCCATGGCTTCTCTACGCCTGAGCATTCCCACCCTCCGCCTCTCTATCTCGCCTCTCAACATGTCTGATGCACTCACCCTGTCAACATCACACATCACAATGCATTTTCTACCACCTAATCCAGCTGTATAGGAACTCAAATTCACTGACATGGGTACAAAAAGTTGTTTTATCTTCATCATATACATTGCATTTAATTAAATTTCAAGATAATATTTCATGGAGATCACAGATAAATTGATTAACGCTTATTGAGGTGACTCAATTAAAGTCAAATTTATTTATAAATCAGATTTAACAACTACAGCTGCCCAATGTGTTGTATAAAGGCAGTACAAGTGCAAATTTATAAAAAATAATCATACAAAAACACAGTAAAACAATACAATACAAATGTCCAATCAGCTTGTGCTTAAAGCCAGTGCATACAAATAAATGACTTTTCAACAAAGATTTAAGAAATATTTAAAGGGACAGTGTGTAAGATTTTTACCTGTTAATTACTGAAATTGAAGATACCCATTCAAAAATACATTGTTTTCCAAGCCTTTTCACTTCCATCATGAAATCAAAGTATTCTTTTGGACTTAGATATAGTCACATAAAAGGGGGATCTTCCCCATATAGAGGCAGCCATTTTGAATACGAGAGCCGCAGAAGGACATTTGGGCTCATCCTTTGCCTCGGCTCCGGCTAACAGCTGCTTAGCCGCGCTGCAGATGGATCCCCCCTTCCCCCCTCCCCTTCCCCTTCTCTCCTTCGTTCCTCTGCTCCCATATGCAGCCAGGAGCGAAGCAGAGAAGGGGAAGGGGAGGGGGGGAGGGGGAGCATGCTGCCGGATCACACATCGTAATGGATATAACACGTATTTTGGACTAAATTGTTTTACTGGATTTTATTCGCTGGATCCTTATGGACAGATTGAGACCAAGTTTATGATGAAATACAGAGTTTGACCTGTGCAAAGCCTTCAAAGGTAAGCTAAGTAAGCTAAGTTTTGTGCTTTTCTGTATAAAAGCCCCATGTGCTCGGGGAGTGATTGTTTTGCAGGGAAATGAATTGCATAGTCAAAAAGAGGAGACTGTAAGGTTTCATTTGATGTGTAGATTGTCATGAATCATGATCGGGATTGTGTGTTTTCATGCGAAAAGAAAAAAAAAAAGTGAACGGGGGACCGTTTTATGTATACAGCGGTGCGCGGGCACGCGCGATGTCGGCGGTACGTCGCGCCCGGGTGACCCTCGAGGTCTGCCGTAGCCAAAAGAGGAAGTGGAATAGCTAGTAACCACCTATGCGCCACGAATCCTACACACTGTCCCTTTAAGGATTGGGCTGTTCTAATACCCAAAGAAAACTGTTCCAGATTCAGGATCAGCTACAGCAAATCCCAGTCCCCTCTAGTTTTTAGGCGGGACCTTGGAACATCCAAAATCATGTGGTCTGCTGATCTCAAGGTTCTACTGGGAACAAATGTGCTCATATTTCCTGGTGCCTGTCTGTGCCAAAAGATTCTGGACTAACTTTTCATTTAGTTAAAAAATAAATAAATTGAACTTTCACATTCAAAATTCAGGTCAGATTAGGTAAAGCCTCAAGGTGTTAGCAGAAAAAGTTTGTGTAATTTAAGGCTGAATATTAGTAAACATAAAATGCAAATTTGACTTTCATTAAACCATGTTATATCGTTGTTCTCTCATAAAACAAAAAAACAAAACAAAACCTGGAGTTGTGTTTGGCGTCATTTCATTTTGCCCAAATTGTTGCATTACATGTAAAAATTCAGACTGTCCTGCACAGTTTAAGTCCTTAAGCAATTGCCCAACTAATTCTGTAGTTAAATTATGCTCAAATTGTGTTCACAACAAACATATGGCTCAATTAGCATACCCGCATTCAGTAACTCCATTTTCCACTAAGCCTACAAAATTTGATTAATACTATCTATTCCTGTAATTGTGAACAGTGAAATTTAATTAAAGGAGAAAAGGAATGCTACCGGTACTAGATTAAAGGACCATATAATATAGTCCTTTAATCTAGTAGTGTTCCCTAAATAATATTTAAATGCTTATTGGTGGTACGAAGGTTGTGTTTTGTGCTGCTTGCTGCTTTATATAAATGTCAACTAGAACATCCCCAAAAGGTTGTTGTCTTGACAACCAGTAAGATCTTTTCATTACCTGTATGAAGAGAGAGCAGCAGTGTGGGGGCAAATGCAAGCGCTTATAGTGAAATGGTTCATAGTATACTAGTGCATTCAACATTTCATTTCATTGTGTTGCAAGTTTTATGTAATAGACTTTATTCAGTCTATTTAGTAATGCGTGAAAAGTCCCTCAGTCGTCCAGGTAGAATCCATGATCAAAGTGTCCTGGTTCCGGTGCTTTCTTTTGTAGAACCTCTATTTAGTAATGTAAAAAATCAAATGAAATGCATTTTGGATGCAATAGGTGTGGCATTGGAGTTGAGAAATAACTGAATATGACTGAATACATTAATAAGTGGATACTGGAAATGGAGTAGGGCAGGAAATTACAGGATCCCTCACGATTCGATATTATACACAATACATGGCTCAAGATACAATATTATTACGATATAACTATACACCACACGGGCGGCAGTAGCTCAGTTGGTAGAGAGTCTTGTGATCCAGGGGTTGGCGGTTCGAATCCCGCTCTTGACGGGTTGACCGCGTGTGATCCCAGCTCCCACAGATGAGCACTGCTGTTGTGTCCTTGGGCAAGACACTTAACCCCACCTTGTCCCCAGTGTCTGTGGACACTGGTAGCCCCCATGGCAAAAGATACATCAAGGCCTGTTGTGACGTGAGCCGTCCTCCTGTGGACCCACCACCCATGGGAGGATTCATGGGGGCTGGTGCATTGTGTTCTGGGCAGCAGAACACTGCTTGGACTGCTGCCCCGCGACCCAGAAAATGAAAAAAAAAAGCGGAAGAAAATGAATGAATGAATAACTATACACATAATAACTGCACGATACTCTAATATATTGAAGTTTTTTAAGAACCAAGTACATTTTAGCAACAATATTTCTTTGTAAAACCACTACTTGCAAAACTACATGCAAAGTTAATATGAAATACATCTATTTTAAGCATCAAAACAGTGAATATGTCAAGCGCATTGCATTAACAAGTTTACTTTCATTAAATAAGCAACAAAATAGTAGTGCAGTGTCACACATGCACACAAATTGCTAAAAGATACCAAAAATATTCATGGTGATATATCGATATGGCAGCCCACAATAACAATACTGTATCACCAAATATAGTATCCCGATATATTGATATTTTTATATTTTTGCACCCTCCTAACTAGGGATGTCAACAATTAATCGATTAACGGTTAATTGTCGATTAAGACGTTGGTCGATCAAAATGCATTAATTGTAATTAACCGCTAACCGCGGACACGCGGACATGCGCACCCGCGTGGTCATGAAACAAGGCAACCGCGCTGCGCCAAGCTCGACTCACAGCCGACCGCAGGTGCCAACGGCACTGCTCAGCAGCCCCGGGTGTACGCGCGAGGCGAGATCGAACCCGGAATGCGCGCCGCTGCTGCCGGGGCGCGGGGCGCGGCGAAACCAACACGCGCCCCAGTGGTTTAATCCTGGTCTAGTCCAGGTCTAGACCCGGTCGAGTCCCGGTCCAGTCCAGGTCCAGTCCAGGTCCAGACCTGGTTCAGACCTGGTCCAGTCCACGTTCAGTCCTGGTCTAGTCTCTTAGCCAATCAGGACAGAACACAATGTTACTCTATAAAAAAAATTTTACACTATAAAAAAAAAAAAATTGGATAGAGCGAGGGATTACTGTATTTTGTTATTCAGCATCAATACATTTGTCTGCTTTTTATTAAGGAACAATTAATTGAGGAATATACAATATAATAATACTATGATATATTTTTGACTCAGTGTTATGTATACTATAGCTTATATTAAAGACCCTATTGAAACACTAAAATTCAGGTGAAAAACGCCGCTTATCAGTTAATCGTTAATCGACCGATAAGGTCAATCAACTATCAGTTAATGAATTAACCGATAATTTGCATCCCTACTCCTAATGTAGAGGGCTTATTGAATCTGCTTCCTGATATGGGTGAGGGCATACATAACAAGCAAAACAAAATACAAGTCTGTGTTTGACAGCCTCATAGCATGGTAGGAAAAAAAAAGCTGATTTAGAAAAAACAGGACTGTGCTTCATTTGGTGTCGCCACTATTTTACTTCAACAAGACAAAAACAACTGTCAAAATGCAATTTGTATTTTTAGCAATCTGTAACTTAAGGGCAACGTCAGTATTGCGTGAAGAGAGTGGCAGATATTGACTGAGATTCTGTGAAACTGTGTCCCACATCACAGCTGCTTATAGAACAAGGCAGCCGCAGACGCTTGTGTCTGTTTGGACAGACTATTCACTACTCCACTAGATCATATAACACAATACTCGCCTTGTGACAACAGGCTGCCATTCATGAAGGGAAAAAAAAATGTAATAGCAACCAGAGTGATGTGAAGAGTGGGATGCCAGAAATAGCATTTCAGTGAACAGGTTGGTTTAGATAGGGTAAAATGTGAAATGTTATAGCATGAAGGTATGCACTAGAGAAGATTTGAAGATATTAAAAATTATAATGTTGGATGTAATTTCAAAATGCTACAAAAGTGCTAGTTAAAAATTTGTCAGATACTTTAAAAACTCCAATAATACATCCTATTTATAGTTATCATTAAAAACTATGTAGGAGATTTTTTTCTTTTTTACCCATTTTTTAGGGCTCAGAGAAAACTTCGGGTTTTTGTTTTAATGAAACAAGTGTGAATGAAGCAAAATACAGCTCCAGGTATGCATTTGATAAGAGGAAAACAATATAATATTGCTAAAAGCTCAAATTTAGCATAATGTGTGTACTTTAAAATGTCTGGGAAAGCCGACTGACAAAACTCCACAACTGAAACTAAAATAGTTGACACGCACTACAGCAAAAGAGCTTCTGAAAAAGAGTGACCATTGAAATCTTAAATCATTTTTTATAATTTGTTTTATTTTTCTTCATTTTTTCCCAAAAGAAGCAATTATTTGAAATGCCAAGGTCTATTTTGCCTTTGTGGGTCATCTTTCACTTGTAAGACAGCATTCACTTAAGCATTCTCAGGGTATACAACACTGCACATTTAAGGAGTGCAACAAAAGCGGTAGGGTTACAGCACAGTGAAAAGGAGAGGCAAAAAACGGTGAAAAAAGCTCTGTCATTGAACCCCATAGAAACCTTGGGGGCTTGGTCAGAAGAGAGGAGGCCATCAGGATCCTGGGTATGACCACAATCATGAGGTTAATGCAAGCTGTGTGCAGCCCAGAGCTTTGTTGGACCAGATAAAAGTCTGGACACGAGCCTGATCTCTAAATATAGTAAAATGCTCTTCTCTAACAAAGATACAAAGTAGTATGGGGTGAAAAACAGAGTACATGTTACCTTCACAGAACATCAGGGTTTTTTTTTTTAATGCACTCCCTCAGCTCTGTAAATGTTGGGGTTGCAGGGTGACTGGGGGCGGTGGAATCATAGCCATATCCATTTCACTAAACTTAACCTAACTAAACCTCAACACTAAAACCATTTCAGACATTATATTGTGCTACTTTATGTTTTTTTTAATAGTATGTGTCTACATCGAGTTCTGGTATGATTATTTAATTACTGATTCATTTACGGTATTGCTTCACAACAATTTTTCTGCAAATATCTTTTTACCTTATTTATATATCAGAAATGCCATTGCCATGTTAGTTTCGACCACTGAAATGAATTCATGAATGCACATAGAGGCAGGTAAAGCTTTACAGGCTTTATAGAGTTATATATTAGTTTAGCCAACATTTTAGTTCAGAGATCTTGATGTAACAAATTATCCTTTTCTATTTATTCATTTATTTATTTATTAAAAACAGGCCTATTTAAAGACAGCCATCTGTAAATGATCTTTGGTGTGCCTGACATTCAGCAAACAAGCCAATTAGACAGACTCGATGTTCTTTTGATATTTTTTGCTGATAACCGCAGGAGGGAAACAATGCTTGAAGAAAAACAGGTGGTCAAAGTTCAAGTTTGAGCAAACAATAATATTCTGTATGTTTTTCAAAGGACTGGCAGAGATAATTTGTTTTGTTTATGAAAATAATTATTTTTTTTTTAAAAAGCGTTACAAGGCACTTAAAACGCACAGAAATGCACCACTTTTGATGCCACCACATATTAAGTATACAGTGAACCCTCGCTGTATCGCGGTTCACTCTTCGCGGCCTCGCTGTTTCGCGGATTTTTTTTTCCAATTTTTTTTTTTTTTTTTTCAATTTTTTTTATAGTGTAACTTTTTTTTACAGTGTAACATTCTGTCCTGCACCCTGATTAGCTAAGAGACTAGACCAGGACTAAACCAGGTCTAAAGCAGGTCTAAATCAGGACTAAACCAGGTCTAAACCAGGACTAAACCAGGTCTAGACCAGGGATGGTAGGGACAGTCTCTGATGTCCTTCACGAGAGCGCCTGGGTGACAGGAGGTGTGGCCTTTGTTTACTTGCACGAGCCATGGAAGAGAGTGCGAGTCGGACCATGGAAGAGCCAAGAATCAACATGGACGGGCCGGGGGAGCCGCAGCGGGGAGAGCCGCATTCGAGGGAGCCCGCGGCGGGGGGAGGACACTCGCGCGCACAGAGGAGACAGTGGCTCTTCCCCGTCACGAACCCGACCCCGTCCTAGAGAGCTGTGGAGTATTGGCAACGCATTGATAGCGGTCTGATTTTGGAGCCGGGGTGAAATGCAACCAACTCTTGTGAGCGCAGGTTGGTCTTACCTGGTCTTGTGGTGAGGACTGGTGCTCAGAGGCGTCTGTTAGCGGTTTGGCACTGTTAGCATTGGCTTGAGTCTTGCCCAAAATGATATCCAGGTCGCTTTCCACTCGACTTTTGCACATGGCATGGATATGTGGTACCAAAACAAACACACGTGTCCGCGCGCACGTGTCCGCGCGCACGTGTCCGCGCGCACGTGTCCGCGTGTCACGTGCCCCCCCCACTATTAATATATTTTAATGAAAATCTACAAAAGTTTGAGTGTTTAAACAAGAGAAAAATGTGAGAAAATGTTAATACCAGTCTCAGAAAGGTGTATAATGTGTCTGGTGAAGTGTTTTCAGCCTTAAAACATGTAGAATAATTGTAAAATATAAAATTGTCCTACTTCGCGGATTTCACTGATTGCGGGCTATTTCTGGAACCTAACACCCGCGATAAACGAGGGTTCACTGTATTTACACTGCTGTACCTGATTTTTACAGCCTTAAAAATGTGGAAAAATACAACTAGCTCATTTAAAATAGTTTGTATTGGTCCAAAGTTATTCCGCACTTACCTTATGCATTCTGAGCATCCGAATTGTTCACTGCGAGTTTATAGATGCTTTTCACAACTTTCACAGATCAGTTTTTCCATCATGTGGTAAATGGTCACATATTTATATAGCGCTTTTCGACCTTCAAGGTACTTAAAGGGCTTTACATCAAAGAACCACTCACTCATTCACACGCACATTCATACACCAGTGTACGCAAACACTGGGGGCGAGATAGGTTAAGGGTTTTACCCAAGGCCACAGCAACAGCATTTATCTGTGGGAGATGGAATCACACCACCAACCTGCGGGTCAGTGGATTTTACCGCTCAACCAGTGAAGTTTATGTTGAGAGCAGGATTTGATCAGATCAGTGGACAAACACCATCTGAGCAACTGTTGCCCCAAGCTAACTACAACTAGCATGCTAATTTGCAGTTCCTGATCATCAGACAATAAATTGCTTCATAATGGGATGCAGACAGCACATAGCGGACATATTTTGACCTCAAGAGATTCATCCTGGCAGTTAGCACAGCCACATCTTTAACACTGCTAATTAATTCACAACAATGCCAAACAGCTCTCAGTGCCATTAACCTGTGTTTCAGTGTAGCTGCAGTAACCCTCCCAACAAATTCATAAATATCCCTGACATTAATAGGCTCCCAGGACAGGAAAGGGCACTGCGTTCTCGCCATACACGCCTCAGAGAACACCAATGATCTCATCAACAGTTTGACATGATCATCGCTTGGAGGGGAGGTGGGAGGTGGGGAGGGGGGTAGGGTGCGGGTGGACAGTCCCAGAGCTGGACATGTTGGTCTGTGATGGTCCAGCTTTCCTTTCTCTTGCATGGACAGATGGATGCAGGAAAAAAAAAGAAAAACTATAATTGGTGGCAAAAGGCATGGCAATGGCAGATGGTTTACATGGACAGAAAATGAAATTAGGAAATAATGTGGGAAAAAAAACAAACTAGTGCAGTGACAACACTAGCTGGCGGCCAAATGTACCACATATAAGCTAAGGCATTATGTAGAATTCATGATCCATGAAGATGTTGAAACCATGCTCGCAATGTGTGAATGCAATGCATTTCTTGCTCACAAGGCGCAGGATTCATGACCATGGGCACTGAATGGTTAATCAAGCTGCAAATCGGGTGTTTATATTGCTTCCTTGTTTGCTTTGCGTTGGCAAATACAAGCAGACAGGCATAAGAGACCAGGATGAGGTCATCAAATCCTCATATGCACTTCAAAACACAGATCTGGAACATACATTACTTATAGATATTGGATACTGTGTCATGTGCCTGCTGCTGATAGGGCATTCTACAAGATGACCTGTCAGGTGAATTATATGTTACTAGCATATTTTATTTATCGCCATCCATTTCACAGTTAAGCAGTTTGATGTAAGGACAAGTCAAAGGACACTCTAGAATATACAAAGAACAGCTGGTCACAGGGCTAACACTTGAATCTACATTATCAATTTTCAAACCATAAAAGTAATAAGTAGATATTTGAATTCATCCAACTTTTTCTTTACACTCACAAACCCACTGGTGCATAGACATGCATGACTTTCCAGGCATGTACCGTACATGGCTTTTAATCCTACTGACATATGAAAAGAAAACTTGCAAGAATAAAGTAAAAATCACCTTTAAGGACACATTGACCGCTACTCCTCATGCATGCATTCTATTGAATATAAATTCAAGTCACCACACACAATATCTTTGGATGTGAGTCTCTCGCTCTCTCACATACACACACGCGCACGCACGTGCACACACACACACACGCACGCTGACTTAAGACTGTAAAAAGCTCCAGAAATGGAACCCTTTGGAATCTTTTTTGAATTCCAGGGTTACAAAACCCGAATTTCAATGTTCATAGAGAACACGTATCTCAACACAGAATTGAGTTATAAAATGTCAAAATGACTTGGATAACTCTGCTGTACTTTTCTAAGTGATGCCATGATGAACAGTTTGGATGTGGTTGCCAACTTTCAGACACTTTGTTATGAAGTGAAACATTGGCAAGACAGCCGCGTGACAGCAGCATGGAAAGCTGAAGGCTGCTCCAGAGTCTGGAGGAGGTTTATGCCATCTCCTTCCCTGGGAAGCATCATAAACTAAAAAGATACGTTCTAATTCGTGAGAAAGTGATAAAATGTTAAAATACAGATAAAAGCCAGTTTGTATATTAGGATTAAAAGTAGGGACAGAATAGAACTTTGTTTCTGGATAAAACATTTACCTGGGGTCATCTGTGATATTTGGGAGGTTTCTCAGATATTAGTATGAGGCCAATATTTGGCAGATATTTTTTTTCTGCAATGCTCCAGTTTAAGCATGCCCACGTGTCATTTCCAGTTTGTCTTAAGTGTATCGGGCTTTTCTTTTTGAACACATTAATGAGTAAAAATATGTGTGCAAGTTTATATAAATTGCGACAAATTGATATATCATAAATAAATGCATTTTGTTGTTATTTTTACAAAAGGGAAAAATGTATTTGTGAACTTTACCATTCTTGGACTTAGATGAGGGAAAATGGTTATCCGCCACAACAGCAACACGAAAATCGGATAACTGCACAAAAATCCAGTAGAAAAACATACATTTTAGCACACCCAATTTCATTAGATTCTATTGGAATTGCTGGAATTATAGAAGTTTCATGTGAAATTGCGAGGACCAAGAAGTGTACATTCCCTGCTCGATGTTATAACTTGCACATGCGGCCCATCACCAGGTGCAAAGTGACTAAAGAATGAAGAAACTCCTTTGAAAGCCTAGAGAGAGAGAGAGAAAGAGAGAGAGAGAGAGAAAGAGAGAGAGAAAAAAAAACAAGCTCCCGGCTGCTTCTCCCATCTTTCCCCAGCCCGACTTCACAAGGTCGCTCAATCACACGCACAGCTCCACTCCCTGTGGCTTCCGAGGGCCCTATCTGAGCGCTGGCTTCACCCCCACGGCCCCATGGTGTGAACCAGGTGCAGCGATGACAAAGTGCTCCTGGCAGCAATAAGAGAACGGAGAGAACAGAGCTCAATTAGCCCAAGCTCCAATCCCGGATCTTCTATTGATTTCCTGCAGATGAAGAACGGCAGACAGGAGCAAGCTCAATCAGATGGCCCCATGGGAATCGTCTCCCTCGGTATGTGTTAAGAGTCAGCGGGGGACAAATTGGCGCAGTGGCAAGGTGCTGGGGTGAGGAGCATATGTTAAGAATCTATAGTCGTTATGCATAGATGATGGTTAAGTAATATTGTTGTCTACAGATGGAAAATGACATGGGTCTTTAAAGGCACGCTGAGTGTCTAAAACGATCAGACGCAGTAGGAGACAGACAGGCATTAGTTCCCTGAAGGGCAAATCAATCTGACAAACCCAACTGGACACCTCAGGACAATTCTATCACTTCCTCAAATTAACCTTCATGAGATGCATGGGAAGTAGAACGCAGAGCCCCGGACAAACTCCAGTCTTTGCTTCTCTATCAGCAAAATGAAGATTTAGGATGAAACTATAGCATATAGAAATTTTGGTTCATCTATTCATCTTTATAACCAAATAAATACATAAATAAGTAAAGAAATAAATTAAGGGCAATCTTCTTCAGAAGTAGGATGAGCAACTGGTAGCATTAAAGAATGTTCCTATTCTGTGTTGCTGGGTTGTAGTCCTTTAATTGTTTAATCGATTAAGTGGTTGATAATGTCTTGACCAAATTTTCATTGACCAATTATTTTATTTGGATAATAAAGCTTTACATGCAAAATGGAAAAAATGAGAATGCAGGAGAATGCTACAGTGTTTAAACGTACATTTAGTTATAAACACTTATGATAAATGATTGATTTGGTTTTTGTAGTAGCAAATTAAAATTAACTTTTGTTGGTATGTCCAACAACGCACCAACACAGGTGTACAAGTGGAGAGTGGAGAACCACACGCAGTTTTTTTTTTCTTATGCCAATGGTTGTCAAAGTATGTCTTTTCAACCGCTTAACAATATATGATTAAATGCATTTTTTTTGTAATTATGCTTGTTTACAGCAAAGCTATTACAGTTTTGCCTCTTGGAAGTCATTGTGACAAAGAAGCTTCTGAGTTCAGTGACTGTAAGGTCACCCAGCTTGCTCCACTGATCACCCTCTAATCAACGCACAACACTTTTCAGCTTTACAGCCATCACCCTGTGTCTCACTGGCTTTGAATGCGCAGCCTTGAGAGTGGTACACAATCAAACGCACAAACAACAAATAGATTTCATCAGGCTCAAGTTGAATATATTTCACGGTCTAAGGTGGGGTCAGTGCTGAGTTCAGCCTATAAGTTTCCCACCCTGCTGCATAGATTTGGAGTGTATTATACTATACGGTGTATTATACACCCATGGTGTGCAGAAAACCATTATATGAGCTAGAGCCAATGCAATCCTATGACCTCTACTAAATATACAGAGAGGTACATGAGTCACAGTGGCTTTAATGTGGACTACTTATATATTCTTACTTACAAAAGCGCAATTTTCCTATTTTGTAACACGTTTTTTGAAGGTACAGTCCCACTAATGTGATGACTCCATTGGCTGGACAGAGTACTTGTCCCTTTACGAGAGGGCTGCTGTTTTGTTCGTAGGTAATATTTAGAGCTCTGGGAATAAAAGTCTATTACAGCCCCGGCTTGCCTTCTCCTCTCTCTCCTGGTCTCTGTGGCTTTGCGTTGCTTGTGCTTATAACACAGGGGACCGCCATCTCCCACAGGTTCTCAGCTTCAGGCGACGAGGTGGTTTTGTGTCCCGCTGAAATAACACACAATTGGGTTTTTCGCTTTGCGGGTTGCTCTTGTGATTAAGAGTTGCCGGGTCCCGATGGAAAAGCAGCGATGTCATGGCCTAAAATAAATGGGATTGCGAGTTGTTGTTTTTTCCCTCTCTTTTCTTTTCATAGTTGAACTGCAATCAAAATGGACTCCACAGCTTTATAAATGGTGATTAGTGGAGACAGCTTACACACCGCATGAACCAAATTGATCAAATTAAAGCCATAGTATGTTACTTGGAATAGACCTTTTTTCAATTTGGTTGTGTTGCACTAAAAAAACATGCGTCCTTACTGATCCACAGACCTGACTCTTATCTGGCCTGGTCTTCTGCTCGTTTCCATGGAAATATTCCTTTGGTGATATATTCCATAGTATGGCATAAAACATATTCATCTCCATGGATAATGTTCCGAAGTATGATTTTAACTTTCTATTACTATGGCGGTGTCACTTCCAGAAGATGAACTGTCTGACTGTGGTGATCAGGGCCAGCACAGAATGGAAAATATGTGTTCTACATATGTTCATATTTGGCTTGGACAAAGTTAAATTTCTTGAAAATCATTTAATCATTATAAATTAATAAATCATTATAAATTAATCCCATCATCTATGAGTTAGTGACTGGCGATGGTTGGAGGCACTGATAGCACAGGCAGTTTAGGGCAGGTTTGACTACAGAAGTATCTTACCACTGCGAATAGAGTGAGTCAGTGATACCCACATATTCGCAAAGATGCCTAGATACGCAGGTGTAGAATGAACTGAAGTTATAAGCTAACGTGATCCTTTCTTGTGTTCACCTGGAGCCAACCGCAGGCGTAGGCTTTGGGCTCTCACACACATGTAGAAGCACATTAGACACGGCTCAGACACTACCTCAGGGGGAACAGAACAGAGAGACCCAGACTACTGTTACCCATGAAACGAAAAGAGCGTCTCACATCCACTTTAACAGGATTTAGCCACATGAAAAGATACATCAAGAAAGAGGGGGTAAGAAAGGATCATAAGAGGGCTTGGTTGACTGGGGCTACACTATGAAGATGTCTGGGAAGGCTATTTGTGAGAGTAAAATAGAACCTTAGGTGATAAAATATCTAACAATGGTGAGTGAAGACATAAAGGCCCAAGAAGCATTGTCCCAGTAAAATTCTTCTCCATGGTGCCACAGTGAATCATCTCGCTCCATTGAACTATATAGTCTGCTTTTCCATCTTTTTACTAAAATACTAAAATTAATAAAGCCTCTGATACCACAATGATAACTCAGAAGACATTTAATTGTGGTGTTTTTTAATATGTGGTCTTATACTTGTACTGATACAGCTCAAGATCATTCTGGCTATTCAGAAAGGGTTAATTTCATAATAAATCCTGGATACTTGCTTTAGTGTCGATTAGTATCTGATTTTTGATACTTCTGACAACCCGGCAACTCCAACTACAGTATCCAGGATTTATTACGAAATCCTCTTATACAAATTACAAGAGAAACAGAAACAGAATAAAAACGTTCAAATGTACCCACGCCGTACTGAATCCATCTTTTTTTAGATTACCGTACACAGAACATACCACATCACCACTGTTGTATCACCTTGTCCAATCCATCAGTAGACCTCTTCACCTGTCACCCTCAGTCTGTACGGTTGAGAAAGTGCTAACCACCAGGCATCTTTACTACTTTTTCCTGTAAACTCATCAGGTTTACTTGACTCCCTTTCACACTAACGTCTTATGTCAGCCTGTATGTAATAGTATAATTTGCATCCACCTTGAACTCTTCGAACTTTTTTGAGGCAACTTATAATATTTTTCAAAGTCAGAAACAAACCATTAATTGCAAAAAAAAATAAAAAATCACCCATTGCTATTGCTTATTTCGCAATATTATTTGGACAGTTAAAATGATCAACAGACTTCACAGTTCACAGCGTCAATAATATACAGGGGGTCCTCGGGTTACGACGTTGATCCGTTCTTAAGACGTGTCGTAACCCGAATTTCGTCGTAAGTCGGATTTTGACTTTGATCTTCCAACCAAAGCACCAATAACCTTTCCATCTCAATAATTAGACCACTACGCTGCTTGGTTATCACTGTCGCTTTCATAGGAGCAGATCAGAGCCCACATCAGGTACTTCCGCCCACATTGGGCACGCACACGAGGCCGTCTTCTTTGCTATACAACCACAACAAAGCGTATTCTTCCGCCGTGCGCTGCGCGCCGTTCGCGTTTGTTTACGTCGCTTAAAAAAATTGTTCGCGATCATAACTCTAATCGCGATTAATCGCGATTAATCACGATTAGCGCGTTAATATTCCCAGCCCTAATATATATATATATTTTTTTAATGGGGGCGCGTTCGTAACCACGAAACGGCGTAAGTCGAGACCGTCGTAAACCCTGTAAAAGTAAATATTCAAACTGAGTTGATGTTAACTCTATTGTGAAAACAAGTACAACACTTGCTGGATATTTTGGGCAACTGAATCATACACTTTTCAGTCTCACATGCCATAGTTTTTGCACCAAAAGTCCAGAACTGAACCTACTCCTTGGGGATAATTTGTCATTTTGAGAACACAACCATTAAAAGTGGATATTAGTAAACTTGACTTTTATGAGCTTTTACCAATATTATCATGATTTTCCCTCACAGTCTAGTCAAAGTTGTATTCTGATCAGTTTATGCAGGTCTGAGTAATCCTGTATTGTCAGAAAATTCCTGTTTTCACCTACCCCATATCCCAACCACAGTTAAGAGCCAAGAGTCATGTAGAGTTCAAAATTGTTACGTACTCATTTGAACATACTGGGCAACTGAATAGCACATAGAGTTTCAAAAATCTTATTTAAGTTATTATTTTTTTTTTTTTTGATGCAGAACACCAAAGGACATCACGAGGGAGAAGACAATGCCACAAACAGCGTGATGTGGGGCACAGGTGATTCAAAGTGTTGACATTCACTGAGCTGGAAAGAGAAGAGTCTATAATTTGGCTGTAGGGCAGTGAAAGGAGCTCTTAGGGACGAGCATAATCATTTCATACAAACCAATGCAGCAAAGTGTCTTCACAAGGCTAGCGGCACATTAATCATGTACACACAGAGACAAGGGAGTTGCAGTATTCCAAGAGATCACACATGTTCTGCTTTTTAATCCAAATCATACGCAAAAATGCATTTGAGCAGAATTTCAACTTTTAAATTGAACCTTATGTAATTGTTTTAAATTTTAAATTCTATAAACACTACCTAACTGTGTACCCAGATATACAGCTCTGGAAAAAAAAAAAAAAGAGATCACTGCAAAATTATCAGTTTTTCAGATTTTACTACTTATAGGTATGTGTTTGGGGAAAAGGAACATTTTAGTTTGAGTCTATAATACTGACAACATTTCCCCCAAATTCCAAATAAAATATTATCCTTTTGAGCATGTATTTGCAGAACATGACAAATGGTCAAAATAACAAAAAGATACATGTTTTCAGACCTCAAACAATGCAAAGAAACAAGATCAAATTCATTTTAAAACAACATAATACTAATGTTTACACTTAAGAAGAGTTCAGAAATCAATATTTGGTGCAATAAACCTTATTTTTAATCACAGCTTTCATGCGTCTTGGCATGCTCTCCACAAGTCTTTCACATTGTTCTTGGGTGACTTTATTCCACTCCTGGTGCAAGAACTGAAGTAGCTCAGCTTTGTGTTTGTGTTGGAATTCAACAAATGCTGGAATGGAATGGCTGTAATACATGTAGAGATGCTGATTTCAGAAAAAAATGCAATGGGCTCTTATTTTTTTCCAGAGCTGTATAATATGAACAACAGAATCATAGGACATTTTCGTCAAGTTGTTTGTTATAATTTGGTCAGTAAGCAGCATTTGGGGTTGCCAGGTTCAATGTTAAAATCCAGTTGGTTTAAATCTAAAAGGACTCTATGATCTAAATCCTCACTACCTATACCCCAGCACCTACAGTCAATCATTAAAGTGCTTATGACTAGACTACTTATTAAAAGAACTAGCTAAAAATATTAGCATTTCTTTCCTGGTTTGGCAACATTTTTAGATTTCAAATTTTACTTTGTGTTACATGATTTTACCCCACAAGATTAAGTCAATTAGAAAATTATCATATCACACTTTAATCAGTGCTAGTGTAGAGGTACTGAGCTTTCACATGGCCTGCTCACAGAGAATAAGAAAAACTTGTATGTGTCCTTAATGTACATCTTTTTTACTGTAAGAACACTACATACAGTTCCTTTCTGAAATAGGCATAAAGTTATTCATCTTAGAGTTAAACTTTCTCACTATTTTTGTTGCATCACACACTGGGGAAGTCATCACAAGAGGAATATGTCTAAATAAATGCTTGAGCTGAAATAAAATGTAAGTATGGGTTAGGTGTAAACATTAGCAAATTCCTCAGCTGGGAGCAAGATCAAAGAACATTTGGGAGTAAAGTGAAGATGATGGCATGAGTCATGGTCCCAAGCTGTGCAGAAAGAATGGGACATGACTCTTCTCATGTGAAGTCAGTCAAAAACAAACATGCCAAGTCGTTTTCTTTAATCACATGAGTATTACAACCATGTAAAACTGCCTCACTTTAAATATGGAAATTATTAGCTTTTGGATTATATTTGGATTTTAAAAAAAGATACCCAGATACTAATGGATACTAAAACTTGAAACTGGAAACTCATTGAGCAGGTATCTATTGAATAACTGCACCATTTCTGAATTGTTTTAGAGCTACTCAGTGGTGGAAGAAGTACCCAAGTAATATTATCACATGAAAAAAGTCAAATTAAGTAAAAGTATTAAAGTACCTAATCAACACACTGAAGAAAATTCCATGAACATGTTACTGACATCCAAAAAACAATCTTACACAGAGTGATGTTCATGCTGCTTTCAGCACTCTTACATTTTACCAATTGCACCTTCACTTATTGCACCTTACATATTGCACTTTTCATTCTACCTCGAACTTTCCTCTTGTTGGAAGCGTATACGTTTATCTGTATGTCTTATATCTGTTTATTGATAAAAGGAGAAGTTCAATTTGTCAACTGGACAAAGTTTGTTTGGTTGAAAACGTTTCGCCGCTCATCCGAGAGGCTTCGTCAGCTCTGGTTATTGTGCTGGTTAGACACTGCTTATATCTAGCTGCCATGAGGCGCTCCCTACACTGAAAAAGCTTTGTCCAGTTGACAAATTGAACTTCTCCTTTTATCATGGATTCTACCTGGACGACTGAGGGACTTTTCACACATCTGTTTATTGTTGATGTCTGTATACACTTCATGTCCATGAGTGTAGCTATGTGTTTGTGAGTGTGTGTGCGCGTGTGTTTGTGTGTTTTTAGTTTAAATTGCACATTTGGCGTGAAACACAATTTCAGTCCTCTGTGTAATGTCTGTTACATAGTGAATTGACAATAAAGTACACTTTGACTTTTAACCTGTTTAAAAATGCGGGTCTCAGATAATAATAAAATACTTTCACTTTTTAGTCCTTTTCAAAGATGTAGTTGTGTAGAAAGTACCAAGATTTACATACGTACGGTACTTTACAACGTTTACTTTGTCGCATTCCACCACTGGAGCTACTACAATAGTTCTGAAATGGGTCATTACAATCTAGGTCAGAACAATCGAAGTTTCTCTGCCATCATTTTGTGTTGAAAGTTATATTGTATTGTATGAAAAAGGTTTTTTTTATAGTGCTACAATTGGTATAGAGTAGGCATGTCCACACTATGGCCCGTGGGCCAAATGTGGCCCTCAGACAAATTTTTCTTGGCCCTCAGGCTTCCAGGTGAATTGGCCCAAATTACCTTGAGCAGAACTTTTGACTGCAAGTTTTTTGAAAATCTACCTTGATCAATCAATCAATCAATCAAACATTTATAAGGCGCTTTTCATACAAAATTGTAGCACAAAGCGCCTTACAGTGGTCAAGGATTAGAAGATTGACCTTTATTGATCTCGCACAGGAGAAGTTGTTTCTATATTTGACCCGGGGACCATCCCCATGATTTTGTTTTGTTATTTATGCTTTGGTCAGGCCCTAATCTGGATTTTACCTATGGCGCATGTTTAGGTTGGTGGGGGAAACCGGAGTGCCCGGAGGAAACCCACCCAAACACGGGGAGAACATGAAACCTTGATAAGACAATATTTAAAGGTCCCATGACATGGTACTTCTTGATGCTTTTATATGGCTCCTTAATGGTTCCCTAATACTGTAAATGAATCCTTCTTCAAAATCAAGACTCAGTGCATGAGAAACAGAGATAAGATGAGAAAGAGTAATTTTTCTCTCTCTGAACAGTACATTATGGGATTTGTTGCTTGAATGCAAATGAGGAGAAAAGAGATGGCCTATAGTAGAGGGTGGGGGCGTGGCCAAACTCTCTGCTCTCCGCTCTCAGCTGTCCGCTCTGATCCATTTCCGTGTTTTAAGAGCGGAGAAGAGATGAGAAGTGTTCCATTGAAAAATAAACACATTTCTACAGAAAATAAAATTAAACCACTGCTGTTCAAAGGTCCAGAGGCTCACATAAAGGACTTCCGAGCCTAGAAACACTCGGACGTGCCTCCAGGCAAATAAAAAAACGCATTTCGCATTGCCTAGCGCATTCGCAGTCCAAACTCTCTGGGCGTGATTTACAGAGACGCTGAGTACAGACAGACGGGGGTGGAACTGCATTTGCATTTCTTTTTTCGATCTGACGTCAATAAGATGCCTTGTTCAAACTCGCCCGTTTGAGCTCAGATTTTTTGTAACGCAGAAAAGGATCGCAAATGCTCAGTTTAGACATTTCGCAACTTTTAACCATGGGGGGGGGGCTAAACAGGGTAGGGGAGCTCACATTAACGTTCAAAAACCTCAGAAAGTGAAAATTTCATGCCATGGGACCTTTAATATTTATTGTGTCATTTTGAGGATCTTAGCACGAATAAAGGACTGATATCTCATTCTCATGTGTTAAACATGCATATATTTCAACTATTCATTGTACTGAGCTCCAGTCTATGGCCCTCGATCGGCCCTCTGCTTCGTCTGTGTTTACATATGTGGCCCTTGATGAAAAAAATTTGGACACCCCTGGTATAGAGCATCAAGTTCTTTTTCCCTATCAATGTTTGATATCAAGTTTGAAATGCTACTGTGACAACTATAACTTGAAGTAGCCCACAATGCAATCCTGGAAAGACATCAAAGCACCTTATATTTTATTAATTCGAACATTGGCACACCTTGGTCTTGACTAGTAATTATTCACAAGGGGCGATATATCACAATGAGTAAAAACTCCTCATGTTGTACCTTATAAAAATTACAGGAAAAGCCCTAAGCCTTGAGAACAAAATGGATGAAGGTTGGACCAAGCATCCATCTGCCACTCGCTTTATGGCCCTGGCGCCAAGCAATAATAAGGTTATTTGGCTGTCGGTTTTGCTGCCTGCTCCGGTGCCGTGGCTACAGGTGCCTATGGGGTAAACCTCAATAAATTCAGCCAGTCTGTCAACAAACTGTTTTATATGTGGATATTAAGAAAGCATGGCTATTTATTTTACCAGGGAAAATAAATATGTCTTCACTTTAAGAAGCCGGGGGCAAAATTCAAACAATGCTGAATGGACCCGGTTGAGCTCGGCGCACAATACACAGTGACTCATGATTCATCTTTCTTCCAATCATTTCCACTTCTTGTATTGTGATACTCAGACAGCGAGCTTTTCTCATCTGCACTTTCTTCATTTCTCCCTCAGAATATAAGATAATGAACGCCAATATAGAACACAAACAGAAAAAAGGAAGCTTTGTCATCTCGGTCTCGCTGTCCTATTCTGTGACAGCACTTCACTTGCGCCACTCTGGCTACAATTCTCTGCTGACTTCAAAAGCTCCGAGATGGAAGGAAGAGTGGCAAACAAAAGCATAAAAAATGACTTCGGAATACAGAACCGCACTCATACCCGTTTTAAACCAAATGTATGACGTCATTAGGTCTGGATATTACCTGCTGCACTGGACGCAGCGAGCGCATAAATCATCGGAAGGTCCCCAATGAAAACCCGGTATTCATGTATGCAGGTGAACATTACCAGCACTCCCTCTAGCCCATATTGTACTTATTTCTTCCAGCACGGCAAGGGGAGGAAATAAGCTTCCTAAATGGCATGTGGTGAGAGACACATTACAACGGCAACCGGAATGGGCACACTTTTCATTTTCCCAAAGTAAAAAAATATATATATAATGATGTGAGAAGCAAGCAAAGCAGGAAAGAGCAAAACCTCCACGGAGAGTTTCACATTTGAACACCATGACTTTCTACCAAAAGAAAAAAAAAAAAAAAGAAGATAAAAGCACCTCTGTGACAACTTATTGACGCGCAGAATCAATAATTGTTCGCTTTGTTGCCTTCTCGGAGCATATGGTGCGATTATAATTTCAATTTTTGCCCATTTTTTTAAAACTTTAGTGGTGGTAATTTGTGCGTGGAAAAAAGCCAAATGCAAATCAGCCTGCGCCTTCTCGCTTCTTATTGTGAAATGATTAAAATTCCCTTCACAGATCAGAGCAGGTTTCTCAGCTCCCTTGGTTGAAATGCTAATATGCTTCCAACCCAGTTTAATGTCAATCCTATTCTTCTTTTTTCCCCAGTTAGGGAGGAGCTGGCTGTCTCCATTTCCATACATAGCTGCATGAACAGGCAGAGGGCTTTCTAACCCATCTGGATCGAGGGAATCTAACCAAGGCTGAGAAGAAGAGGAGGAGGAACGGGAGGTGGGCCAAGGAGGAGACTACTGTCCATGCAAGGATTCTGAAAGCTAGAGTGAATACAGACTTTGCCGACTTGCTTGTGAAAAACAGTTCAATAAAAGTAGATGGCGCCCCTTTCGTGTTTAAAGTGACATCTTTGCACTTTCTTTCTCCCATATTGATCACATTTCTTTTTTACTTGCCATATTTATTCTCATTTTTCAGTCCAGTCAGTCCGTATCACGCGGGAATAAATAGACTCTACACACAGTGGAAATCTGAGCGCGGCAATGCATCACCTGCTGTGCCAGTGTGCCAGAGTTTTTACTATTCATCTATAAAAGTGTGAAACAACATGGGGCACAAACTGTTGCAAAATGCCGCCATTTCCGGGCTCTTACTGAAAATGGGTAATGAAAAGCACAGCTAGGACTATTGACTCGGGATAAAACTGTTTGAGTCGGGAAGGAAAATACATCTAAATACATCAATAATTTTCATATTAGTGTAGATCTTTGGATAGGCCTAAAACAAAGACTGCATGTGGTAAGTTACAGAAGCTGGCAGGAGCCTTTTTACAGCAAAGTAGTGGGATGTGATCAAAATGTTCTTGGCAGACAAGCACATAATAGTGAAGAATAGCTAAGTTCGCCCTTGATTTATAGTTACTGCATGGTGGTAGAGAAAGTGTGCTAAACTATACACAGACATTTGCAGATATTTGTCCATGTGCTACTGCTTTCAACAAAGATGTAAGCATTACATTAATTTGTACTGTCATACATACACATAATACTACTCTACTGAAATTAATTGAAATATGTTTGCTAATAACACACATTGCGTTTATTGTACAAGCATAGCTCAGAACAAATGCACTTATTCATATGCAGCTAATTATGATCTTCAAGGAGTTATACATAGGTTTCTGAATGATGGAAAAATATTGTTGCTATTAATGTAGAAATTAACAATTGAAAACTAAGTACAGAATCTTTAGAATGGAGAATAGTCCTCAAGATTTCGCCTACAATAGGATGCAAAAACCCAATACTTTAGTAACACCCCACAAATAGTTGAAGTCTAACACATTTTGCGATTGTTACCTAACAGTTGTTCAAATTCAGTTCAAGCTATACACACCAAAGTTTCACTGATCTACACAAGTGCATAGTCACAACTAGGAGACAACTCTTACGGTAAGACACACAAACTCCAGACAGAACCATTACAGCAGCTGACATGGGAATCTGGGATCCTGTAACAAAGTCTTTGAACTATAATGTTAGCCCCAACTGTTGCAATCTCGCTGAAACTCCACAATGCAATCATTTTACAAATAATTGCAGCCTGAAGTGAAAACGACATGCCAAACATCCAAAGAGAGCCTGATGGAGCTGGATACGATGCAGCAGAGACACGGCATCATCCCCGGCCCCATCGTCACAAGGCGTGCTTTGTTTAGTTTGGGCTTATTAGCTTTCTGTGCATAGAGCCAAATGACTTGTAAAACACCGGGAGCTGCTGCCACTCACAGAGCAGAATCTTTGGTGAGAAGGCTTTCATTTAAGTCTGTATATGCTCTTATTATTGTCCCCTCTCATTAAAATGCATGTGAACACGTCTGTCACCACACGTGTAATAATGAGTCCGGTAAGGCAGTGTTTATTGCGCAGTACAGAGGGGTAATTCATCATGGCGGTGAGACAGAAAATGATGGCGCATAATCGGCCTGTTTCCAAGTGTGTTTTTGAGCAGACGTGGACATATGCCAGAGTCCCCGAGTCTAATGAGTACTGTTGTGTCCCTCACTGAGCGTTAGGCAGAGACAGCGCTTTATGACAAGATACATGACTGCAATACCAATCGTAGTTTCACAGCTGACTCGTGCAATGATCAAAAGCTGCTATTGTAACATTGTCATACCTTTGGATCTGCCGTGAGAAGTTTGAACGCCTCGTAGACCTGTCTTTCTTTAACTCCTCCGCCCAAGTCCAGGAAGTTGGCGGGTTTTCCTCCGTGCAGGTCGATAATGTCACAAGTTGCCATGGCTAATCCTGCTCCATTCACTGCAAGAAAATAAAGAACTATATGAACGTATGAATGCTGTAAAAATATCAGGGCTTTTAAAGTCTAAAACAAGAAATTCAACTTTAACTTTTAGTCTACAGTGTTTATTTGTGGCACAAGAATCATTTTCCACTTAATTAATAAAACGCTAATCTGATTTCTTTTTCTTTTTGAATGCCTGCGTATTATGGGAGTCTCAATCTGATAAACAAATTGACCTATTAGGAAACCGGAACTTAAGATTTAAATAACTTTAAATATATTTAACAATATTATTACTAACATTAAAGGTTCGGTTGGGGTTTGTCACCTTTTTGTTTAAATGGTTATGTCATTACTCTGCTTCAAATGTTCCATAGTAGACATTAAACAGCTCTATCTTATATTTATTCAATTATAGGTGGTTTTATAGCTCAAAAATATCTACAGAAATAGGCATTCTGAGAGGGGTCCCCTCTCCAGAGATCAGACTAGTAACTTGGCCTGGTTTGATCTCCATGATGATAGAACGGTTTAAAGCCACATTGTGAAACATTTCTGACAAAGCAATAACCTCTCCATGGAGAAAAGCATTTGACAGACCCTCCACCAGAAAAGTTACACAATGCACCTTTAAGAAGAATCAATGTATATGAATAAAATTAAAACATGTCTGCAGTTTGGGGAAAAAATTGCTATACAGCTCTGCAAAAAAAAAAGAGACCACTGCAAAATTGTCAGTTTTTCTGAGTTTACTACTTATAGGTATATGTTTGGGCAAAAGGAACATTTTTTTTTTTTGAGTCTATAAACTACTGACAACATTCCCCCCAAATTCCAAATAAAAATATGATTGTTTAGAGCATTTATTTGCAGAACATGACAAATGGTCAAAATAAGAAAAAAGATACATGTTTTCAGACCTCAAACAATGCAAAGAAACAAGATCAAATTCATTTTAAAACAACATAATACTAATGTTTACACTTAAGAAGAGTTCATCAATATTTGGTGCAATAACCCTTATTTTTAATCACAGCTTTCATGCGTCTTGGCATGTTCTCCACAAGTCTTTCACATTGTTCTTGAGTGACTTTATTCCACTTCTGGTGCAAGAAGCTCAGCTTTGTGTTTGTGTTGGAATTCAACAGACGCTTGAATGGAATGGCTGTAATACATGTAGAGATGCTGATTTCAGAAAAAAATGCAGTGGTCTCTTATTTTTTCCAGAGCTGTACATGTAGACCTGATGTAATGTCCTGTCTCATTATACAACAGTAATATAACTATTGCAAATCAGATTATGCCAAGTTTTTTGCATGGAGATTTGTGTATATTTAAATCAAAAAATGGCTTTAGTAGATCAAGACTAAAACACTTTGACAACTAATGCAAGTTTGAAGTCCTTGAGACAATCAAAACCACTGAACAAAATAAAGAAAACATTAAAACAGTGAAGAAAAGACCAAATAGCATGCCCCCATGTCTCTAGTCCCCCCATTGAAAACCAAAAAAGGGAAGGTGTTCTGCTTCTTCTCCCTCTAGCAAATTTGTACATGCGTCAGTAGAAAATATTCTCATCAGAAACATTGAGCATTTCAGCTCGGGCAACACAGAGAAAATCTGATTAAGACTTCAAATCACAACTTCACAGAATGAGCGTTGATTAAAAGGGTTTAGTAGCGTCTTTTTGCTGGCTCTGTCATCATTTAGACAAGTTCCAAAACATCTTCTCCAGCTGAGATATGTACACGCCAATCTCACAAAAAATATCTTCGCTCATTTAGTATATACCGAATGAATGCGTGCCCTGAAAAAGCTCCCAACTCTCTGAAATTTGCTCTAAAAGCTGCCATTTTGCAAGTGCATGAACCTCTCACGGAAACCACACAGGCTTAAAAGCTGGGCATTTGAAAGTGTCAAATGTGGTCAGGGGTAGCAGGCATCTAATATGTTTATAAGAGCGTGTGGTAAGGAGCGAGAGCACCTGTTAGTCTTGCAATACAGCGTAAAAGCTTTGATTTATGACAAGAGAGGGGCCCTTTAATGAGAACGCTAACAATCCGGCACACTGGAGACTTTCCGGGCGGATTATAGCTAATTAGAACGCATTGGTTACGGGAGAAATCCGTCTGGAGCCCTCCGAAAAAGACGTGCAGTGCAGACTGGAAGAGAGCCCGTGCTGCCTTTGTGTCTTCTAAGTTTTAACCATACACTTAACTTATAGCACCTCAGAGAATTGTTAAGTAAAGCATTACTGTATAAAAGTATAGTTGTGGTATAATATAGCAATTATTTTCAAGGCTCACTATTACTCTGAGGGTTTATATGGTTTCTGGCAGCTAGATTCTTGTAGTGATGCTGTGATTTTGTAATCATTTTAAAAATATATAGTCATAGATAAAACTTTAAGGTGGAGTTGTCTTTCTTACATGAAAATACCCATGTTTTTTTCTTAATATTTACTACTTTTTTACATTGTATTCTGAATATATACAGTATGAAACAAAATGTATGGGATTGAGTAGCAAAGTAAAAAAAAAAGTTGAATAACTAATAGCTAAATAGGTTTAATAATAGATTAATATTTCTCAAAATAGCCATCCTTTGTTTTGTTGACATTACTGCAGTGAGCTTCATGATAAAGTCACTGGAAATATTTTTAACATCACAGTGCGTTGTCGGGGTCCATTAGGAAAATGCCATGAGTATGCAAAGCAGTGATCAAAGCAAAGGACCTTTTTGTTTACAACATTCACTATGCGTTGATTCATAGTTTTGATCTGATCTGATTGTGTGAGAATCTACAATCTAAAACCCCCCCAAAAATCCGAAAAACATTAAATCAAAAAGTCTGACAGGTAGTGTTTACGGCAGATGCATGACAACTGGAACAAAAATGTACTCGATACCAGATCTGACAAAGCACATCCACACAGCTTATCTTCCACCCTCTTACCAAAGCAGGCGATGTTTCCGTCGAGCCCGATATACTTGAGGTCCCACTTGGCGGCGTGCATCTCAGTTGGGTCGCTCTCGCTCATGTCGTCCATGGCGAACACTGCCTTCTGACGGAACTCTGCGTTGTCGTCAAAGTTGATTTTGGCATCAAAGCAAACCACTGGGGCAAAGGTAGGAAGGGTGGAGAGGATGACACAGAGAGTTAGAGAGACTGACAGCAAAACAATGGAGACCTGTGTGGGAGTGAAGAGGGAATGAGAATATAAACTAGCATTGAAAAACGATCGTGCACGTAATTTTAACCTGACTGTAATGACCAGAGCTGAATAAAATGAAGTAAACTTTGTCAAGTTTATTTTAAAAGTTTGCTTTTAGTTTGTCATTTCGTTTCTTTACATCAAGACATTAAAAAAAAAATCCAATAACACAAAAATAGACTTTAATAGGTCAGTTAAAACACAAAGTTAATTATATAATCAACATGAAAGTAAATTAAGAGAGTGTAGGAGACATGGAGGAGCACTGGCTCTACTCCAAGCTCCTCTAAGTGACCTCCTTTCACTCAGCTTAGTATCAATGACTGTAGTTTCATGCACACAAAAACTGGGTAATTTCAAGGCCTTTAAGATTATTTAAATGAAACAGCAAAACCTGATGTGAGTGATTATGTGATGAAAGGTGATTTTGCCATTCACATGTAGTTTAAATATTTCGTTTACTCCAAAAATGTCATAATAATAAGATATTGAGTGTGCATGTAATGGCTGCCACTGTAACGGAATTCTTGGCCAGTTCTGTTCTTTTAATTCTTTAAACGGTTTGTAAGGGGAACATGTTTGGTTCATGTTGTTTTGTAGATACAGTGACTTTGTTTCGAACATTAGAGCATATAGAGCACTGGTTTGCTCTATACAGCATGGAGACTGAGACGGTTATGTCCTTTTGAGTTAACTCAATGCCAGCTGATTTAAGCAACTTAAAGGTACAGTATGTAACTTTCTGGAGGTGGCACATCACCTGCATGATTCCATGGAAATAAAAAGTTAAAACCATACACCATTCCCATGGAGATAGTTAAGCCATATAGTAGAATATCCAAGGGGACAGACCAAAATGAAAAATAAATAAATAAATAAATAAAATAAAAAAACATGCTGTATTTTAGTCTAGTTTTAAATAAAAGGTACATTCTGTGGCTTTAATATAAAAAATATGTGTGAGTTGAATAATTCAAAAATATTTAGTGAATTTATTGTTGACAACTATTCAATTGCTAGATTGCTTCTTCACAATAGCAACAGTAGTTGTTTCTTGAGTGAGCAGGGTCTCTTATTGTTTTTGAGTTTCTGTCTGTTTTTACTATTTACAGCATGTTTTCAATAAATAACCATGTATCTATAGTACACAATGACAACAAGCAATATCAAAATGTTGACAAAAGAAATGTGCTTTTTAAAGGCTCCTCATAAATATTCATGGTGACACGCCTTTCAAATGTGGTTCTATTTACACTTGCAGCAGAGAAGCAGTTCATCTGACTGAGCTGAGGCAGGCGAGACATTTTCACTTTAAAATGTATTTAGTTTTGGTTCATTTACTTACTTTACTTACACTTCACTCAGGAAGTCAAATTATTTTTGGTACACATTCTACTGAAGATTTAAAGGGCCCATATTACACTGTTTTGTTGTGTTATAATGTCGTTTCCTAATCAAAAACATACCCGGAATTGTGTTTTTTCATTCACAAATGTTTAACACACAAACCCTGCATATTTAGGCTGAGTTCTTCTCTCAAACAGAAAACACACTCTTCCACCTTGTGATCTCATGTGGTAATACATGATGTGCTCCACTGTATTTTTAAACTTCATGGACTTTTACTAGAATAATTTGGATGATTTTAGCCCTGGAATTGCCATTCTCTACTGAACTAAAGGTAAAATGCAGCTGTTTACTTGAAAAATACAATTAGATGACACAAGGTGGAACAGAGCATTTTGAGTGTTTGAGATGTAGACAGACTAATAATGAAGGATTACTCAAACATGTGTGAAATACTGTAACAAAAAACAAAACACAACTCCTGGTAGGTTTTTGATGAGGTAACAACATTATTACATGGTTTAAAGCTCACAAGAGTCCATTTTGCGTAATACTGGAGCATTAATATATTTTGCCTCATGTGGTACGAGCTAAAATAATTTGTAGAAATATACGGAAACAAAATAGAAGTGAATGAGGAACAGGAGAGCCTAAAGGATGATCATCTGTATACAGGAATGTGCATCGCATTTACCTCATCCAGAAGAAAACATAAGATTCAGCGTGAGTTCACATATTCTGCATCACAACGGCCACTGTGCCCTTCATCATCATCACTCTCTTTTGTATGAGTGAATGACACGTGAATGCCCCCGCTAACCTTCTCTGGAGTCACAAACTAGTAATTATTGTAGCAAGTGAAAAGGCTACAACAATGGATTTTACACATTATTATGAATACAGAGAGGACCAATCCAATTTAGACACTGCATTTAATGTGTCACTTTTCTAAAACACAAATGTTACTTTACTGCTCCACGGTGATGATACCTTTAGCGGGAAACTGTGTGAGCCGTTTGTTTAAATGAACAAAAATGTTGTATCCTCATCACAAACACACCTGGAGTTTTGTTTTGTTTCATTCACAAATGTTTAATACACAAACCCTGCATGTTTAGGCATAGTTTTTCTCTCAAACAGAAAACACTGTTCCACCTTGTGATGTCATGTAGTAATACAGGAAGTGCTCCACTGTGTTTTTAAACTCCATACACCTGCATTAGAATAATTTTGTTTCCAATTTCAACCCTCTCTTCTGAACTAAAGGCAAGAAGTAGCTGTTCACTTGAAAACTACCTCTATCCAACTATCACATATTGAGCTTTGAAAACACAATTCCAGGTATGTTAATGTAACATTATAACATGGCTTAAAGATGACTTTTTGATGAATTTTGCTTAACATAGACCCTTTAAACATTGTCTTAATCTAATTGTACATCTTACCAATACATGTGTTTTTCTTCTAAATAGTTGGAGCACATCAAATACCGCATTACCACCTGTTTTGTTTGTGTGTAAAAAGAGAACTCTGACTGTGAGGGCTTAATTGAGATCCAGTTAGAGCAGGCTGCACTGATAGCAGAGAGATGGAATAGTCAATAAGTACTGTAAATAGTTTCTATGAGAATCTTTGTGGGGAAACATCATAATAATACATATGCAATGACAGGTCAAACAACAGTGTAGATTCAGACAGAAGCACAAACAGACATTAGCATTGCACATGTACCTTGTCCTTCGGGAGTCTCTCCAAAAGGATTGACTTCGACTTGTGTGGCGTCAACTTTCAGGAAGAGATCATAGAGCCTCTTAATCTGATCTGCAGCCTGTGGAGCCGCAGAGGGCAGTCAGTACCTCATAAAAACACTGTCCCAACAAAGCCCTGCCAAGTGCACTTACATAAAACAAGGCCAAACACATCATTTTTGTGCTGTTCCAACTGCACAGTAAATGTAATATTCATTCCTCATTTCATCATAAAATGAAGTCCTGTGTTACGGTTAACCCTGTAATTGAATAAGCGCCCTCATGGACGCAGAAACAATTCATGACTGTGGCTTCTCTTCTGGGAACTGAGACTCAATGTACTTATTCAGACGTATCCTTTATGTCACAAATCTAAACTAATCTGATTTTTCACACCACAGAGATAGTGGGAAGGGGAAAACAATGTTATGAAAATGACTTTTTGAGTACATTTGATAACATTTGTTATCAATGCTTCATGGGAGTCAACATTAAACTCATTCTAGGCTTAGAATGGCATCTACACTATCAGAAATATTACACAAAAATGACCCCTGACACATTTTTTAAAAAACAGGTTATGTTGTTACCTCATCAAAAACATAACTGGAGTTGTGTTTTGTTTCATTCACACATGTTTGAGTAATCCTTTATTATTAGTCTGTCTACAACACCAAAGTTCAAAATGCTCCGTTCCACCTTGTGATGTCATGAAGCGGTAGTTTTCAAGTTAACAGCTTTAGTTTTAGTAGATATAGGCTATTCCAGAGCTGAAATTATCCAAATGATTCTAGTGAAGGTATATGGAGTTTAAAAACATAGTGGAGCACTTCCAGTATTACCACAACATGACAAGGTGGAACAGAGAGTTTTCTGTTTGAGAGAAGAATTCAGCCTCTATATGCAGGGTTTGTGTGTTAAACGTGTGAATGAAACAAAACAACTCCTGGTATATTTGTGATGAGGAAACAGCATTAAAACATAGATAAAAAAAATAGCACAATACTGGCCCTTTAATGTAATAAAAGAATATAATTAGCTGTTCAGTCGCTTTGTGATTTATTTCATGGACTATAGGCAGTATGTTGAGAATCACTGTAACAAATCAGTATCATTAATGTTTGCGCTCCGAACCTCTGCCAGAGATAACAATAGACCACCTGGCAACGTGTCGCATATAATGACACCAGACAATACTGTACAGCAAAAGTAATGATAGGCAAAGCGTATGTGTGTGTGTGTGTGTGTGTGTGTGTGGGACTGAGCATACATCCCCCCTTTCTGTAAATGTCTGCACAGCTTTACATTATCCGTCTGTGGAGTTACCTGACGCTCCAGAGGTCCTTTGAAACCCAAATTAGCTGCCATGCGGAGTGCCTGCTCATCCTGAACTCCTTGGAATATATCTATGACTTCCTACAAAAGAGAAAAGAAAGGAATGATGAGAAGATATATACTGGGCAAAGAATGAACTAACAATGTGCTGTATACTAAACTATTATCCTGACTAGAATATGGTGAAGTGATAAGAAAGTAGAACTGTAAAAGCTAATATGGTGTGGTCACATTCTAAAATTTAATGAAGTCATAATTTCAAATAGAGGACAGATGCCTGCATAACTCTATGGGAAATTCACGGTTTCTACAAAAATGATTCAAACTTATGAATGACACCCACAGATATGTATCGTTTATTTGGGCCACTAACTTGCCATATTAATCTAGTGAATTAAAAGTCCATTTTTGGTGTTAAATAATGGGACCACTTTCTGAAAAAAATCGTAATCCTAATTTTTTATTTATACTGACAGAAAACATTTTGTTTCATGCCCAGTAATAGCAGAGACATTAACCATAAACCAGGTCATCCAGGTCTCCTTAAGTTGACCTACCCCCCTCAATTTAAAACTACAGGCATTATAAAATGTTGTGATTTCACATGAGCACAACCTATAAAGGAATTAAAGATGCATCGTGTAACTTTTCGATTGGGGGGTCTGTCACCTTCTTGTTTCTATGGATATGTCATTGCTCTGCTTGTGTTGAATTGTGTTGTGCTGTGCATGAATGTTCCACAATATGACATTAAACAGATCTGGGTCATTCCAGAATTGGAGGACATTTTACGTCCCACCCATCAAATATTAAATAATCCACATACAAAATACTAAAACATACAGTTTCTGAGTGAATTTTACTTGTCCTGAGACCAAATCTCAAAAAAAAAAAAAAAGAATGCTTGAAAATAGTTTTTAAATTACCAAATAAGTCTGGAGTACCCCCCAAAATGCCATTTTCCTCTTGTCCCACCCCTCTCATGGCCAAATTGAATCTCAAATAAAACAGTTAAAAGTAAAAAAAAAAAAAAAAATTGTATTATTTGTTTCATTGCCTCCTCCTGTGGACCCACCACCCGCGGGAGGATTCATGGGGGCTGGTGCATTGTGTTCTGGGCAGCAGATCTGCTTGGACTGCTGCCCCCACGACCCAGAAAATGGAAAAAGCGGAAGAAAATGAATGGATGAATGAATGAATGTTTCATTGTCATTTCTTGTAACAGCATTTGTTTAATAGACATAATATTTCAAATAATAATTATTATTCATGGAACATGTGTCCCACAACATGCACGTAATCCTGTTACCATAACATTTTTAGCCTGGTAGAAGAAGAAGAAAGCAGTGAACCACATGATAACCTGGACTTGACATCATCAGTTTTCCAAAAGAATGGGCAGAGCAAAGGTTTGTCTTCTCTTCTATTTTTCATATTTTTGTAACATAATGAGCCTTGAGTGAATGTCTCACTCTACCTCATGCAAACCTGTTATGCATATGATCAGAATAAGATAATTATTTCTTTTTCCTTTACTTATTTGCATGAATAGGTTTTTCCTCTTGATTAGCAGTAACAGCTAAATAGCTAGCTTCTACTCCTGAGATAAAGCTAACATTAGTGCGGATTTGCAACCCTGTTACCTGCAACCCTGTTACTGTGATTAGAGTAAATAAATAAATAAACCAAATAAATCATGTAATAAAAATTGTACCATTGATCTGTAAGCTGAGCTAATCAAGCATTTGATAGTTTATTACCTATTAATGAATATGTAGCAGAAAATCAGAAAAGTGAAGGTTTATTTTTCAAGAATTTTAAAGCCCAAATATCCTCCAATTCTGGAATGACCCATCTACTTTACATTTATTTCAGGTGGTATTATTGCTCAAAAATACCTGGAAACACAGAAATTCTGACTGTGAGCAGGGTTGCCTCTCCATAGATCTGACCAGTAACTTGGTCTGGTTTGGTCTCCATGATGATAGAAAGGTTTAATGACATACTGTGAAACATGGAGCCATGGAGAAAAACAGGTGGCAATGTACCTTTAAGGAAAGCTACCAGATTCACTATATTTTTGTTGGAAAATCTTTTACTGGAAATGCAACAGAAGCAATAGGTGAAGCATATGTAGCAGAAATAAAGCAGTGTGTTTCTGTGTGCAATCTGCCATACACTATGATAGACATCAATGCACGGTCTCTGCAATCTGTGCCAACATCTGCAGTCTAGAAAAGGGATGATAAAACAAGCAAAGAGATATGCTGGTTAAACCTCCATCTGTGAGGCTTAACTGGTACATCTGTTAACAAAGGCAAGGACCTGCTTTTACCCGAAATCATTTTGGGAGTCAAACCAAAAGTAAAGACAAAAAAAATCCACCGCACATTTTTTTTTTTTCTTCAGACACCTTACAAACTGTAATTCCATTAGACATAAAAACATTTAAACAAAAATTGTGTTTTTAATTATCAATTTAGGAAGTCTTACCAGCGCATGAGACCTGTGTTGTGTTATTGGACAGGAAAAATCAAGTCATTTTAGTCATTGTTCCCCGTCAAACAGAGGTAGAGACCCATCACCAGACTCTTTTTTTACCATCAAATCACGTTCATTACTTCTGCGTGTTTGTTAATAGTTAAGATTAGTTTTCTTCCGATGGTTATACCCTCCGCTGCCAGCAGATTAAGCCCTACACCAGAATTAAGTTTGGGGAGCACCCAGGCTAATGTGTTATTCCCAGTGATGCCGGTAACGTGTTACTGTAGTCGGACTACTTTTTTCAGTAACGAGTAGTCTAACGCAACTACTATTTTAAAACCAGTAGTCAGATTAAAGTTACTTATCTAATACACCGTGCGTTACTATTTCTGCATTTCAGGGGAACGTAGGTTACATTTATTTATTCTTATTTTTTGGCTACACGTTTCTTACGAGGTTACGTCATCTCGGCTCCGCGGCGCCAAAGTCAGATCAGCTTCCAATCATGTTGCAGTATAATTACGCACCGATCGCGCTCCCGCCAATCATGATTAGTGCTGTTGTGTTTGCGCCTGTTCGCCGATCAGCTGTGAGCGAGCTGCGTGATATTTACGCAGCATTTCCAAGAGAAGAATAATGCTACATAAGAAGGAACTCTCGCCTCGGGACATGGGATAAATTCAGGATTATGTCCTTTTCTCCGGTGCTTCGGATTATTAAAGGCCATGGGTATACCCGATGCTCGCATACACGTGGATACGCAAACTATCGGGAGTGACCGCGTTCTTATGGGTGAGTCATATTATCAGATTATTTCTGCATCTATTCTGGCACTAAACCAGGACTAAACCAAGACTAAACCAGGTCTAAACCAGGACAAAACCAGGACAGAACCAGGACTAAACCAGGTCTAAACCAGGTCTAAACCAGGACAAAACCAGGACTAAACCAGGTCTAAACCAGGTCTAAACCAGGACTAAGCCAAGACTAAACCAGGACTAAACCGGGTCTAAACCAGGATTAAACTGGGACTAAACCAGGACTAAACCAAGACTAAACCAGGTCTAAACCAAGACTAAGCCAAGATTAAACCAGGTCTAGACCAGGACTAAGCCAGAACTAAAACAGGTCTAAACCAGGTCTAAACCAAGACTAAGCCAAGACTAAACCAGGTCTAAACCAGGACTAAACCGGGGCTAACCCAGCACTAAACCAGGACTAAACCGGGTCTAAACCAGGACTAAACCAGGTATAAACCAGGACTAAGCCAAGACTAAACCAGATCTAAACCGGGTCTAAACCAGGACTATGCCGGGACTAAACCAGGACTAAACCAAAACAAACCAGGTCTAAACCAAGACTAAGCCAGGACTAAAACAGGTCTAAACCAGGTCTAAGCCAAGTCTAAACCAGGACTAAGCCAGGACTAAACCAGGACTAAACCAGGACTAAACCAAGACTAAACCAGGACTAAGGTGTGTGTGTGTGTGATAACATATATCCTGTGTATTGTAGCGCTTTGTGCTACAATTTTGTATGAAAAGCGCCTTATACATGTTTGATTGATTGATCCTGTGTATTATTGAACGATTATATGGACTTTTTGATATAAAAGCATTTCCATTTTAACAAAGTACCTTCTTGTTGAATAGGATGGTTGGGCATTATGTGGTTGACGAAATGCTGCCTGTGAACACTGTTAACTCACCACCGTTTCGTGCCATTGTATCTAAGATCCCTACCAGTAACGATACTGGGCTGCCTCACAGAACATGCTTTTCTAGTTACCTGGACAAGCAATATAATAATAATAATATAATATAATAATATAATATAATAAGCCTCTGCTGAAAGTAACTAACTTAAAGTAATCTAACTTAGTTACTTTTAAAAGCAAGTAGTCAGTAACTTAACTAAGTTACTTTTTAAAGAAGTAGTCAGTAGTCAGTAGTCAGATTACTGTTTCAAAGTAACTATGGCAACACTGGTTATTCCTTACAAAACCATTATTTTAAATTCTAAACATGAGATGGCACTGCAAATGTACTCAAGAGCAGGGGTCGGCAACCTTTACCACTCAAAGAGCCATTTGGACCTGTTTCACACAGTAAAGAAAACACTGGGAGCCACAAAACCCTTTTGAAATTTAAAATTAAATAACACTGCATATAACAGCTTTTTTGCCTTTGTGCCACAGAATTACATTTTGAAAATGAATTATTCATTCATTCATCTTCTTCCGCTTTTTCCATTCTCTGGGTCGCGGGGGCAGCAGTCCAAGCAGTGTTCCACTGCCCAGAACACAATGCACCAGCCCTCATGAATCCTCCCGCGGGTGGTGGGTCCACAGGAGGACGGCTCATGTCACAACGGGCCTTGATTTATCTTCTGCCATGGGGGCTACCAGTGTCTGCAGACACTTTGGGCGAGGTGGGGGTTAAGTGTCTTGCCCAAGGACACAACGGCAGATGAATTAACTAAAATAAAATACATTTTAATTAAATACAGTGGTCCCTCGCTATATTGTGGTTCACTTTTTGTGGCCTTGCTGTTTTGTGGATTTTTTTATTTCAATTTTTTTGTAGTGTATCAACGTGCATTTCTGCATCTTGGCTAAGGGACTGTAGACCTTTGCCGATTCGTCAGTCCTTCTCCTCCGTGTCTCCTGTACAGTACAGAACGCATTCAGTTTGCCAGATTTATATAAATGTTCGATCGCAGTGTGACTCTGAAGTGCTGTATGTTTGCAAGTTTTCTCCCCAACAAAACCCGCCACAGCGAAGCGGTGCCAGAACGAAGAGACTCAGTCAGAGGAACTGTGAAATACACACGAAATATACTTTGGGGTTCTATAATACTGTGCTTTTTTGTTGAAAATCTACGAAAGTTTGAATGTTTAAACAAGAGAGAAATGTGAGAAAACGTTAATTCGAGTCTGAGAAAAGTGTAGAATGTGTGTGGTGAGGCGTTTACAGCCTTAAAACATGGAGAATAATTGTAAAATATAAAGCTGATGACTTTGCGGATTTCACTTATCATGGGTTATTTTTTTAACGTAACCCCCGTGATAAACGAGGGGCCGCTGTACTGAGCTGCATCAGAGGGATCAAAGAGGCTCCGGAGCCGCGGGTTGCCGACCCCTGCTCAAGAGCATGTTTAAAGTCAAAACAAACAATGCATAATGTGTAAAGGTCCTTTATTACGTAAAATTGATTGATCCTTTGATCTTTTATCCACGTTAGACTGTTTTGCCACCTCAAAAACATACCTGTAGTTCAGTTTTGTTTCAGAGAGTGTGGCTTAGAGAATTAACGTTTTTTACAATCTGAGCCTTATTTCGGTAATAAAACAAGTTTCGGTAATAAAACAACTCACCCATAGCACTTTGGTGTCATTTGGAGCACTTCCGGAGATGTTTTAGATTTGCAATATCCGTAACGTGAGTTCTCGGGGCATAGGTTTGCAGTCTCCAAATAACACAAACTTTAGCACTTTTCAAATCACAGAAGATCGCTGTGTCAGCGTAGACTTTAAGTGGAGTCAAAAGCGGCCTGAAACCCGATATCCATCTATAGTTTCATTTGATGACGTCATCATTAGAGGACAGTGCGCATGCGTGAAGTCCCAGCTGTTTCGCAGATAAGACGACGCAACTTTTCTATTGCGAGCGACACATGGCAGAAGATTCGGACTTTGAGACTGAAGAGGAGTTATTTGAGTATGATGGCCGTCCCTATCGTTTTGAGCCTGAGTATACGGATGAGGAGACAGAATGGATACGGAAAGAATGAAGCGGAGACAGTTTTAGGAGCAGCACAGAGAACAGCCATCGGTATCGCATTACTTCTCAGAATCGTGCGCAGAATCCGCTGGTCTTCTTTCTTTCCTTTACTGGTAAAAAATCGTCCTGACTGAAGTAGGTACTGCAAACACGATGGTCCAAACGTCTTACAGCTTTGCGTTTCATGTTTGGGTCCCAAGAGCTGAGAGCGAAATAAGCTGTGACTGAGCACATGCGCACTGGCCTCTTCATCTACTCGAAATTATGGATAAATCTCGGATTACAGGCCACTTTTGACTCAAACGAAAGTGTAGACTAAGACATCAAGCTTCTATGATTTGAAAAGTGCTAAAGTCTGTGGAGACCGCAAACCTATGCTCCGAGAACTCACGTTACGGATATCGCAAATCTAAAACATCTCCGGAAGTGCTCCAAATGACACCAAAGTGCTATGGGTGAGTAAAACAACTTGTTTTATTACCGAAATAAGGCTCAGATTGTAAAAAACTTTCATTCTCTTTTAAGATTTTTGTTATGAAGATAAATTAAGCTAAAAACATATTAAGCCTAAAAACCTCTACCTCAAATTACAGAAATGAACAGAATAACTAAACAAGCCAAACATGTGAGTGCAAACTATGACTACAAAAGCAGAACAAGAAAAGAACTGTACCTTGAAGATGAGTTCTGGGCTTTTAGCTGCTACTTCTTCAATGTCCACACCTCCCTGGGGACTTCCCACCATCACCGGCCCGTTACAGGCACGGTCCATCAAAATGGCAAAGTAGGTCTCTCGGCTAATGTCCAGGGCCTCGGCTACCATCACCTGAGCACGACCATTAACACACAGAAGAAGAAAACCAGGTCAGCAGAAAGACAAAGCTGACACGAAACAGTAGTGTACTATAGCAGTTTTCAGTGATTGCGTGAGAATAATGAACACGGACGACATAGGTGTGACACTTCATTAATGAAAGTTAAATAGCAGTCCGATCACTGTGGCACAAGATAATAAGGCTGACTGACAGAACGTGTGAAGCCGGGCTCAGAGACCAGTTGGTACACAAAGAATAGGAGACATGTTAGCTAACAAAGCAGGCCTAAGCTGAGTGAGGCCGATAAGCCGAGTGAGGAGGCAAGCAGGAGTCTCATTTGGGGAGAAAAGACTTTGACAGGTAGTCTTTAGCTGTGCGGTTGGGGGTAAAGCTGGAGTTTGCTTGAACATGAGTGTATCCTGTCTTCTGCCTATACCTCGTCATAATGTCAAAGGGGATGGATGGTCGTCTCTAAACTCAAGTGATGTAAACAGACTGACCAGTATACCAGCTAACATTAAAGCTGTCTTACTAGATTTTTGAAGACTTGAAGGTACCCATTTGAATCTAACTAGCTTCTTGCTCATATAAACCCCTTGGCACGTTGTCAGTATTCACAAGAATTTTCGCTTTTAAGCTATTATCAGAACAACTTATTTTCAAATGCCAACGTTAAACAGGGGTAGACCATCAAAGTGCAGTCAATCCTAGCACTCCTTGCGCTACCTCCAGGTTTGTGATAAATAAAATACTTTATTATTAGCAGATTTTGCAACCCGTTTTTGGGTGAAACTGAGATTGATGTCTGCAGTCTACATCTAGTTATAGAGGGTTTCATTCTCTGCGAAACAGGAAGTGCACCATTAGCATGTTAATGTTTGTTAGCTTTAACGTCATGGTAATCTCCACTCTGGTCGATAAAAGATGTGAAAAGTGCTTATAAATCAGTGCAGTGAATGATTAAGATGGTCAAAATGCATTAGGTATGTGAGCAATACATTTGGACTGTAACAAACAGTTTAAAATGAACAAGGTCGATTTTCCTTTTCTTTTTTAAACCTTAAAAGATTGGTAGAAGTTACTCCATTTGACATTAAACCATTTCTTTACTATAATACTTTCCAACTGCTGCCTTCAACTGAACCTCTAACCTAGGGTGACCAGACGTCCCTATTTACCCGGGACAGTCCCAGTTTTGAGCCCCCGCAGATTTATCCAAAACTATTGATTTGTCCCAGTTTTATCCAAGAAATGTCCCAGGTGTCCCTATTTTTGACCAATTTGATACCTGCTAACAGTAAAGAGAGGCATGAATTGTAATTTTTTTTTAGGGAAAATACAGAAAAGCAGGTTTAAAAAGACCAAAGCACAAAGAAAATGTGACTATACTCACTCACATGTTAGTCATGAATGGGCCAAGTGTGTAACAGTTTTCCTTAATTATGCATTAGTTTCACAATTTTATTCAATCAATCAATTAAACTATATTTATAAAGCACTTTTCATACAAATAAATAACACAAAGTGCTTTACAGTGATTAAAAACAACCCACATTTCCCACCCAATCAGCCCCCCACAGCTGCCCGACACCACACAACCAAACAACCCAAACAGTAACACACACACGCGTGCACGCACACGCGCACACACACGCACACGCACACGCACACACGCACACACGCACACACACACACACACGCACACACGCACACACGCACACACGCACACACACACACACGCGCACACACACGCACACGCACACGCACACACACACAAATACATAAAACAGGTGAACCAGTTGAGAGAGCATCATCAGAGGAGCCGTCTACACCAAGAGCAGAGAGCTGTCCACCGCCACAGGGCCCAGGGGAGAGGTGAGGCCCAAGCACCATCCCCCCACCAGGACACAGGGCCCAGGGGAGAGGTGAGGCCCAAGCACCATCCCCCCACCAGGACACAGGGCCCAGGGGAGAGGTGAGGCCCAAGCACCATCCCCCCACCAGGACACAGGGCCCAGGGGAGAGATGAGGCCCAAGCACCAAATCTGGTCACCCCACTCTATCCCGTCTCTCGATTTTGAAAATCTGGTCACCCCACTCTATCCAGTCTCTTGATTTTGAAAATCTGGTCACCCCACTCTATCCCGTCTCTCGATTTTGAAAATCTGGTCACCCCACTCTATCCCGTCTCTTGATTTTGAAAATCTGGTCACCCCACTCTATCCAGTCTCTACTCATTCCCAAATCAGCAGCCTGGCTGTAAGTCAAGTTGGTTGAAGAGCAGTGCTGGGCCTCTCTTGTTAGCTTCTATAGTCGACCCATGGGTGGATGTGTGACGCAATCTTTATGGACATATTGACAGCAAAGATCCTCCTACACACCTACACAGGTCACAAGTCACAAGTCAACTCTCACCATTACCTCAAAACTTCTGCAGAACCTTTTGGGAACATGGCTTTTTGCACGTGGACTAAATGCAAATTCCAATTGTATTTTGTTTGTTTGCAGTTCCTTCTGTCTCTGAGACATTCATTTGTATCTCTGGAAGGTCCCAGGTGACTTTTTGAAAACTGACAAGTGCAGCAGATTTGATTCTAGCTAAACACAGCTGTAGGAGAACAGGTGGGAGTCCGCAGGCTGAAGGCTTCATCAGCTGAAATTTTTTGAGGAGGTAGTTACTGTACGCGGTTTGCCAGTACAGAAAATGAGATTCCTGCTTGTTAGTGGCACACAGAAACAGTTGTTTACCCAACACTTTAAATTCACACTGGGCCTCGTTCAATTTATGCAATGAGCCATAACACCAGCAAGTGAAAAAGCCAAAGTAAACAAGAGCGGACAGCAACTACACATTTTAAGCTACAAAAACAAAGAGCAGATTCAAGCTGCCTTCACAGTCATTAAACTCATACAACTGTATTATTGAACTCAAATAACCTTGTAATGAGGAGAGAAAAAAAGGACAGTTCTTTGGTTTCTTACAAACCGTTCTTACCGTTTTGACTTTGACTCCTTCTTTAGGCGTTTGCTTGGTGGTCAGATTAAAACCCAGCATCTTTTTAGCCAGTTCGCCAACCACTGCAGGACTGGAACAAAGAGGTCAAAGATTCATACAAAAGTTCAATACAATAATTTGTATTAATAAAAAAAAGAAAGAAAGTGGTGATTTCCCTGTGTCAGATACTGTCGGCGCACCTTTAGTAAGTGCACAGATAGACACAGTAAAACCCACGCAACACACACAGGATATGTGAATGCACAATGGATCAATATAGCCTGAAAAGTGATTCCTTTGATTTGTAGGCCATTTGTATTTGTCCATTAGTAAGCATAGGCTTTCTTTTCTTTTGATTGGATCAAAAGAATGACAAAATACACAAAATGCACTATAAAGGGAGTGGCCTATGACAAGGGGGACAAACTATAGGCTATTATAGACTTAATAAATCGTTTTTTAATATATGGTTGTACATGTTTTATGTACAAGGAAACAAGAAGAGAAGAGGGTAGGAAGAGGTTAATACAAGAGATTATTAGGCTTATGTAAATGCTTTTACAAGCTGTAATAAATAAATAATTTAAAGCTGGTTTTAAAAAATGTCACTTTTTAAAAAAGGTTTTTGAGAGCAAGCATGTTAGGCTATTTTTTTCCATGGACCTTGCAACACTGGTTTTGAGAAAAAGAAAAGTAAGGAATAAAAGTAAAGTTAAGACAGTTAAGACTGTGTGAATTCATCCCATTACACACAGAAAAAGCAGAGAGAAAAGCTGAATAACCTACACATGCACGGTAGGTTAAAGTGCAAATGAAGAGAGTTAACCTGAGGTCTTTGTGGACATTGTAACACAGTCTGACAAAGGCGCACTTTGAGAAACACTCTGTTCCAAGTACGCATCAGTGTGAATGAAGCTCTTTCTATTACAGCTCTTTAAAGGCGTGCTGCATGCCATCGCCCTTCTGGAAGTCTGCTCCGCTTTTACAAGTGAATACAAATGAATCCAGGGGTTGTGCTCATCCTTTGATAGATGAGAGGAAGGTGAACCGTGCACTCGTGTCACTGTCTGGGGACGATGAACTTCAGCATGTCTCACTTTGAAAAAGTTCCCAGCTTTTCCCAGCCAAAGTAGGGTGACGATGATACATGTCCAGAACAACTGTCATAAATCACCATTCGGCCCTAAAGGTAGCAATAAATGATCTATACCGAGAAATTCAGAGTGCTGCAAGTGCATAAAAAGTGCATATGGTGTTTGAGTATTATTGACTAAAAAAGTGCTGTGCTGTACCAGATTTTTACCATCTTAAAAATTTTAAAACAGAAGTGACAGTTTGCAGTGGTCCAAAGTCATTCCTCGCATCCTAATTATTCAGAACAATGAGTTTATAACAGTTTTTCACAATAAAGCTAAAAAACACTGGCATGCTAACTGTGCACATCCTCATTATTGGACAAAAAAATGCTTTGTAATTCATTTGATGCAGACAGCACGCAGCAGACATATTTACATCTCGAGAGCTATACAGTGTATTAGAGATAGACCGATTTATTGGTTGGCCGATAGATCAAGCTGATATTTGAACTTTTTAGCTCATCAGCTCTCAGTCTTAAAGGAAAAGTAACGTTATTTTACAATCTGAGCCTTCTTTCGGTAATAAAACAAGTCGTTTGACTCACCCATATCACGTTCGTGTCATTTGGAGCTGTTTGAAGAAAGTTATGTTGTAGCGTATCCGTTAGCATTTGTATTCGGGGCATTACTTTGCGGTCTCCAAATAACACAAACTTTAGCACTTTTCAAATCATAGAAGCCCGATGTCTTAATGTAAGATTTAGTTTGAAGCAAAAGTGGCCTGTAATCCGAGATTTATCCATAGTTTTCAGCTTTGCGTTTCATGTTTGGGTCCCGGGAGCTGATAGCACAATCCGTGCATGCGCACTGGCGTCCTCATCTACTCGAAACTATGGCTAAATCTCGGATTACAGGCCACTTTTGCTTCAAATGAAATCTTACATTAAGACATCAGGCTTCTATGATTTGAAAAGTGCTAAAGTTTGTGTTATTTGGACACCGCAAAGTAATGCCCCGAGCATATGATACAGCACCATGTTAACGGATACGGGATCATTACTAGAACAGAACGGCTCAACATAAGTTCTGCGATACTGCTCCAATTGACAGAAAAATGCTATGGGTGAGTAAAACTACTTGTTTTATTGCCAAAAGAAGGCTCAGATTGTAAAAAAACGTTAATTTGCCTTTAAATCTCCAGCACAGGCCGATAATTTGTTTTGATCGATTTACTGCCTAAAAAATACACACAAAGCTTTTGAGAAAAATACATAATTGCACTATGTGATGTGTAGTTCCATTATAGGTTTGTGGTAAAGAAAAAGCTGTCCTAAATATCGGCCCAAAAATATAGACAATGCTGATCAGCCATTATTTGCTCTGGATTCTAAACTCGGGATCGACTATGAAAAAACAAACAAACAAAAAAAAGATCTTTTCATCTCTCCAATATATCTATACTTTTGCTCAAATACATGGGGAAAAAACAGATACAGAACATTTTAAAAAAATCTATTGTGAACTCTAATTGTGTACATCCACATTTTGTAAAAATAAACCTTAGCAGTGACACCAAATCCCAAGCAGCATGGGATTTGGGAAATTTCACACAGGGCGCATAATACTTCAGCCAAACTCAAAATCCTCTTTTTAATTGAGAAGTTGCACAAGAAATGAGGCAGTGAAAAAATAAAAAAAAGGGTTTATTTGCAGCACAGATAATCCTAACTGTGCTTTAGTGCCTGGGGAACATCTTCACAGAGCTCTTTGTGCTTGCTCACTCAAAAGTCGATGTCACCAGAACAAAATGGATCTTCATTGAACAGTAAAACAGTGCGAAAACTCACGGGGTGTTACTTACTCTTTAGTTAAGTGCACTCCACCTTTGAGGCCACTATCGAACACGCCCTTGCCCCGACCGCCAGCTAAGATCTGAGCCTTCAGAACGATCTCCCTGGCATCTGAAAGAGAGACGAGTTCAGACAATGTGGCATAGCACCTTAAATTGGAGTCATTTAACAGCCCACTGGACAGAAAGAGGAGCTGGTTATAGTGGTCCTCTCTCCCCGTTTGTCCCCTGTCCTGTTCAGTCAGCTGCTTTTTCTGGCATTTTCAAATTCCATCACATCATTGTTGTAAGTAGTTATATGTTGTTGTCAATGGAGTTTTATTATCAGCCAACATTTTTATTAGTCAACCAAATGATATGGCTTATAGATTTGGACAAAGATATTTGAGATGTGGAAATAAATCCTGCTTTTCTTTTCTTTTTTTTAATTAATATTTTTATTAAGGAATCAGTTTGCTCATACAATATTTACAAATCACATCATTTTTTTCCTTTTATGTTTTTCTTATTTAAAAAAAAATAAATCTTAATTGTCAAATCCAGAGATGATCAAAAATTAAATAAAGGCAAACAATTAAAAGGCAATAATAATCATGATAATGAAAGAAAAAATAAAATCATAAAGGTAAAAAAAAGAGAAGTAGAGAAAGAGAAGAGAAGAAAGTGTGTGTGGGGGGGGCTCAGTCTATCAGTCTAAAGGCAGAGTTTTTCATGATTTGCAGTATTTCATAAACAAACCCCTTTTCTGTTCAAATGTTTCTTCATTACCCTTAGTTGCAATATTAATCTTTTTCAATTTAAGAAATCCTGAGACATCACAAAACCACTTAGATATTAAAGGAACTGCAGCAGATTTCCATTGAAGCAAAATATTGTGATGTAAAAGTTAGTATTTTGAAATGAGTACTGTCAGTTAGCAAGGTGTTTACTGGGAGACCAAATACTATATAGCTAAAAAAAGGGTTAAAGGGATAGTGCGTTTTTTTTTGTTTGTTTGTTTTTTTATGTTAATCTGTATGGCTTCCCCTTCAACAGTGTCCTGAGATTAACACTGACTTACCGATGACAGCGCGATGTGGTCCCGGTTATCCTCCGTTAACGTAGCTCATGAACGTAGTTCCGGTAAGTTCGCGGGGACAATTTAATAAAGTGAGTAACAATTTGGGGGGGTTCGAGTGACTTTTTTTTCGCTGAAAACGCGCGGTGCCTGCATTAACTAACCGATTTTCTGGGCACAGAAGCGCTGTGCGCTGCGCTTGAATTGCGTAACTAAATTTCAGCGTGAGAAATACCATGTGAACGTGTGAACACGTCGAATTGCGGGTGTCACACTCTCAAAGCGTGAGACTTGAGAGCCCTGATTTAATTATTTGCACCTCCAACAGTTGCCCGCTAAAAATTCAGCAGCGTATTTCACATTCGCATATTTTCACTAGATTTGTTTGCCTGGAAGAATCCATGACTCATCGCTGTACCAGCGGCGAGTCTGGTAACGCTTGGTCCAGAATGCGCTGCTGTTGCGCTTAGACAGACAGCTAAGTGAACCAATCAGAGAACAGTTAACAGACAGCGACGTGATCCAAGCCGGTAGGAAGCAATGCAAAAACATCTTTTTTTAAAAGAAAGGCCTCTAGAGCTGTCAGCTGCTGTGGTTTTAAGGAATCGATGTGTTTTAGGTCATTTAAGACCAATTTTACAGCTGAATGGAAGGGACGTTGCGGGCAAAGGCGGGTGCACTGACGTCACCATCTTTGAACGAATCAGAATCGCGGAGTCCGTTGTTAACCGGAGGAGCGAGAGTGGAGCGAGGGTGTCCAAATGGTATCGCGCTGTATAGGAAATACAGAGAGATATCATTTGGCTGGCCAGGTAATAGATTCGTATCACTGCGCGCATATTAGTTGTATTAGCCTGTTAACTTTTAGCGGATGTGTACGGCGGATACGGTACGGCGACATCCCCCGTAAGCGGATATTTACAAGTGAACAGGCTAATAGAGCTAACGTGGGCGCAATGATACGAATCTAGAGAGAAAATATGCGAATGCGAAATACCCTGCTGAATTTTTAGCAGACAACTGTTGGGGACGCAAATATATCACTTTTCGGACAAATGTTTTGAGAAGAAAAACAAGATTAAATTGTCCCCACAAACTTACCGGAACTACGTTTACGAGCTACGTTAACGGAGGATAACTGGGACCACATCACGCTGTCATGGGTAAATCAGTGTTAACCTCAGGACACTGTTGAAGGGGAAGCCATACAGATTAACATTAAAAAAAAACAAAAAACGCACTATCCCTTTAAGGTAGAGCTGGGCGGTATGACCAAAAATTGATATCAGTTGTCCCAATTTGAGGGTTATTGATCCATGTGCGTAATTTGCGTGGTGCGTATTGTTAGCATTAGCGTTAGCCACGTGTCTCGGCTCCGTGGGCTGGACCTGTCCCATTTCGGCAACGGCCTTGCGGTCCGCAGAGGCTAGTTCGAGGGCTGCGATTTTTGCAGCCTTCGGAGCTGCCGAAAAAGCAGTGGAGGCTGCAGCCCTCGAATTCGGACACGGCTTACGCTACCACCGCTCTCAAACAGTCTCCCGGCGCAACGTTCCGCCGCTCTGTGTTCCCGATGTTTTGTACACACACACACACACTCACCGGTATCGCAGTATATGAAAAATTCATATAATTAAAAAAAAAAAAACGGTAGTCGGTATGAACAGGTATACTGCCCAGCCCTAGGTTAAGGTCAACTTTAACTTTAAGAGCATTAGAAAGTATTTCAGCATATTGTCTTCAGTAGTTCAGTAATTTTGGACACAAAAAGAACATGTGACTCAAATTACATGGGCTGATAAGTGAGAATTTCAATAGCGAACTCTGTATGCTTTTCTTTTCTTTTTTCGTTGTTTTACATAATGAAGACTAGTAGCTCTCTGTATGCATGGTTAGATTTGCAGTGCAGTTTGGGTCAGATGCATGGAACAGATCCAAGTGATGCTGAATAGTTTTGTGAGCTTGCATTATGCCTACATTAGTCATGCTTGTTTTTAGTCAATGGAGCATTTATTTCATTGACTACAGCCCCTAGAATTTTCAGGGGACTTTTTTTCCTTCAGGGTTTCCAATCAATACACTTTAGATGTTTAGACTGTTAGATATAGACTGATTTTGCAACAAAGTGCTGCCTTTACATTTTAATATGGGGGAAAAAACAAACAATAGATAAATGTTTCAATAATCCTGCATTATTAGTTTGTCTGCATCTCTAAAGCTCTATCATGTCATGTAGTGGTAGTTTTCCAGTTAACAGCTACATTTTACCGTTAGTTTAGTAAAGATTGGCAATTCCAGGGCTGACATTATCTAAATGATTCTAGTGAAGGCTTATGGAAATGAAACAAAGTGGAGCACTTCCTGTATTACCACATGACATCACAAGGTGGAACAGAGTGTTTTCTGTTTGAGAGAAGAATACAGCCAAAATATGCAGGATTTGTGTGTTAAAGACATGTGAATGAAACAACACACAACTCCAGGTATGTTTTTGATGAGGAAACCTTATAACATAGACATGCGTGTCCTTCAACACGCAAATATATGAAAAATATACAAGCACTTTCAAATCAATAGCTGATTTTAGCACTTGCCTGTAACCTAAATGCATCAGTCCCCATTCCCCTTTGCTGTCAGTAACACCTTGAGGAAAAAAAAAAAAAAAAAAACTCACTTAATAAAAGGACGACCCGCTGTCCACTCATCACCCACCAACAATCAGTGTGTAGCCAAATGGACTGAGGGCCCTTGATGGAGCCCAGTATGCAGGCTGTTATTATGGAGGTGGGGGTAGTGGAGTCTGTGACAGGTGGGTGCCATCAGGCTAAAAAGTGGGAGGTAGTGCACTTGTATTCTCTGTGCAGTGTCTGGAGAGAGACGACTTGACCTTGGTTGATGAAGACGTACTTCCCATTCAAAAAAAAAGGAAGAAAAGAATTGGCTAAAGTCTAGACAGAAAAGTTGTGATCTCTGAAAAAACCTATGAAAGCGCATCCGGTATTAAAATGGCACCGTATTAGCTGAAGAGAGCCGAGGAGCTAAGCAGTAAATGAGCAGAAAGGTGTGCTTATGCAAAAGGGGCTTTGAAAGGAGTCATAAATGAATAAATATGTTAATAAAAACTGCTACGGTGCAAAATTAAAAAGGGTTCAAAGAGAGACGAAATGGATTGCCCCACGGGCGAGTGCAGCAAAGACAGCCCACAGGATTTTTTTTTTTTCTTTTATTACTTTAAAAAGAAAATGAAACAAATTAAAAAGCAAAGATGTGCATCCCAGTGTGAGGTAAGGCAAAAGGTAAGAGTAGTGGCATTAGTGGCATTATGCTGAGAACAAAAGGGAAAAAATATATAAGAAAGCAAGTGAAAGTTAAAGGTGCAGTATGCAACTTTTCTGGAGGAGGGTTCACCACCAGCTCGTCTCCATGAAGATGACTGCTTTGCCTGGAATGTTCAACAGTATGGTACTAAACTTGTATATATTTTTGCATTTATTATTCAGTTGCAAGTGCTTTTATTGCTCAAAATTACCTTGAAAAACATACATTCTTACTGCAAGTGGAGTTGCTTTGACTCTGATCTGACTTCCAGAACCAGATGACAGATCCCTCTGCCAAAAAAAGTAACATATTGCTTATTTAAAGTCATCAAAAAGTGTAATAAACAAACACTAGTAATAAGTTGATTGGCCTGGCTACATCACCTGTTTGTGTACATTCCAGGCAAAGGAATAACAAGTAGGTGACAATCACAGACTGTATGAAAAAGTGGACTGAGTATGATGTGACCCATAGCCAGTCAAAGGGAGCTCACGAGGCTCGCAAATAGAGGAGCAAATTTGGGGCTAAGTTCCATATTAGGAACAGGAATTTATTTACGGACAAAATAGCAAAATAAAAACACCAGGATCATGAATAGAGGGTTATTACCAACATGTTAAGACCAAAGTGACGAGGCTCACTACAACAGTTACAGAGAAAGCAGTGACAAATTTTCAATGAAAAGTCAATTGGAATCAGAGTCAGAAACACCTCAATGAGCACTTCTCACTTGAAAGGTGGCAGCTAATGGGTTAGCTATGTCCATTTATACGGATCTGGAAAAATAAGAGACCACTGCATTTTTTTCCTGAAATCAGCATCTCTACATGTATTACAGCCATTCCATTCCAGCGTCTGTTGAATTCCAACACAAACACAAAGCTGAGCTACTTCAGTTCTTGCACCAGGAGTGGAATAAAGTCACCCAAGAACAATGCGAAAGACTTGTGGAGAGCATGCCAAGACACATAAAAGCTGTGATTAAAAATAAGGGTTATTGCACCAAATATTGATTCCTGAACTCTTCTTAAAGGGATATGCCACCCCCAGGTCAAATTTGGGCATCTCCCCACAGTCCAGAGACTAAAATAAGTGGTGGAAAGCGTTTTCCTGCTCACCCAGCCATTGTCCGAGTCTGTCGCCACTGACCGCCGCGGTAACTGGTGCTCCTCCGCCTTAGACTGGAGTCTAACGTAGCCAGAGAAAGATTTCGGCCAAAAGGAATTAATTTGCTCGATGCGTTTCCCAATTACTTTGTGTGTAGTGCGCATTCATATCGAGTGCAAATAAATGTGCAAATCAACACGGAGAGCTTGACTTGGTCATTTTGGGTGGGAACTATTTTCCAGTGCGTAAGAATACAGCCGTATCACGCAGCACGCTACCAGGGGAATCCCAGTTACGCACCGGGAAGGGAGTTCCCCTGTTGCACAACGTGGTGCGTGATAGGGCTGTATTCTTCCGCACTGGAAAATAGTTCCCACCCAAAATGACCAAGGCAAGCTCTCCGTGTTGATTTGCACATTTATTTGCACTCGATATGAATGCGCACTACACACAAAGTAATTGGGAAACGCATCGAGCAAATTAATTCCTTTTGGCCGAAATCTTTCTCTGGCGACGTTAGACTCTAGTCTAAGGCGGAGGAGCACCAGATACCGCGGCGGTCAGTGGCGACAGACTCGGACAATGGCTGGGTGAGCAGGAAAACGCTTTCCACCACTTATTTTAGTCTCTGGACTGTGGGGAGATGCCCAAATTTGACCTGGGGGTGGCATATCCCTTTAAGTGTAAACATTAGTATTATGTTGTTTTAAAATGAATTTGATCTTGTTTCTTTGCATTGTTTGAGGTCTGAAAACATTGTATTTTTGTTATTTTGACCATTTGTCATTTTCTGCAAATAAATGCTCTAAACGATAATATTTTTATTTGGAATTTGGGGGAAATGTTGTCAGTAGTTTATAGACTCAAACAAAAATGTTCCTTTTGCCCAAACACATACCTATAAGTAGTAAAATCAGAAAAAGTGATAATTTTGCAGTGGCCTATGTGGCAGACCCTCTGCCCAAAAAGTTGCACGGTGCTTCTTTAAAGTTATTAAAAAGCTGTGTAATAAGCAATCAGTGGTAATGAGGCGAATCGCGGCAGGTGCTCTCTGCTGTTGCTAACCTGCTCATTATGATACGCACAACAAGTCAATGTAGCCGCATCAGCAAGTAACGGCCACTGTAGGATTAATACATGCATAATATTGGGGAAACTCTACCACAGCCTGAGCAAAATGAGAAGAGTACAAGATAAAAAGATGTAAAATAGAGACAGTATAGAGGATTACAAAGGAAGGGACTGGAAAACCAATCCCACAAGGAGCCCATGTTCGGAGACACTGTGCTTTCTTTTGAAATACATGGAGAGGATAATGATGTCCTCAAAGATCACAGGGAACGTGGAGCATGGTAAAGAGCAGGGTGACCATTATCTGCGGTGACAGATACGAGTGGCCTCACAACACTCCCATCCAAGTGCTCGCACAAAAGGTTGGTCCGTAATGAGAGTGGAGCAGAAAAAAAAAAAAAAGAGCTACTATATGTAAAACCAGAAGGGGGGGCTGGCTTTCATGTCGGGCTGTGACACAGGGTGGGAAGAACGGAGAAGGGCACATGTTGTCTCTGCAGAGGACCTTGTGGATTATGGGTAATTGATGCTGTGTAAACTGGGAGGTCGCCAGAGTGTTTTGTCTGAAGTCGTGTGTGTACTGTTTGGGATAGATTACTGGAACATGCTAACCTGGGAAATCCCAGGCTGCTTTGCACAATCGTTCCGATCTGAAAGACAGCCTGGCAACGAGGCTAAGCGAGGACTCCTGAGCGGGGGAGCCAATCAGAGAGCGGGGAGGAGTGGAAAGACGGTGATGTGTACTACGCGACAAACGGAAGCTTGTAGTTTGTTTGGGACTGTTTCTCATATTTATCTTACACAAACAGCAGTAATCATTCAGTGCCATTGTTTAATCGTATTTTTGTTTTGCCTTCTTCTTCGCGGAGATTGGGGAATATGGCGGCGTTTCCTTCTCTTCTCCCCGGTCGTCGCTCCAACTACGTCATCGAGTGCAACTGACATGATTGGCTAAGGGCTACGTATACACCAAATGATAGACATTCGTAACGCCCAATAAACGGCTGTTGGCAAACCACACCTCTGCTACGAGATATTTAGTAGGTGGCTCCCAGACCATATATCACTTGTGATATGGTCTGGTGTAAACCAGGCAAGGAACATGCAGCTGGAGATAAATAAACAGACAATAGTTGGACTTACAGCGAATCGCAATTCCGTTTCTCCCTGGCCAAGCAGTGCAAAAAAGACAAGTGTACAAAATACAATATAAAAGACAATACAAAAACTAAGACAAAATCTAAAAGCAGTGCAAAGAATAAATACCTATTTACAGATAAATATATTTATCTGTATATTTAGAGTAAAATTTGCAATAGAATGTGCATTGAAAAATAAAGATAAAAATAAATGTGCAACAGAATGTGCAAAATCCCAATAATTATAAAGATTTTTGCAGCTAATTATTCATATAACAAATCAGCTGTTCTTTATGCAATTTCAAGATTCAAGATTCAAGATTGTTTATTTGTCATATGCAGAATCAACACAAGGTCAACAATGCAATGAAATGCTTAGGGTCAGTAGAACCGTTGACTCGCTAAGATAGTCAAGAAGTACTAATAACATGCAAGAATAGTACATGGTAAAAAATGTGTTGCAAAAGTGCAGGGGAAGAAGTAAACAATATAATAAACAATAAAATAAAATATGTAATAAAATGTAATAAAAAATACAAGGTACAATGTACAAGGTGCAGGTAGGATTAAATCAAAGATCAAATAAGGTGTAAGTATTTCACAGATTGCACATACTATGGTGTGGTATAAGTATTGCATGTGGAGTCCGTATTGCAATTTATGGTCTCAAGTGAAAGGTCTGCCACTTGCTTGTGTCTGTCTCACCTGTAACTTGTCCTTAAAGCTACCATTAGTTTGTTAGAATTTTTGTTACCAGTAGATTGCAGATGTGAAACCTGTCCACCCCCCCTCACCAGGCTCACCTGTAGGGTCTGGTCTTCTTCTTTAAGGCCAAAGCGGGCACATTATGTTTATTGATCTATAGCCAGGAAAGTCCTACTGAGATTAAGAATCGATCTGAGATTACAAATGGTAGAGCTTTAATGTCATACTGTGGAACACTGCAACCAAAGCAGTAACATTTCCATTATGGAGACAAGCAGATGACATATTCTCCCTCAGAAAACTTACACAGTGAACCTTTAAACTAGACTAAACTATAAAGATAATAAAAGGCTTTATAACAAAATGAAGGGGATGCTCCATAGAAAATTAGGCAAAAGTAGTGATTGCAACTTTCATAAACTGGAAATGTCAATGTCATAAATGTAACTATGATAAAATGAATTAAAGCAATATTTTTAAACATACTTAGCAGTTAGCTTAGTAGTTGTGACCAGAGAAGAGTTTTCTCATTTCAGTTAGGATCAGTTCATATAGAGGCCACAGAGGAAAAAGCACCGATTTCCATCTCCATTTATTTGCTGCATCTTGGGGAACGAAGCGGTGAGATTAACATTACACCGCAGCTCCAATCACATCACACTCAATGGCATTAATGCGGTCATCATCCTCGGGCCATGCGCATTTCCCTGTAATGAGAGCAAATCATCTCTCAGTCCTGCTTGCCAGTGACAGCAGCTGGCAGATACGACCCAGACCCACATCTTTCTTTATGGGAGGGCCTATTACTTGCCTTCCTTCATTTTTATTAATCCATGGGTGGCTAGCAGCGGCTTTAGCGAGCACTCTGATATTTAATTAAGACTCTGAGCATGTGCCATGAGGGGGAGGCTGGCTGGTAAGGGACACCTGCAGGCGGGCAGAGGGCCAAATCCAGAGAGGGTTGGGATGTGGCTATCTCCTGGATCAGATCAGGTGGCCCTCCCCAATGAACATATGCATGCTGTAATGAATGGAACCCAATGGCTACAGGGGCAGACTAATCAAACTCTGAGGAGGGAAGAACACTCCCAATCACACATGAACAATGACAGCCAACAGCACTAATTTAATGCTAGTTAGCACAATAAAATGGGCGGCAGTAGCTCAGTTGGTAGAGAGTCTGTCCACTGATCCAAAGGTTGGCGGTTCGAATCCCGACATAAAAAACATCATTCGTTGAGTGGATCTGACCCACAAGGTTGGTGGTACGATTCCAGCTCCCACAGATGAATGCTGCCATTGTGTCCAGACACCCCCAGTGTCTGCGTACACTGGTGTGTGTGAATTGGTGAGTGGTTCCTTTTTGTAAACTGCTTTGGGTGCCTTGAAGGTGGAAAATATATAAAGATGTGACCATAAAGGTATTGCACTAGTTAAAGCTACAGCAAGTAACTTTTTAGAATAATCTGAGATCTCAGTCTAGTCTCTCCCTCTGTTGCACCTCAAGCCAGATTCAGAAAGTACAGCACAATATAAAGAACTCGCTGGTAGGGCTGGGCGATATGGGCAAAAAAAAAAAAAAAAAAATTGCGATATTTGTAGGATTTTAACGATAACAATATTATGTCGATACCCCCCCCCCCCCCCCCATTTAGCGTCAGAACTTATTTCATCACATGGCGATAAACTGTTTTAGTGCGGACAGCAGTGCTCGCCAACGCTGCAACTTCATGATAACCGCACAGACGCTTCCTCATCAGCACATCCGCTGTGTTCATAAACTAATAATCCGTCCATAATACATGCACATGCATAATACATAAGACACAGGGTTCAAAGTGTGACAAAAAAGTAGCGGTTTATAGTCTGGAAATTACGGTGTGTGTATATATAGGCTAATCTTTATGTTCAAGCAATAGAGCTACACTCATACTGATTTTTACAATCAGACAACTGAGCCTGTCTAAAACTTTATACCAATTTCACCAGACAGCTCGTCTTTTAGATGAGGGGTCTGATATGGACATTGTGGAAGGGGGATTTGTGTGTGTGGAACTGTGTTCCTACCTTGGTCATTGATGTCCACGTCAGTTTTGCTCACGGTGCTAAACGCGTGCAGGCTGGACATGCTAAGGCAAGGACATCTCTCCCGATAGCTGTCCACAAATATTTGTTGTTTCCTAGTCTTTTTTTTTTTTTTTAAGTGGTTCAGCCATGTCACACAAGCCTTGCAGTTTAAAACCAAAACTGTTTTTTCTGCAATGAATACGGTGAAATGTGGCGGTGACCATTGCAACACACGACGACGACTGGTCCATCTGTTTGTCGTAACCTTGACGAGTGGTTAACAACACCTTCGGGTTAATGTCGGGCTAACTCTACGTATGAATCTTACTTTCTGCGGGCAAATGGGGAGCTGGGGCTGGCTCACATCCCTGCATCTGAACTGCGGTGTGGAGCGAGGGAGGGAAGGGGAGCTGGGAGGAAATGAAGCGCTCTGATTTGCTGAAAGTTCTCTGGTTACATGCAAATGTGAGATCCATATGCGTAATTTAGCACAACAAAGCATACAAGCGAACAAGGAGGCCAAAACTGCGTGCCAGCTATGCAAAATGCGTACATGTTTGCAGGTCTGACTGCATCGGCAACATCTCTTTGGCTATGAATCTGGTGATGGCATTGGTTATGTTTTGCCATCGTTGATTTTTCCTTTCATACGGCACTTTTCTGCTGAATGAGTCCGCGAGGGTTTGTTGGGTGTGCTGAACAGGTCACCTACTTGTTTTTTCTTGAGCTGCAGAGTCTTGAAGTTTCTCGTATTCTTCGTACTTTTTACTGTGGTGAAAGAGGTTCGTTGTGGAGCTTTGTTTCACAGCGATAGATTTCCGACAAATCTTGCATATGACAGTGTTTTGATCAATGTCAGTCTTTTCGAAACTAAACCATTTCCATGCCAGAGAAGTAGACTGGCGTCTCAGCACTAAATCCTTTTAAGTAGACCCAGCTTTATCTGCCTCTGCCTTCATTTTCTCAAACTGCGCTGCTAACCTGTTCCTGATCACCTAGGCCTACAAGTCGAGCGGCAGAGTCGAGCTGAGTGTGGCAAGCGCTGGGGCACTCTAATGTGTGTCGGCGTCTGTAAATGTTGGCGCGCGTTTCATTTGTTTTGGCGAACGAATTTAAATACTTGATAATGTAAATTTGCACATCATTAAAGCAACAATCATGATAATATCGCAGACGATATATATCGCCCACCCCTACTCGCTGGTCACCCCTCATTTACAATAAAATTACATTTCTCTCACCTCAGATTAACAAAGCTTTTCATGCACATTCCTGATTGGATAATCCACATGTCAGTCACACGCATCTGAAGTTGAGGGGATTCACCCGTCACAAGACTAATCTCAAACAATAATAATAAAGTATTGGAGAAGTATGTACTGAACATGGAACACGTTTCAGATATTTTTATATTTTGACGAACAAACAAAAAAATAGTATAATGTCTTAAAATGCTGGTGTAGAATATCATGTTTTTAAGACAGTTATTGAAAATTAATTAGAAGACCTCCAGCACTTGACAGAGCTCCATCAATAGCTCATTTAGAATGGGAACAAAAAGCCATCACCTTGTGTAGGCAACTCACAGCATTAATGATGAACTAATGTTTTAAAAGAGCAGGTCAAGCTTTTAAGAGAAACTAAATGTGTATTCTTTTGTCTTGGGGTCAGGTTTGGTCAGCTGCAGCTCTACACTAGTGTTAGTCTTTAATGACCCATTGTACCTGTAAACTTGTGTGTCCTTGTGAGATGTTATTTTTATAGTCTCCCTGAGACTCGTATTCTCTTGCACATATGCAGTTTTCCATAAAAGTTATTTTCTTATTATAGCAGACTTGTAAAGGTCACAGAGAAAATGGCTCTTCAGTCAACAAAGTGAAGGCAGGTGAACCAAGGAGAAGCACGGAGGATAACACACACCTTCTGTCAACTTTGACTTATGGTGCATTTGCTATATCCCAATGTGTATGACTTGCTCAGTTGGGTTTGAAAAGTCAACAAACATTGATAAAGCGATGCATCATAAAATCTTGCTGCAGGCCTGACAAGAGCCAAAGCTGCTCCACGTAACGGGAAAAAAGGGGTCTGACGCCAAACAGCACATCCACAAATGAAAACTGATTTCCACTTCAACTAATACTATCATTACCATCTATCCATTCGGTCTGGTTAAGCCCACTGTAGCTGCGCGTCCATCTAATGATGCGTTTTCGGTGCCACTTATTGAAAGAGAAGGCACTGGTCCCGGCCCGGCGGTGGCACCTATGGTTGACACCTCCTCCAGTCAGCGTTGCGCGTGATGGCTCAGGCCTCATTAGAGCAGCGTCCAGCCAGCACTCAGACACCAGGCTCTCACTAATGACATCCTGAGGTGGCCCCGCTCCCCTCAGCTGACAGAGAGGTGAAGCTCAAACCTCTGCTCCACACAAACACTGGGGTAATGCTACAATAATGGCCCTATGGACAGAAACCTGCTAAACAACAACAATCCTGGGGCTCTGTCGACAGACATTTTATAAGAGATAAACATTCTAATAGATTGTCAGCACAGCTGTACCTACGTGTCACAAGTCACCAACACATGGCTCAAAACAATTGGCCTGCAGCACATGACTTGTATCGTTCAGTCTTGGCTAATTGTAACTGACAGCTGGGGCCTTCTTAAAAACACCTGCCTGCTTTTTCATGGTCGAGGCCAGTACCGTTTAGCATCCAAAGAAACTTATGGCCAATAAGCTCTGCTGATATTTTTGATATTTAGGGTTGAATTTATTATTTTATTCAAATTATATAGTTTGAATTGACTAAAAACTCATCCACAGCCCTGTTTTACTACAACCTGGATTAGTGCACATTTTGTGTTGTGTCGTGTCCTCTTCGCACTAAAATGTTCAAATATAAATATGGTGGTATTGGTCAGTATTTAAACAAAATATCAGCCTCTGATGGATATTTAAGGATGATAGCCAGTACTCTAAAAAGTGCAAATATTTGCTAACCAAGCAATTTAAATGATAACTGCTATCACTTTAAAGGGTCCATATGACACTATTTTCTGATCTGTTATAAAGTAATTTCATCATCACAAACATACCTGGAGTTTTGTTTTGTTTCATTCACACGTTTAACCCACTAACCCTTTAAGCAGAGATCTCTCAAACTAAAAACACCCTGTTCCACATTGTTATGTCATGTGGTAATACAGCTCCACTGAGTTTTTAAAATCCATACACCTTTACTAGGATCATTTGGATGATTTCAGTTCTGGAATTACTAATCTCAACTAAACAAAAGTTAAAACCTAGCTGTTTCAAAACTACCACTGCATAACATCATGGAGCATTTTGGGCTTTGGAGCAGTAGACTGACGAATAAATGAGAATGAATTTAGTTTAGCTTAGTTTATTTGTTTATTTATCAGGGACAATGCAAACAAACACATTGAGCTACACAAAGAGGTGATATGTTTGTGAGAGGTTATAGCTGAATTGTTAATGTCCTTTAGTTCCTGAACATGGTAACTCAAACCCATGTGAATGAAGCAATTCCAGGTATGTTTTTGAGGAGGTAACGGCATTATAATGTCTTAAAGCTCACAAGAGTCCATTTTAATAATACAGGACCTTTCATTTTGATGAGCAGCATCAACCACCCTGCATCTCAATAAAATACGTTTTATTAATTGAACAAACAGGGGGCTATATGATGTAATTTCTAACCATGCATAATAACGTTCACCTAAAGTTCCATGTCGGAATAAACAAATACCACTTTCTGAATTGTCCATTAATTCCAGACACCAACTCTGACTTAAAGACCCAGAGTTATGTAAAGAACCTGATAACAAAATAATAGGCTCACTGTAAACTCCGGTCACATTAGTATGATCCCGCCTTAATGCCATCCAGGGCCTGCCGGGTAATGCCATGTTTCAGCCACTACATGAAAAGGTGAGGGTGCGTAATGAGGAGGTGGAAACACTAAGCTGCTTACAGAAATCAGCTCTTTGAGAGACGGAGAGACTTAACAGCTGTAAATAGGCTTTCCAGGCTAAGAACATTTTCAGATGCATGGTTTTTCTGTTAGCAATTGAGTCAAAGGCTAACTAACACGGGGGCGATCGGGTGTTACACGTCAGCATTTGAGCTTCTACAAATGCCTAACATTTCATGCATCAGCCTAATAAGAGATTCTATTCCTGTGACTGTAAGTGTCTGCTTTCTTATTTAGTTTGGAAAGATAATATTCATGAGCATATATAAATCACTGTTTTACTTAACTATCTGTAAAGGTGCATTGTGTAACTTCTCTAGCGGTGGGTTCGTTAAATGCTTTTCTTCATGGAAATGCTATTCCCTTGTCTGGAATGTTTCACAGTATGGTACTAAACCTCTCTATCTTCATGGAGATCAAACAACCCCACTCACTGACAGAATGGTGGTTTCCTAGGTATTTTTGACTTCTCCTCCTTTGATTGAATAAATGTAAGGTACAGCTGTTTAATGTCATGCTGTGGAACATTCAAGGCAGAGAAAAGAAATCCAACCAAAAAATTACATAGTGCAGGTTTAAGTTGGAAATTACATAAGGTAAAGTACTATAAAAGTTAAAGATATTAACAAAGGCCATCAAATTCCATCAGCCTATGTACCGCATGTGTTTCAGCGTATATGGTGTGATTTTGAGGACCGCTGACCATTCAAAAGATGTAGAATTTAACGTCCTATATTACACAAGATGGATTCTTGTGAGCTTTAAGCCATGTTATAATTCCGTTACCTCCTCAAAACATTCCCAGAGTGCACACATGTTTGAGTAACCCTTTATTACATTGTCTACATTTCCAAAGCTCAAAATACTCTCTTCCACCTTGTGACATCATATGCTTGTAGTTTTCAAGTTAACAGCTACCTTTTACCTTTAGGAGATTGGCAATCCCAGAGCTAAAATCATCCAAATAATTCTAGTGAAGGTGGACGGAGTTGAAAAACACAATGGAGCTCTTCCTGTGTTACCATATGTTCCTGTGTTACCATATGTACCATCTGTTGGAGAGAGGAACTCATCCTAAATATGCAGGGTTTGTGTTAAATACAGTATTTGTGAAATAAAACAACTCCAGGTGTACGTTTGACGAGGCAACATTATAACATAGACCAGAAAATAGCATAAAATGGACCTTTTTATAGTCTAAACTGTCATGCATTAAATGTAGTTGAGGTTAGTTCATAAATAGTGGACAGCAGGTTATCTAAATGACATAGCTGCCCTTGTAAGCCTTTACTAAACATTTACTGCCACTCCATTGCTTAAAGTAGCTCTCTTTGTGTCCGTCAGCAAGAGACTGTGCTGTATTAATGAATCTGACAGATTCTTCTATTCTCACAACTATTTGCTCAGTGTTATCTTGGCAGACTGATGAGACATAACATCTGTCTCTTTCACTGTGAACGACCGGTCTAACAAAGAGGTTGGAAGGAAGAAATAGCTGGGCTCTCAGCAGAAACCCCATAGGGAAAAATGATAAGCACATACAAAATATACACATTTGACAGGATAGTAATTAACTGCTGTATAAATACTTTAATTATAACCAGAGTTTTTTATGGAAAGTTATCGCTCCTTGTTTTATATGGGGGTATGAATATTGAATTGACTGTCAGAAGATGCCACGAGAGAGGCATTCAGGGACAAGCTGAACATGATTATTTTAACTTAATATCTAAGTAAGAAATCTGCAAACTCTTACAATTTGGTGTTATTATACTTTATTTAAACATAGTCATCAAAAGTATGTGACTAAAGCTTGTGATTTTATGCCATTACTTAGTACATAAAATTAGGCAGTGTAATGTAAGATAGTAAAAGATACAATTTATTGGCACTAAGATTACAAGCCTTTGTGTAGAATGTGTTATCACTAGAAAAATTTGCTGCTCTAAGCAAAGATGAGCAGGTAAAAAATGTTCCTACAAAACTGCGAGATTGTGAATTGACACAAATGACAGAGGAAACGTCCAGGCGCTTCAACACTGGGCCTTAATAACGTGTTTTCTTTGAGCCAGATCACCTTTCCAATTTTATCACAATTCATATAGTCAATTTCAGTGACGTGCGGTGAGGGTCATGGCTGTTGAGGCACTGACGTCATCAGTGATGTCACCAGGTGTCGGCAAGTAAATTTGGCTCCGGGCCAATTTCTCTCCCTGTAAGTGACTGGAGCTCGTAATATTTTTGATTAGAAGCTGAAAATGAATTATTATTGTTCAGTGTATTTTCCAGACCGCATTGAGTAGCGTCATAAATTAAAATAGCAACGTTTTTAGCGCTATGTGGCTCTGAATGTGAGCGGTGGACCGCTCGTGTGTAACAAGGCTTCTTTGCAAATATTCCATCTCACAATATCCCAGCTGAGTCCAGACATTGTCGCAGCGGGTTGAGAAAAGAAGGCAGGAAAAGCAGAAGAGCCGATTTCTTACCAGCTGTTTGAAAAGAGCGAGTCTTTCATCCCGTAGTCTGGCGCAAACCTTGGTCTTCTTTAAACTATAAACTCCTGCTTCAACCGAAAGTCTAGTTTAGAAAACTGCTTGAGCTTTAATATGAAATCTTCCTCCATTTAAAAAGTCGGGCCAGACAAGAAGAAAAAAGTGAAGCTGAACGGATTATTAAACTTGACTTGCTAACTCTAAATTGTAGTTTGCTGTCACTTTTTCTAATCCGCTGCCCCAGGAGTTGCAAGAAGAACCCCTGGGCTCACGAGTGCCCCTATCATGGGGCCAGGCAACTACGTGCCTCACCTGGCGCCTTTTCACCGCCGCTTTAGCGCAGAATCTGTCACTGCTGAGCTACAGCACAGTCAGTCCATGTGAGGCACGAACGGCTGGTGACTCTCCACACCAGTATTTGAACAGTAAAAGTGAAAATTCAGCGATTTTGAATAAAAAAAAGAATTAAAATGGCAAAGTTAAATAGAAAATAACTTTATAGTACAAATCATTGGATAAATACAACCTTTTAATTTATTTTTTTCTTCTTTTTCCCCTCTGTGATGACAGGTGAGGCACGGCCTCTCCTACCTCTAATGGCGGCACGTCACTGGTCAATTTACTGTCTTTAATATATTGTTATGTATTGTATAGTATATAATTAGAATGTATAACATGCAATAATTTGGACATTTAAAATCTCAATATTCATGTAAAACAACTTAAAAGAAACATGACCGCTAACTTTCACGTTAGAAAACTGCGGTGCCCAATGAGAGCTGAAATCACGCAAAAGTCATCACAACATTAATCACACTAAATACAACTTTGAGAGGGTAAATGAGAAGGGGGGACAGCTGCTTTAAATAAGAGAAACAGTGAATCACAATATGACTCACCTTACGAAAGACCCAACAAACGAAAATTTCAAGTTACGAAACGCCTTCACGTTAAATTTTGGTCTCTAGATACGAAAGAAAATTCAAGTTACGAAACGCGAAATCTCAAAAATTCAAATAATGCGCGTTCAGCCACACACATTATACGCTTTTCTCAGACTGGATTTAAACTTTTCTCACATTTGTCTCTCATTTAAACACTCAAACTTTCATAGATTTTCAACAAAATGTATTAATAGTGAAGTGTGGGGGGAAGGGGGAGGGGGGAGAAAACTGCGCGCGGACAAGTGTGGTCTAGACCCGGCGCGGTCTAGACCAGGTCTAGACCAGGTCTAGAGGAGGTCTAGAGGAGGCACGGTTTGAGCACGGGTCTCATTCATGCGCTCAGATTGCGTGCGGTCCCCCTCGCTGCTCGCCTCAGCCGTGACTCGAAACGAAACCAGGAAATAGACCCGCACGCGGCGCTTTAATCCACCTGGTCTAGTCCTGGTTTAGTCCAGGTTTAGTCCAGGTTTAGTCCAGGTTTAGACCTTGGTCTAGACCTGGTATAGTCCACGTTTAGTCATGGGTCTACAGTCTCTACGCAGAACACAATGTTACACTATAAAAAAAGTTACACTATTTTAAAAAAACTTGGATCGGGGCCTTGGAACGAATCAGGCTTTTTCCATTGAAATAGCTACTCAACTTACGAAAAATTCACGTTACGAAACCACTTCTGGAACGAATTAATTTCGTAAGGTGAGGTACCAATGTATGACCAAAATTACATATTGATGAGAAATGAGATCATGATACAGTTAATCTCAAATTAAGTGTGGCTTTGATGTATATGGATTTCTATAGAGGCTAATCAAAAGAGCACATGACCCTGACCGTAGCTGGTGTACATGGCACAAACAAAGCCTGAAGAGGAGCATCTTATGTTATCTCTTCCTATACTTCAGATAAAGCCTAGAGTACAGGGGCCTTTGGTTAAGATAGCTCTCCTCTGCGCTAACTGCTACTGTCAGTGCCTTTCACCAGAGACCCTGCCTCATTGTCTGAGTGTAGGAGATGAAAGTGGACTTAAAAGGCTCTTGAAGTGTTAAGAAGCACATGGCGGCTCCAGCAGGGACAGCGTGAGAGCATGGGGAGCATAGACCCAGCCAGGAGAGATATCCCACGATCTAAGCCCTAATGCTATTTGACAGACGGAAATATTTGTGTAGCCTCCAACCATGAAGGGGCAGTTCCTGGAAATCCAACATCAGAGCTTTTAAAAAGCTTTAAACTTTTAAAAGAAACCGCATAATACATGATTCAGGTGTGAGAATATATTTTGCAGTTGTGCCAAGAGCTTTAGTTGTGTTAGAGGATAGAGGGGTACACAACAAAGTGAGATAAGCAGCTAAGCAGTTAGTCAACCCCAAACCCTGGATTTCCTGCATCACAAAGACAGCTCATTCAGTCAGTCCCCGATCCCAGTTTGGTCTATAGCAGAAATCTATTTTTGACTATAGAAGCTTTTAGTGAGGCAGCTCACTGAATTAAAGCCTGGCTATGTCTAACCCCTTTTTCAATCTGTCAGTCTTAAATTGGCGATCTCACTCATTTTGACTCAGCAAATTAGCTACCATCGTAATGCATTTTATTCTGACTTGGGATATACATCAAAAGTGACCTGCGTGCACTGCATGCACTTGAAATACAGGGGAAATAAGAGTTGTGCTTTAACATTGTATCAGTGTCATCAAATAATGAAATGGCACCTAAAATAAATTTTAGGAGTGGGGCTGAAGGACCAAAAAAGAAAATTATGGGAAAAAAAAAAAAAAAAAAAGAGCACGGGATCAAGGTGAGCAAGTCATTTGTTTATTTTTTTTGCTAATAATGCCATGCTAAGTTAGCATGTTATCATAAACAACACAAGTGAGATACAGTTGGCTGTCAAACTATCCATTAGGAGGCTATAACCAAAATCTTGTTTAGGGTCACCAAATGCCTAGAACCAGCCCTGACCACACAAAAATACATTACATAATGAGAATTTTAGCCAAATCATAAATTGTTGTTGAATTATGTTTTCAATCTTGGCAGACATTTTTTTTTAACAAATAATTAACAGAAATAAGTGTCAAGAGGTGCTTGTTTCTAGTTTAGAAAAAATAATCTTGATTAACAGAGCTCAAGCCAAAGGTCTGCAATGCAAGAAACCTAATGTGAAGATAACATTGATTGTGTTTAAAGAGAACAATACACTGGCCTTGAGCTAACTTCTGTGACAAAAATACAGTCACAAGGTATAAGTGGCCCTGAAGCAATCCAATACACCAACTAAACTATCCCACCTGATTCTTTTTCTTTCTTTTTTTCAAATCAACGGGCAGTAGTTAGATTTATTTTGCAGAGCTTTTGCAGTAGGCAAACAAAATACAGTCCAATAATGGCATACTGTGTGACCGGGTCATCTACCTAGAAGTAAGTGTGCTTTTACTTAGACTGAGAAAAACTTTATTGATCCACAAAGCAACTTTACACTGGCAACTGTGGGATGTTTCCAATTGAGTTTCAATTTACAGTATAGCTGTTAATTAAATAGCTATACTATTTATTAAATAGCTATACTGGAGATACAAATATTGAACTTAAATAGTATTCAAGTTTAATTTTGTTTACATACTTGTGATGAATTATATTTACACTTTATCTACACTTAGATCACTTTCTCTACCATATCATATTATTTTCTGATCTGTTATAATGTTGCTTCCTCATCAAAAACATACCTAGAGCTGTGTTTTGTTTTACTCACACATGTTTAACACACAAATCCTGCATGTTTAGCCTGAGTTCTTCTCTCAATCAGAAAACACTCTGTTAGACTGTGTGATGTCATGTGGTAATACAGGAAGTGCTCCACCTCTATTTTAAACTCCATACTCCTTAATTAAAGTCATTTGGATGATTTAAGTCCTGGAACTGCCAATCTCTACCGAACTAAAGGTAAATGGTAGATGTCACCTTCAAAATGACATCACAAGGTGGAACCGAGCATTTTGAGCTTTGGAGATAAAGACAGACTAATAAAAAAGGGTTACTGAAGCATCTGTGAGTGAAACACAACTCCAGCTATGTTTCTGAGGAGATAACATTACAGCAGGGCTTAAAGGAAAAGTAATGTTATTTTACAATCTGAGCCTTCTTTTGGTAATAAAACAAGTCGTTTGACTCACCCATATCACGTTCGTGTCATTTGGAGCTGTTTGGTAAAAGTTATGTTGTAGCGTATCCGTTAGCGTGAGTACTCGGGGCATTACTTTGCGGTCTCCAAATAACACAAACTTTAGCACTTTTCAAATCATAGAAGCCCGATGTCTTAATCTACGATTTAGTTTGAAGCAAAAGTGGCCTGTAATCCGAGATTTAGCCATAGTTTCGAGTAGATGAGGACGCCAGTGCGCATGCGCGGACTGTGCTCTCAGCTCCCAGGACCCAAACATGAAACGCAAAGCTGAAAACTATGGATAAATCTCGGATTACAGGCCACTTTTGCTTCAAACGAAATCGTAGATTAAGACATAGGGCTTCTATGATTTGAAAAGTGCTAAAGTTTGTGTTATTTGGAGACCGCAAAGTAATGCCCCGAGTACTCACGCTAACGGATACGCTACAACATAACTTTTACCAAACAGCTCCAAATGACACCAACGTGCTATGGGTGAGTCAAACGACTTGTTTTATTACCGAAAGAAGGCTCAGATTGTAAAATAACGTTACTTTTCCTTTAAGGCTCACAAGAATGAATTTTGCTTTCTATAGGAACTTTAACATTATTTTTAATACAATGTCATTTTCATAGAACCAGAAGTATAGTTCTGCATCGACAGAGACACGAATAACTTAAGCAGATGAAATTGTTTATATATTTGTTTTGTTGAAAAGGTCTCTTCTGGTTTAAAAATGCCTCCAGTCTGTTTAAATAGTACCCGAAGACGCTATAATGTATTTCAATGCCCCTTCACATACACTTCCACTAAAATATAAATATGCAAACTCCATTGTTATGCATATGTCACAAATGTACATTCACCCTCTGCATCAAAGAGCCAGTGAATGTCAAGGTAGCACAGTATTATTCAGCAAGCCAGCATATCAAATCAACTGCTCCACTAATAAGGACACATGAGATTTGGCAGCCGTGCATATGAGCGTGATTCAAGAGCGAATATTCATGGCAGTAAAATAAATTAAAATGGTATTAAACTGTCGTTAATTGTCATTCCAGCAGGAAGGACAATAAAGTATAAGAAAGAAAATGATGGTAACTTTTCAAACTGGAAGAAGACAAAACTAAGCAGATGGGTACAGCGTGATGAAAATTGGACACAAAAGGAACAGCAGCAGGAAAGAACTGCTTGTACGTGGTAGTAATTAGCAAACTAAAATGTTTACACCCAGGATTCGTGCTTTTGGTGTGAGCAGAATGTTTACAATAAGTTTGCATATTTTAAGAGAAGCTTAAATAACAGTGGAGCTGGTGATATATCTAAATGTGGTAACAGATTACAGGTCCCGTGTTTGACTTTGCTCAGGAACATGTCCCTTACTCCACAAAGTGTTAGAAAACCAATTATCTGATAAACAATACATTATTAATATAATATGATAATTGATACTTTGCAGTGACATTACACTAGGGGTGTTCTACATCTATCTCTATGGCAGAATATTTAGAGTGGCCCGTGGCTTTTAGGTGGAGATGTACGGCAGATGAAGGTCCACTCTGGCTCTCCCGTCTGTGTTGGTACATCCTCTTGTCTTTGTGTTTTGTTTCTCCAATATAGCGCTCACTGCAGTCTTCACTACACTGAATGGAGTAGACCACATTGCTTTGTTTGTGGCTCGGTGTTTTGTCCTTTGTGTGGACCAGTTTCTGTCTTAAAGTGTCCTTGTCCTTGTCTCTCTTAGATTTATTGAAAGCCCATTTTGGATATCCACAAACAGAGAGGGCTTTCTGCACATGTTCTTCTTTCTCCTTTCCCTCTGTGCTTGTAGGAACCACTTGGGCCCTGTGTTGTAATGTCCGAATAACTCCAAGTTTGTGCTGCAGTGGGTGGTGTGAATCAAAAAGCAGGTAGTCAGTTTGCGTGGGCTTCCTGAAGACCTCTACTTGAAGTTACCAGTCTTTTCCTATTGTTACTGCACAATCTCAGAAAGCCAATGTGTTATGCTTGGCATCTTCAGAAGTGAATTTGATGTTCGGATCTACAGAATTGATATGTGCAGTAAAAGGTTCTAAATCTTGAATTTTCAAAGGCCAGCAGACTGAAAGACAGCTTCAGACAAGCTGTCAGGATGCTGAACTCTCTCTCTGCCCTGCTCTAACTCCCCAAATGACACTACTGCTTAAAAGACACTTAAATGACACTGACACTGCTGAGACTTAAATTACACCATTTGAGCTTTATTACGCTACACACTGTGTGTTTTACCTATTTGTATTATATACAAGTTTACTGTACTTTGGCTCTGGATATATGTGATGTTTTAGTCATGGTGTTTATTGTCTTGTTTATCAGATGTTTTATGTTCACTGTGGGCCTAGGGAGTGCTGCAATTTCAAATCCTGTGTGTGCAACTTGTTCATATGTTTTTTTGACAATAAAGATGACTTTGAACTTTGAACTTAAATTAAAACAGCTTCTGCTTAACTTCAAGGACGTGTAACATTGATGACATCCAATTCATTCTGGCCTCCACATAAAGGTCACTGCAGTTAGACTTTAGCAAAAGGATGAGTACGGATAAAACAGATGTTGCAGATATAGTTAAATTATGTGGTTTCCATTTGTCACACAGGCTTAACACGTGTCCAAATCCATATGCTTTGTCAATGAGTGATTGGTGCAGGTCTGCAGACATGAAGGTCTCTTGCTTTGTGGAGAGGGAGGTAAAAAGCTTTTGAATGAGAATTCAGTCAGAAAAATACATCAAGATTTGTGTAAAAGATGCATCCGTCTGCTGGTCTGCGACACAAATGTGGTGAAGTAATGGTATTCTCCTCTGTTGTGGCCAAGCAAGAATTGTACTGGTGTGCGTGTGCACAAAACATCAAATCTATATTCATTATTTGCAATATGCTGAAGATATATTTAAAAAAAAATATTTACAGGATTATAACGTAGAAAGATCAGGATTTGAAAAATAAATATATTTGAGCCATGTTTAGTTCTGGCTACAATAGTAGCTTACCACCACTGAACAAATAATGATCTGTAAAGTATCTTTGTGACATATGTCTGTGAAAACCACTATATAAATAAAAACGTACTTACTTAGTTGTCTTCAAAAACAAAAGTACTAATTTCTGAACAATAATATACAATATGGACGCAGTAATGGGACTTTATTTTCAATATTATTCATCATATCTCAGGCTGGGCAAAGTGGGCACAACTTTCCACTCTATGGGACATATAGACTGACCAAACTATAGATATATTGTATGGATAGTGGGAAACAGCAGTTGTTCAAAAATAATCAAACAGAAAGTGTAAAGTGTAAAATGATGTTATATGACAAAAGTGAACAGTACTTACAGTACTTTCATTGAGTAAAATATGTGTTATAGCCTTTTTCCCAGCACCCTAGTGGTAAGAGCATTTCAAAGTTTGGACCGATAATTCTTCACGCCATTCACACAGTATGGAGCCATAGAAATCAAAGTCTACTTTCCCACAATGCATTAGCAGGATGTGAGTCATCTGCTGAAATAAACCAGTTGTCATTTTAACGGGAATCAATGGTCTGTATTGCACTTTTATTATTTATATATCTTGATTTGGAGAGATTTGTCCTTTGGCTGTAATAGTCCAAATCAATCTGTGCTCACTTAAGTTGAAACACTGAGATGGGGGAGAGAGGAGATTCTGTACAGCACAGTGGCAATTGAACTGTCAACTTAAAGCTCTTGATGGTTAAGTGAGTGCAGCGGAGAGGAGAATAGAGCTGATGTGCATGTGCCCGACGCGTGTCACTCATCTGCAGCTGTAATCCCATGCTCCACTGCCTTATTCTATTGTGAACCAAAGCAATGGAGCTCACAGCAGGATATCAGCACCAAGCAGGAATCTGTTTGGCACATCCGGGAACAGTACAGACGGACCAGGCTTTCAAATATTGCAAGTGGTAAATGGGGGACAGTGAAAAGAAGAAGAAATTATATTATTTATATTTATACATATTTATATATATTTATATATATTTATATATATTTATATATATTTATATAGATAGATAGATAGATAGATAGAAAGATAGATAGATAGACCTTGTGATATCATCTCGTGGTAGTTTTCAAATTAACAGCTAGATTTTACCTTTTGTTCAGTAGAGATTGACAAATCCAGGGTTCAAATTATCCAAAGGACTCTAGTGAAGGTGTAAGGAGTTTAAACACACCATGGAGCGTATTACCACATGACACCACAAGGTGGAACAGACTGTTTCCTGTTTGAGAGAAGAACTAAATATGAAGGGCCTAAATATGCAGGCTTTGTGTTAAACATATGAATGAAACATTATAACAGATGAGAAAATAGTGCAATATAGTCACTTTAAACTGTAACTACAGTTGGGCTGCATGATGTGGAAAGAGTTTCAAATAGTGTTTTTACAACTGCAATTAGATTTAAGGTTTATGTTTTGATAATAGGATTATGTTCATTTTATATGAAATATGAACTGACAAACTACTAAAACATTTTAGAACATGTTTGTATAGATCTAAACTACAGGCTAGAATGGATTTGGAGTAAAAAAAACAAACAAAAAAAACCCTGCAGCCGTTGCAAAAAGCCATTTGATTCAATTGTGATTAATCTTGTATCCCTACGATACAATTATTTAAAAAAATATTGAACAAACTGAGTCAATAGTTTCTACATTTCTTTTTCAATTCAAATAGAAATCTGCAGAAAACGTTGGACAATAGGTGATGTACTTAGCCTAGCAGTTCCAAAGCTGATAACCCCTAAAGAAATATCCCATCCAGGTTGTACCTATAGCTAAGCCCCCACTGGTTATGCATGTAGACGGCCCTTGCGTTGCCTTGAACTGTAATATCCACACAGGAAATATAGTGTCTTCATTGTAACCTGGTCCATGGAAAGCTGAGCCCCAGGCACAGAGCCCAGAGGCAGCAGCCAGAGTGGCACCTCACTGGCTGACAACCAACCTGGATGCTCTATCAGAAAGCCTGGACTGCTGCTGAGGACACTGAATAAAATATAAAGTAAAGAATGGTTTGGTGCGTGGGAGGAAGATAGAACAAGAACAGCAGCGGTATATAAACACAACAGTGAATACGAATCTCCATTGCATCATATTTTGCCGGAAAAATAAGGTTGCAGCTAACTAATTTGCCTATATGGACTGCTGATGTAAATTTTATGTGGTTACAATCTGGAATACTTACATAATGTTTAATACAGCTATTCATCAGTGAGCACTGCCCCTGTCAAACAAATAAAGATTTAAATAAAGGTTATTTTAGTGGTTGACTAGTCAGAGATAAATGTTTCAGTTAGTCAACTAGTCTATTTATATTGCTTTATTTGAACACTTAATTGGAAAGAGATAATTGCAAAATGTGACTACACAACTCTCTTAAAGGTTTACGGTAAAAAAGAGCTGTGGGTTGAGTTTATAGTAAATTTAAATGACATAATGTAAGGAAAATAAAAATCGTCCCTACATATTGGTGCAAAAATACTGTTCATCGGACAGTTCCGGATTCCAAACAATTGTCATTGGACATGAAAAAAAAACAATTAAACAAAAACATATCAATCTCTACAATACAGAATGTTTAATAAAACATATATTCAATAAACAATTACAAATATCAATTTTGATTTAATAAAGCCACTGTCATTGTTATAAAAAGGTATTTTTGTATACTATCTAAATAATCCAGCTAACAATTACAATGATTAAGAAAAACAAAAAAAACACATTTTTTGGAAACGTTTTTGGTTAAGAAAACAAAACATTCAACGTGAGAAAGTGAAAATGAGCTACTGTGAAACTGATCATCTCGGTTGAGTGCAAAGATGAAAACTGGAACGGGCAGCTCTGTTGCGCTGGTAAAAGCACAGGCTCTCATGCATAAGAAAAAAAACATAAAGACGCGATTTAACATGATAAACTTCAACTCTGATTAGCCACAGTGGTTTGCCCAGGCTGCAAGTGAACTAGAGCTCCGCGCAGCAGAAATAATACCATTAAGGTGTCACACTACAGCACTGCTCTGCAATTATACAGTAATTACAGCAAATTACTGCACACAAAATCAAGTGAATATTCAATACTTGTCACAGTAATAGAAAAAGGAAGTCATTATTGCTGAATACCATGATCCATGAAGTGAAACTATGCTGTACTGCATATATTCCGTTAGGGCGGAGCTATATGGCCATAAGATCCAATCTAGTTTTTAGACACTTACTTTTAGATGAAGGGAGCTCATTACATTTTATTCAAATCATAATTAAATCATTTTTTCTTTTACATAGAAATCTCTTTATAGCATTAACTAAAAAACTACGAGCCAGATTGAATGTTTGAGTCAGTATCTATAGCACACCCAGCGGTCGTAGTAATATTTATTGCAGTACATTGTTCATATTGTACCAATTATAGTGGTAATCTTTGTATCTAATTTGATCTGGATATAATGTAACTTATACTCTCCCCGAATAGAACCAACCATCAGCTGACGTAGTTATACTCCTCTCTTTGAAGCACTTTAAAAGCACTTTAAACTGTGACATCACACAGACTCTCTCCTTTCATCAGCAGGACATTCATTTAGAGTTTGACAATTAATCAGCGACAGCAAGAAATGAAATTGTGAATGAGGCAAACTACTGAACCTTTAAATTTTATTTCATGAAGATCATACGAGTTCCGTGATAGACAACGGGAACTGGAGTGATGACATAAAGACACAGAAAGTGCTGAGAAAGTATCGCTCCGGGCAGCCCCTGCAGCACTTCAATGTTAATCAGGAGACTTAAAATATCTGATGAAACTCTGAATGGAAACCAGGCCTGCACTGTTTTCCCTTGCATTACTGCCAATTCTGTTTTTAAAAAGTCTTTTAATTTTATACATGCACATGAAATGAAAATTTGTGGCCGAAACCAAATATCAAATGCGGTTGTTTTTCACTATTTTTTATATTGCATAAATAGCCTTAAAGGCAAAGTAATGTTATTTTACAATCTGAGCCTTCTTTCGGTAATAAAACAAGTAGTTTTACTCACCCATAGCATTTTTCTGTCAATTGGAGCAGTATCGCAGAACTTATGTTGAGCCGTTCTGTTCTACTAATGATCCCGTATCTGTTAACATGGTGCTGTATCATTTGCTCGGGGCATTACTTTGCGGTGTCCAAATAACACAAACTTTAGCACTTTTCAAATCATAGAAGCCCGATGTCTTAATGAAAAATTTCGTTTGAAGCAAAAGTGGCCTGTAATCCGAGATTTAGCCATAGTTTCGAGTAGATGAGGACGCCAGTGCGCATGCGCGGACTGCTCCGGGGACCCAAATAGGAAACGCAAAGCTGAAAACTATGGATAAACCTCGGATTACAGGCCACTTTTGCTTCAAACAAAATTTTTCATTAAGACATCGGGCTTCTATGATTTGAAAAGTGCTAAAGTTTGTGTTATTTGGAGACCGCAAAGTAATGCCCCGAATACAAATGCTAACAAATGCTAACAGAAACGCCACAACGTAACTTTCTTCAAACAGCTCCAAATGACACGAACGTGATATGGGTGAGTCAAACGACTTGTTTTATTACCGAAAGAAGGCTCAGATTGTAAAATAACGTTACTTTTCCTTTAAATATATTTTAGACATGTTTTAAAAGAAAGTAAATGTTTATTTAATATTCTTTAAATATTCCAGTAGCATTTCCAGTCATTTTAAAGCATTTTAAAGAAAGTGCCAGTCACTGTGTCACTGCACGTTGTTTGATTCCGTCATTGCGTTACACGCCACAATTTGGCCTTACTTTTAACTCACTCCACCGAAAGCCGAATGTGGCTTTTTTTTGGGGGGCAATATTCGGTCAAATATATTCGGTTGCAGAATATTCAGTGCATCACTACTTAATTTTGTCTCAAAGTAAAATCTATTGCAAAGGGACTGCCAGATATTCAAACACACAAAAAGGGAATCACTCAGGTCACAAGAAAAAGATTTACTCAAGATTTCCTGTTTTAAAGTTTTCGTGTCAGTGGTAAAAATAGGTTCAATATTATCGTTTATTGTTATATTTTTCTGTGGCAATACTGTATATCATATTTCAAAATGTGTTTGTTACACGTCTAGGCAAATCTTACAGAAATAAACAAGGTTAAATAAAGAACGCCTTTCAATAGTTTCAAATAGATACTGTACAGGAGTCATGAGCAACTGCAGAGCAACACATTGGGATGTTTCACCCAATTTACCCCAAAATTAAGTGGAGAAGCCTGTTGTCCATCATTTAGAATAGATTAAGTTTGAGCTGGAACATTGACGTGTGGATACATTTTTTTACTTTGGAGAAAAACTATTAAAAATGTGTTGAAATAAAAAAATAAAAAGGGAGGTGGAAAAGGCGGAACTATTACCCAGTGCACAATAGGTCTGGGTATTGATATAGTACACAGACAAGGACAGTACATTTTGAAATATCAAGTGAAAAATAAAGTTATTGCTAAACAACTGAATCACTGATGCATCTGATGGTCTTCCTTACAAATATTTGCCCATGGTTTAGACCAGGTTTAATCTGTCAATATGGATTCTGTTCCAAGCAAAACTACTTTTAAATAAACCATATATACACACTAGAAGAATTGTCAAGAGTACTGAAAATCTGATACTAATCAATGCTAAAACTAGATTCTCATTTGAGCAAGTATAGATAATAATAAGTCACATTCACAGGACAGAAATGAAACTTTAGCCGTAGAATGATCTTGAACAAGTAGAGGACAACATAGACTGGGCCAAAACTGAACCTACCTGGATGAGGGATTACACAGATACAAGGTCAAGTGGTAATATAAAAGTGTTGAAACATGTGATTACATTCTATCATCTAAATAAAGAGTGTTTTTCTTATCATTGTGGTATCAGAATTGGTATTGGGTATCAAGTGTATTCCTTAAAATCAAAATCAAGTTGGACATTTTTGTACAGTGACAACACTACATGCTAGTTCACCAGAAACCAGATGAGCAGACTCTCACATAGACAAATGTCCTTGTAGATAGCAAATTACCTGCACTTTTGCCATAGACCAAACGGCCCTGTACTTACTCAGTCTTTTTGCTGCCTCCAGAGCCTCAGAAGCTGTATCGGCCACAAAGAAACGTTGGACGGTCACGCCACTGTCTTGCATTAGCTTCTTGCTCTGATACTCCTGCAGATTCAGCCATCTCCTGGGAGTCAACCAGGTACTCTGCAAAGAAGAGGTAATATGTTCAATTTAAGATAAGTGTAAGAAAACAAGCTCAGGAGTTATGGTGTATGTCTGTACCATTTCCTGCCACAACGTTCACCCCTATGGAATCCAAATTGCAATTTAAGTAGGCAAAATTATAAAATAGAGAATGTCAGAATGTCCTCTGCAAAGAACAATACCTCCCTTCTTTCTAAATAAAAAATCTTGTTGAACCTGATGTTCTGAAATTCTTTGGATTCTTGTAATTGTAATTGGTTCTTTCATTTAGCTGGGGTCATTTTCTACACAAAAGACTTCTAGATAACATTTACAAATAAAGGGTATTGTTGAGGAAAATCAGCAAACTTCATTAAATCAACATATTAAAATAAATACACATTTTCCCTTATAAACAGGTATATAGAGTCCAGGGATGCACACAATCAAGAAAATTCAAGCCACATGGACGCAAAATGGACAAGTACAGTAAAGATCAGGCTCAATGGCACACCAGAAGAATTTACAGCTGTCGCCATAAGAGATCTTAAAGACTTGGATCCATATAAATGATTGACTTTTTTCTAAACTAGGATAAGTCCTCACTCTCTTGATGAGATGAATTCATTTGGTTTTGATACAACTGAAGAATCTACATTGACTTTGAAAATGTGCAGGGACATGGAGAAAAGTTTGGATTGAATACAGATCAAACAGGGCTAAAAATGACATGGGTGGTAAGTAGGGATGCAAATTATCGGTTAATTCATTAACTGATAGTTGATTGACCTTATCGGTCGATTAACGATTAACTGATAAGCGGCGTTTTTCACCTGAATTTTAGTGTTTCAATAGGATCTTTAAGAATATAACATAACACATATACGTGATAACAGGAGAAGTTCAATTTGTCAACTGGACAAAGTTTGTCCAAACTTCACATAACACATATACATAACACTGAGTCATAAATATATCATAGTATTATTATATTGTATATTCCTCAATTAATTGTTCCTTAGTAAAAAGCAGACAAATGTATTGATGCTGAATAACAAAATACAGTAATCCCTCGCTCTATCCAATTTTTTTTTTATAGTGTAACTTTTTTTTTTATAGAGTAACATTGTGTTCTGTCCTGATTGGCTAAGAGACCAGGACTGAACGTGGACTGGACCAGGTCTGGACCAGGTCTGAACCAGGTCTGGACCTGGACTGGACCGGGACTCGACCGGGTCTAGACCTGGACTAGACCAGGATTAAACCACTGGGGCGCGTGCTGGTTTCGCCGCGCCCCGCGCTCCGAGCCGCAGGCCAGCCGCGCGGGGCTCGGGGCTCGAGGCGCGGGCTGCGGCGAAACCGGCACGCATTCCGGGTTAGATCTCGCCTCGCGGTACACCCGGGGCTGCTGAGCAGTGCCGTTGGCGCCTGCGGTCGGCTGTGAGTCGATCTTGGCGCAGCGCGGTTGCCTTGTTTCATGACCACGCGGGTGCGCGTGTCCGCGGTTAGCGGTTAATTACAATTAATGCATTTTGATCGACCAACGTCTTAATCGACAATTAACCGTTAATCGATTAATTGTTGACATCCCTAGTGGTAAGTACTGTTGTCACTGTGGTGATTGTGGGTTTTTTTCTTTTTTTTTTTTTTTGATTGTGGTTGTGGGTTATGGTGGATACCAAACGGTGAAGCGGACAAACACTGTGACTTTGGATACGACTGGGATCAGTGAGGAGCACTCCATGATGCACGGATTACGCAGTGCAGAAAGAACAGGTGAACATATGTATTACTCCATGAGATGGAACACATAGTAGAACATAAAATTACTTGTGTGGAAGAAGAATTAGACCCAGAAGTTCTACAATAAATTAGATATAAACTGTGAGTATTGCACTAAGGAACAGTTTAAAGAGAAAGAGGAAATGGACTGTCACTTTTCAATTATACATTTTAATAGCAGGAGTCTTAAATAAAAAAATATAACAAAAGTTAACAAATTACTGTAATTGTTTAATTTGTGTTATAGCTGTATCAGAAACATGGTTGGATAATGATAAAATTGCTGGGGTACAAATAGCAGGATATGAACTATTTACAGATAGAAAAGGTAAAAAGTCGGTGGTGTTGCTTTGTATGTGGACTCTAACTAGTAAATTTGTTGAAAGCAAATCAATAACTCTGGGAAGTATAGTAGAATTTGTTACTATTGAAACCAAATTTAAAAAATGTAAAAATGTGCAAGTTACATGTATATACAGAACCCAAGGATTGCTCAACACAAATGGACCCATTGAAAAAGACCAAATAGTATGTGGGAATCTGCCCATGAGAAAACAGCTGATTTCATTAAAGATCCCATGACATGGTACTTCTTGATGCTTTTATATGGTGCCTTAATGGTTCCCTAATACTGTAAATGAATCCTTCATCAAAATCAACACTTTGTACATGTGTCTTTCTCATGCACTGAGTCAGAGTCAAAAAATAACTCTCTGAACGACTCATTCTGGGGCTTGTTGCTTGAATGCAAATGAGAAGGACACAGATTGGTTAGAGGAGTGGGTGGGTGGGGGTGGGGGGGGTGGGGGGGGCAAATGCGCCGCTGGTTCCTTGTTTTAGCGGTGCGCTGTGCCTGGCCCCACTTCCGCGTGTGTAAGCGCGAAGGAGGAAAGGAGAGCTTTTTCAATGAAAAAAAACACATTTTCACAGAAAATAAAATTAAACCACTGCTGTTTCAGAGGTCCAGTGGGTTGGGTAAAGGACTTCCGAGTCTAGAAACACTCGCATGTGCCTCCAGGCAATTAAAAAAATGCATTTCGCATTGCGTAGCTCCTCCGCAGTCCAAATTCTCTGGGCGTGATTTCCAGAGACAGGAGGTGGAGATCCAGACGGTGGTGGAACTGAATTTGCATTTCTTTTTTCGATCTGACGTCAATAAGGTGCCTTGTCCAGAATCGCCCATTTGAGCTGTGTTTTTTTCAAACGCAGAAAAGGATCGCAAATGCTCAGTTTAGACATTTCGCAACTTTTAGCCATTGGGGGGGCCTAAACAGGGTAGGGGAGCTCACATTAACGTTCAAAAACCTCAGAAAGTGAAAATTTCATGCCATGGGACCTTTAACATGATGTACTGTAATATGCTCAACTTAGTTATAGATAAACCTAGCAGGATTACCACTGACACTACGACATTGATAGACAATATATTTTCCAATCTGATTATTGACATAAGCGATCACCTGCCAGTTTTTGGAGTTTTTCATAATTGCAATGAATTGAAATATTATTCCAAATCAAAGTCATATACATTCATAAGACAATTAACACCCCAATCTTTAAATAATATTAAGGAGGACTTGAACTCAGTTGGAAAGATGTGTACTATCAGACTGATCCCAATGATGCCTAGGAGACCTTCTTGTGTAAAGATATGAATTATATTAATTTTAATTACTGTATAAAATACGGTAAATACGGTATATGAAAAAACTGTCCATTGCTAAAAAATAAAAAAAATGCATTATACAAAAGATTTATCCTCCTCAGAACAAAGAAATGAAATCAAATTAAATACCAAAAGTATAAAAAATAAATTGATAAGCATCCTGCAAAATTGTAAAAATAACTACTTTCACAAGTAGAAGAGTAAAAAAAATATATAAAAGGAACATGGAAAGAGAATAAAAAATATGAAATTGCAAATCACTTTCCACATAATAATACCAGTCTCGAAACTATAAAGAAATTGTAGATGGGTTAAATCACAGTCTGGTTCGATATTAATTAACTGTCGCTAAACATAGAAAAAAATTAATTTATGATACTTACTAAATGAAAAATACAAAATCAAGTACAAATTATGCTCCACAATATGCCACTATAAAGAGTCTTTGAAAACAAGTTTTAGGAATAACTATAGACCATAATTTAAAGTGGAAATCACAAAAATAAAATTTTAAATAAATTATCCAAAGTAATCGCAATTATATATAAATATGGATAAAACAGTATTTTTTATTATATGCAACTTGTTGGTAATGCCCTACAGAACCTACTGTATTAAGATTTGGGGCAATACATAAGACGAATGCAAATCCAATCTTTACCTTGCAAAAAAGGCAATAAAAGCAATCACATTATCAACTTATAATGAGCCAACCAATGCATTATTTATAAACCTTCAAACCCTGAAATTTTACGATTTAGTTGACCTTTACACTTTGAAAATCATCTTTTGTTAAAATCATTACCAAATATGTTTAAAATCGGAAATGGCCAATATGAGCTCAGAGGTACAGCCATGTTTATCAAAAAGAAAATCAGAACAAACATGAAAGTTTGTATAAAGGGGTGGACCTCTGAAACAATTGTACAAAAGACCTAAAATTGTGTACCACACTCTTCCAAAGAAGTTTAAAAAGAAGTAATTCTGCGCAGATACATGAATTATGATAGTTTGTGCGTTAGTACTTCCTCTTGCTGTATTTACGAATGAACTGGTTTCAAGATGATGCTATGAAAAAGGAATAAAGGGGAGGCATAATAATCTCAAGCTTCAGCCTACACCTTTGCGCTCTGTGCATGTTAAATGTCAGAATATATTTGTGACCAAAATAGATTAATCAATCCCAGTTAACGATCACCATTATAAAAATCTGGATATGATGATCATTTTAATAGTCAACTAGTCACAATTCTTTAGATGAATCATTGCAAATATATCAGTTAATGTTTCAATCTTCTAATATGGATAAATATGAATGCTGCTGGAGTATTTTAAAATGCACTCTCAGAACAGAATATTCATATTCAAACCCCAAAATTTAAACCCCCAAATCTAAAGCAATGGCCACACATGTACTAAAAAGTATTTTTTTTCCCCCATTTTCCCTTAAAGTAATTTTTCCTTTTTTTTTTTTTTTTGTGGCAATTTTACTGCAAACGAGGCAATTTGCAGCTTTCTGGTCAAAAACACCTAAAGTCCATGCTGCCTTCGGTGGGCTCTGCAATCTACAGTAGTTGGTGACATCACGCAAGACTGCACTGATTACAGACGGGTGTTTCTGATTACAAATACCAGGCTGCAGGGGTAGAGTTTGAAGTGTGGATACCTGTTGGACCAATCACATTGTCCCTCGTATGTCCTTGCTCCACCCCTCCTCCCCCTCACTCTCCCGTTTAATCCTCCAGGTACTGCCCAGTTTATCAGTTCTATTTGAAATGTGGTTATGGGTTGTGGGAGTTAGGTGTTTAGTCCCACTTTACATCTTGCTGCACTACTCCTTTTGTCCTAATGATCACAAAAACCTGGCTGCAGGGGCAGAGTTTGAAGAACAGATACCTATTAGACCTATTAGATACCTATTAGAGACACTGTTTCTTATACTTGTTGTGCAATACCCAATTACAATGCAATATCCTGTGGTGCAATACTTAACACTGTGCTATAGCTTGTTTACAACATTTAATACAGTACAAGATGCTAAACTGAGTTCTGTGAAACATCTCCCTCAACAATGTAGAGACTCTCAAGTGTGTGTGTATATATGGTTGTATGTCACCCCTACTGCAATATCTGAGCAAGACTTGCAATAACCTGGATAACTAATGTGTAGTACAGGACTTTTTTTGCACTAATTTTTTGCACAATTTTTTATACTGGGTTGTAAATATCCAGCTGTGTTGTATATATCTTAAATGTCTACTTAAATGTGCACTGAAGTGAGATGCTTTCAATCTCATCGTGAGTATGTATAATGTAAATTGTACATGTGAATAGTGACAATAAAAGGCATTCTTTACTCTCTCCTCCCTCTCCTTTTGACCCTCTCTGTTGTCTCTCTCCTTCTCTCCCCTCGTCTCGTGTCACTCTCCTCTAGTCCACAGGCACTGCCCAGTTTATGAGCTCTACTTGAAATGTTGTTGTGGGCAGAGTTTAGGCGTTTAGTCCCACTTTAAATCTTGCTTGGCTACTCCTTTGGCTCTAATGATTCCCACACTGAGCCAGGCCTAAGCTGCAGGACGACAGAGCGGCGCAATGCCCCATCGGCAGACAAAGGCCCTGTCGGCTCCAGCTGTTGTTGCTATTAAAAAGAAATTGGCTTTTTAATGTAACAGAGCGATGCAGGCTGTGGCGGAGTAAAAAAATCCAGTGTGCGTAGGAGTGTGCGTGTGTTTGTATATGTGTGTCTGTGTATATGCAAATGTTTTCATAGGAGAGATCTTCAGGGAGTCGTTAAGGAGAGAAAGGCCATTAAAGTAAAAGGGAAAACAAGCGCTGTGAGGTAAATTATGGTGTGGCATGTAAATGATGCTTTCTTGTGAGTATTTCCTAAGCCGGTGAATATTAAACACAATGATAACGTCAGGATGGCGCTGTGCTAATGGCGCTGACAGAGTTTACTTTATAAACAAAAGACTATGCGACTAAATTATGCAACAATTTGTACGTTGTTTTCGTTATTATGAATACTGTAATTAGACAGGGTGCATAGTTGATTTAAATATTGTAGTATAGAGTTGTCAGCATATCTTTGGATCTGGAAAAACTGCAATTTAGTTGCAATTTAGTTTGAGTGCCACAAGAGCAGTAAATCAGTTTTTGAAAAGAGCATTTCACACAGGCAGTCATGGTATGGATATTAAGCAATGTTTTTGCAGAATTTTCTCTTGAAAAAAAAAAAAGGTGATTAAGTTCAAGGATGTTCCCATGATGCATTTATTCAATATGAACTGGTGTCAAGTGTAATTACAACCCGGCTTATTTTGCCTATAGTGTTTATGAGAATTTTAATAATAAATTACTTTCAACATTATTTCCAAAAAAATAAACATTACAGTCTAGGGTTGCCAAATGTATAGAAAATTACATGAAGTGCGACCAATCCTATATGGCACTAAAAGCCAAACGCCAGAACACTTTGACACAGCAGCATTTTCTTCTGGAACAAAATAAAACCTGCTATTTTTATGTCACATCAATACAGCCAAATCCAGGGCAATACTTTTTTTTTTTTTAAACTGTGCTTTAACCATATGATCAATATTCAGTTCTTAGTGGCAAAACAATTTGTTCTTTTTCCAGCAGTAACCTGTGGCTTCAGTTTTACCTTTTGAATGTGGGGAAAGAACATTCATGTGGAGACAAACACAACAGTGAAAATATGGAAGCACATCTCAGCGGTGCACCACACCTTGAAATTGAGTTTTGAAGAACTAACAAATAAAGTCACAATTGTGGGAAAAATCTTCATGGTAATAATGATTGAAACATTGTGGTCTTTGTGAACAACACTTTTCAAGGCTCCTATTATATAAACAATTAAGCAGTCAGTTTAGTGTAGTGTGGGCTTTTTAACTAGCAATGTGCTTCTCAGCACCTCCTACTAACTAACACGAACACTAACCTATCTGAGCACTACATCTTTTCTCCATTCTGATGTCAGGAGGTTTGACCTGAGCCAAAATGCAGTGTTCAGAAGAACCTTCCTGAATACAGTAATCTGGGGCATCTGTGGGCCTAAGTACTCCATTCTGCTTTATGTGTCAGTTACAACACATGCCACCATGACTCAAGTCGATGTTCACAAACAATAGTTTTTAAGAGAAGCCGAGGCACTCTAGAGTTCAAAGACGGGGCAGCTGCAAAAAAAAAAAAAAAATATATATATATATATATTAGGGCTGGGAATATTAACGCGTTAATCGCGATTAATCGCGGTTAGAGTTATGATCACGAACAATTTTTTTTAATCGCGATCAGAGTTTGCCAGCATTTTCCGCAATTCTACCATCCATATGCAGCTCATTTGGTTGTATTAATTAAACTCATTGTCGGTTAAACGCGCTCTTTTGAGTTTGCTAGTATTTTGTTCCTTCTACGCATCCGTAGGCAGCTCGAGCGGGCTTCAATCATTTATTTACAATTTCTCAAAGTAAGCACTATTACTGGTTCATTATTACTTTTTCCTTTCTCTGCACTTTTTTGAAATAAAAAAAATGGTGAGAAATACTTTGCATTGTGAGTTTAATGATAGCAGGAGAAGTTCAATTTGTCAACTGGACCAAGTTTGTTTGGTTGAAAACGTTTCGCCGCTCATCCGAGAGGCTTCGTCAGCTCTAATAAGAATACTGGTAAGACACTTGCTTATATCTTGCTGTAGGGAGGAGCTACCTAGCTAACTACTTTCCGGAACTATCTCATTGGTTTCGGTCTTTTGTTTCTCTGGCGTCTATCTTAACGATCCCTATTCATCCCTACACGCCTGCTTTTTCACACCTCTGGCCCTGACCTGGCTAGCCCCATTGTTTCCCTGTTTGTTTGATCTAGGCTTAATAATGGAATTGTAGATGGGATGCAAATTATATCTTACGCCACCATTTCTGTTCAGAGAAGGATTCTCTTTTTTGACAAAAATAGCCTCTTTAACTCCCCTCTCAAACCAATTCTTTTCCCTGGCTAAGATCTGAACCTCACTGTCCTCAAAAGAATGTCCCGTGGCTTCTAGGTGAAGATATACGGCAGAAGACGGTCCACTCTGGCACGCCCGTCTGTGTTGGTACATCCTCTTGTGAAGTGGCTGCTTGGTTTCTCCAATATAGCGCTCACTGCAGTCTTCACTACACTGAATGGAGTAGACCACATTAATGTGGTCTACTCCATTCAGTGTAGTGAAGACTGCAGTGAGCAGACCACATTAATGTGGTCTACTCCATTCAGTGTAGTGAAGACTGCAGTGAGCGCTATATTGGAGAAACCAAGCAGCCACTTCACAAGAGGATGTACCAACACAGACGGGCGTGCCAGAGTGGACCGTCTTCTGCCGTATATCTTCACCTAGAAGCCACGGGACATTCTTTTGAGGACAGTGAGGTTCAGATCTTAGCCAGGGAAAAGAATTGGTTTGAGAGGGGAGTTAAAGAGGCTATTTTTGTCAAAAAAGAGAATCCTTCTCTGAACAGAAATGGTGGCGTAAGATATAATTTGCATCCCATCTACAATTCCATTATTAAGCCTAGATCAAACAAACAGGGAAACAATGGGGCTAGCCAGGTCAGGGCCAGAGGTGTGAAAAAGCAGGCGTGTAGGGATGAATAGGGATCGTTAAGCTAGACGCCAGAGAAACAAAAGACCGAAACCAATGAGATAGTTCCGGAAAGTAGTTAGCTAGGTAGCTCCTCCCTAGAGCAAGATATAAGCAAGTGTCTTACCAGTATTCTTATTAGAGCTGACGAAGCCTCTCGGATGAGCGGCGAAACGTGTTCAACCAAACAAACTTGGTCCAGTTGACAAATTGAACTTCTCCTGCTATCATGGATTCTACCTGGACGACTGAGGGACTTTTCACGCATTGTGAGTTTAACTTTAGATTCGAACAGTCTTACTGCAAGATATCAATTGCAAAATAAATCACGATTAATCGCGATTAACTATGAAATTTCTGAGATTAGTTGCGATCAAGAAAATTAATCGTTTGACAGCCCTAATATATATATAATATATATATATAATATATATATATATATATATATATATATATTTATATATATATATATATTTATATATATATTTATATATATATATATATATATATATATTTATATATATATTTATATATATATATATATATTTATATATATAATATATATATATAATATATATATATATATATATATATAATGAATGACAAAAAACATCATTATGTCCATTTGGGTTTTCTGCATTTTCTTGCACTTATGCACAATGTGAACAATGTTTTATTTACCAAATATATATCTTTGTGTCTTTCTGTGCAGTTTGCATGTTCTTCCCCGTGTCTGGATGGTTTTACTCTGAGCACTACAGGTTCCCCCACTAAAACTAGACGGGTACTGCAGTACCCCACTATTCCTATGCTGCGCTACTGAGGGATGGGTCAAATGCAGAGAACAAATTTCTCTACAGCAATAATAAAGTGTACCTTAACCTAAATAAATACATAGTACAACAATTAACAATAACACTCAACTCCAATTCATGCTCCAATCAGGAAAAAGCATGTTGAAGGAGTGTAACAAGATGGAAATGCCTAACTACAACATTGATACACTTTAGTAGCTTTGACCAGTATTTGTACTTTAACCATCCTCTTTGGGGTGGAGCAAATGTATGAGAAAACGGGTAACCTTAATAGAAATCCAGCACACATTTTGGTGGTCAGGACAAGTTGGACCTCTGACTATGTTTAGTTCAAAAAGTCTCTCTTCCCCTCACTGGCTTTCTCTACATTTCCTTGAGCCGAGTAAATCCACAGCTTTAACAAGTCTGAGTGCAGGAGGACTTGTCTCTGTCTCGTGGTGGACTCATTTGACTGCTGTCAGGTAGCTGGGGGGCAGGTCTCTGTTGCGCCCTTAAATGCAGCCTCTTCCCGGGCCGCTCAGCCTGTTTGCCTATGGGAGGATCAGTGCAGCCGTCTGGGTACGTGCCTCCATCTGTCACTCTTTGTCTGCCTCTATATTTGACTACACAAAATGAGAGTCTGTCACAGGACTCGGTGACTTTTCTTTAAAACGACAACTGCAGGTTTCAGGTGATCAAGCATTCACATATTTTTGACACAAGAAACACGACAATATGATTCAGCTTTGCATTTTGACAAGCCTTCAGGTTAACAAGATGTGCCTATACGTCAGTCAACAGCAAATCTGTTTTTAGACATGTATTTAATTGTATGCGCTGAGAATGTTGATGACGTGTGTAATTAACTCTTTCTCTACCAGCCTGTTTTCAAAATCCTAACCCCTTGTCTACCGGAGATTCAGAGCATTTTCACTGATTTTTCAAGACTCACAGAATACTGAGTTCTTTCACTATATAAACGTAGCACACATCAAAATAAAGTGTTGACTCTCATCTTTCACCTGGAAAAAAAATTATGTTTCTAACCTTTTCGGTTCTCAAGTAATTGATAGTAGAACATAGCAAAGTTTCAGCAAAAACACTGTTTTTTGACAACAAATTTGAGAAAATGACCTTTTTGTGAAATACACCTTTTTGTGTATTACAAGCAGATAAGTGACTTTGACATCAATACTTATTGATTTAGTGACACCTCAAACATCTAAAATAACAGAGAAAGATTTTTGATTGCAAATTTTTTTTTAAATTTACAAATATAAGAAATAACTATATACAAATTGACAAAGAGAACAATCTTGAGAGAATAACAACAGTTACAATAACAACAGAACAATGTGTGCACGCGCGTGAACAATGTGTGCATGTGCGTGAACAATGTGTGCACGTGCGTGAACAATGTGTGCACGTGCATGTATGCGTGTGTGTGTGTGTGTGCGCGCGTGTGTGTGTGTTGTTGGCCTTCAGGGAGAGCGGCAAAGTACTGGCGAGCATAAAGGTTTGTCTGCTCAGTAATGTGTGCCAGCAGCTCATTCGTGATGAGGAGCTCAAAGAAGTCTGCTGGCACGTCAGACTTCAGCTCCGCTGCAGCGCTCCGGAGTCCAGGGGTGGCCGTGAAGGGAATCATGTTGGGTTCCCAACATTTTGTTGCCACTCCACACTTTGTGTGGCAGATGCACCACCTGTAAAATGACAGAAATGTACAACATTACCTAATGTAATTTTTTTGTATTGCTGCAATGTAATGGGGAGAATATATATATTTTTTTACCTTTCTTCTCCGCTTTGCGAGCAGAGGTCCCCACCCCTGCTCGCAAAGTAGGTCCTCTGCTGGATGAAGGCTCTGTAAATGGGAAATTCCTTCACATCAATAGTGGCATTTTACATATACAATTTTACATATACACACACACATACCCAAGCATAAACCTTTACATACACACACACACACACACACACACACACGCATAAACCTTTATACACATAGCTACGCACGCGCACACACGCACGCGCACGCACGCACGCACAGACACGCACACACACACACGCACGCCTGCATTCATTCACACAGTAGCTCCCGGACATTTGGACAAGAGGGAAAAAGTGCATGCAGGCAGGGAGGAGATAAAGTAAGTTCATTCATTGATTCACCACACAGCACGTAAACTTAGTTCTTACCCATCTCTTCCTCTGGAGAGGGGGATCTGCTTCTCCCAGAGGATCCCGACGGCAGCCGCTCATCGGGCGGCTCGGGGTCTGGCTCGCTGGACTCAAATTCGCTGTCCTCCGGGTCTGAGACCCGAATAGACATGGCCCCTGCCTCGGACAGACGAGATCTCTTTCTTGCCGTCCTTGCCTGATCCGGCGTGTCTCCGCGGTCCTGTGGTCCGGGACCTTAGGTCCCAAGACCACTCCGACCGCTCGGATCACTCCGTAAAAACCGATCGATTGTTAGCTGCCGTTAGGGAGCTAACGCCATATTGCTCCACTACTCAGTACACACGGGTGAGCGCTTCTGGGCTCTCCGCCCCCGATCGCCAAACTAACACACACACGATCACCACCTAGGGGTTAGATGTGTGAATTACACCTTGAACTATGAATTACAAGTTGCTCCCGGACGTATCCTAGCAACCCCCGCTGAAAAACGGCTCTGACGTCAATCGACGTCTCGGTAGACTACGTCTGGAATCGCTCTGACGTCAAACGACGTCTCCAGTAGAGAAAGAGTTTTAAAGGACTGATCAAACAATGACAGCTATTGCTCATGTAACAGACCCAGGTTCTGGGGCTGTTGCGCAGATTAAACGTTTCCTGTAAAACACAGGGAAAGAATGAGACAGGCAACCGTGAAGTTTCTCTTTGCCTGGTTTCTGCCATATTTATTTATACAATCATGTATTATGTATGTATTATGTATTATTTTACAATCACAATCATGCAATAAAATATCATGCATCAAAATCATGTTTCAAGATCATGTGCAGTAAACATTTCCATTAGATATTTCTGTTCACATTAGCATTGTTTACATATTCCCAATATTACCATTTATTCCATATCTTAAAGTTTTTAACCAAAGTACAGTGAACCCTCGTTTATCGCGGGGGTTAGGTTCCAGAAATAGCCCGCAATAAGTGAAATCCGCGAAGTAGGACAATTTTATATTTTACAATTATTCTACATGTTTTAAGGCTGAAAACGCTTCACCAGACACATTATACACCTTTCTGAGACTGGTATTAACATTTTCTCACATTTTTCTCTTGTTTAAACACTCAAACTTTTGTAGATTTTCATTAAAATATATTAATAGTGGGGGGGGGGGCACGTGACACGCGGGCACGTGCGCGCGGGCACGTGCGCGCGGACACGTGCGTTTGTTTTGGTACCACATATCCATGCCATGTGCGAAAGTCGAGTGGAAAGCGACCTGGATATCATTTTGGGCAAGACTCAAGCCAATGCTAACAGTGCCAAACCGCTAACAGACGCCTCTGAGCACCAGTCCTCACCACAAGACCAGGTAAGACCAACCTGCGCTCACAAGAGTTGGTTGCATTTCACCCCGGCTCCAAAATCAGTCCGCTATCAATGCGTCGCCAATACTCCACAGCTCTCTAGGACGGGGTCGGGGTCGTCCTCTCGTCCTCTCACGGGGAAGAGCCACTGTCTCCTCTGTGCGCGCGAGTGTCCTCCCCCCGCTGCGGCTCCCCCGGACGCCGCAGCGGGCCCGTCCATGTTGATTCTTGGAAGAGTCCATGTTGATTCTTGGCTCTTCCATGGTCCGGCTCGCACTCTCTTCCATGCCTCGTGCAAGTAAACAAAGGCCACACCCCCTGTCACCCAGGCGCTCTCGTGAAGGAAATCTGAGACTCTGTCCCTACCATCCCTGGTCTAGACCTGGTTTAGTCCTGGTTTAGACCTGGTTTAGCCCTGGTTTAGACCTGCTTTAGACCTGGTTTAGTCCTGGTCTAGTCTCTTAGCTAATCAGGGCGCAGGACAGAATGTTACACTGTAAAAAAAAAGTTACACTATAAAAAAAATTGGAAAAAAAAAAAAAAAAATTGGAAAAAAAAAATCCGCGAAACAGCGAGGCCGCGAAGAGTGAACCGCGATACAGCGAGGGTTCACTGTACTGTACATTTTATCAATTTTTATACCTGCAGCTGGACTGCTTTTAACATACAATTTTGAATATATTACCGCTACCTTAACGGCTCATGAATTGCATGATAGTAACCATGTACTACTGACTGGCTTTTAGCTTTAGCCTGAAAATCTTTTAACTTTCACTTATGAACCTATGAATTTAACCTTTACACTTTCGCACTTCTAAACAATGTCAGAGCACTTTAAAACATCCTCAGTTACAAAAACGTGAGCCTGGCCTTGACCTGTCTTTTCACATCTTTTTATATGGCTCAAACTTCAAAAACAGTATTTACCAACTGATTTATACTCTCACAATTACCTGTGGTTGTTATTAGTAGGTTATGACCAATATAATGTGTTTTTTACTTCGTTACTAACCTGTAAAACACAGGGAGAGAATGAGACAGGCAACCATGAAGTTTCTCTTTGCCTCGTTTCTGCCATATTGGAGAGGAGAACCTCTGACCCAAGCCTCGGGGTCTCAAAATGGCTGCCCATTCAAGTCAATGGGCCAAGCTCAATAATGCATCACTCCAGATAGGCTTAGCCCGGCTAGGTACATCCGGTGGCTCCGGTCCGATTGAACATGCGCAGATGAGCTAACCCCTATGAGACTTTGTGTGACAAGAGCGAGCAGAGTCATGGATCTATTAAAATAACTTGTGGAGTGCCCGTAAAGGAGCCAAGAGAGCGAACCTGAACAGGAGAGTTGAAGCGAGCAGAGCCAACCGCCATGGAGCAGTCAGATCACATTCAAACCATGGATCTATTATAAATATATCGATTATGAAATCAAGCCACGCTTTAGACTACTTTTGAGTTTTTAATCACTGACTTCATTTGGACTTTTCAAAAATTATCATTTTAAATGCATTATTGTAAAGTTTTCATATCTTTTAAGATGACTATTGGTTATTGAATTAATGAGGATATGTCCATTTGCATTGATGTAATTATACTATTGTGATGTGATTATACTATTGATTTGATTATTTGCATGAACAATAAAAACTGCTTTAAGGGCATGTCCCAGTATAGTCACTGGGACTAAATTCGGAGCTAATCCTGGACTAAATCAGGACTATATAATAATATTAATAGTATTAATAATAATCATTATTTATCATATTAGCTTGTATGCTCAGTGCTAAGCTGACAAGTACATTTTTAAAATCAATTTTCTCATTGTATTTTTTTATTATATTAAGTGTTATTTTTAGTTTTTGCATATGTTGTTACCATGCACTGTGAAGTACAATTGATTTAATACCTAAGACAACTATTTACAAACTATTTATTATGTGTACATTGAAGAATCAGAAGAATCAGAAAGACTTATTGCAATTGTCAAGTACACAAAATTCACAGACTAGGAACTTGTCTCGGTGATAAGGTGTGAACATAAAACACTAAATAATAATAATAACTAGAATATAGACACTAAATAAGAATAAGAATAATAACTAGAATATAACTATCATATAGTAAAAAAAACAAGGTTCAGAGGAGCAGCATCAGAACAGTAGGGCAAACATGACTTAATTAACGTGACTAGTGATATAAAGTGTCCAACTTTGTGCAGATGTTAGGAAGTGTTCATGAGTCCAACAGCAGAGGGAAAGAAACTGTTCTTGTGATGAGAGGTTCTGGTCCCGATGGACCGTAGCCTCCTGCCAGAGGGAAGTGGCTCAAATAGTCCATGTCCAGGGTGAGAAGTGTCAGCTGCTATCCGGCCTGCTCGCCCCCGAGTCCTGGAGACGTACAGGTCCTGGATAGATGGAAGGGTGCAGCCAATCACCTTCTTGGCAAAGCGCACAATGTGCTGCAGTCTCTGTTTGTCCCTGGCTGTGGCTCCAGCATACCACACAGTGATGGAAGAGGTGAGGATGGACTCAATGATGGCCGTGTAGAACTGCACCATCATCTGGACTGGCAGCTTGGCTGCCGCAGGAAGTACAACCTCTGCTGGGCCTTCTTGATGAGGGAGTTGATGGTCGGCTCCCACCTGAGGTCCTGTGTGATGCAGGTGCCCAGGAACCGGAAGGAGTCCACTGTGGTGATGGGGGAGTCTGTCAGGGAGAGAGAAAGCAGGGGGGCTGTGACTTTCCTGAAGTCCAACGATAGTCTCCACTGTCTTCTGGGTGTTGAGATCCAGGTTGTTGCTGCTGCACCAGGACACCAGCTGGTCCACCTCCCTCCTGTAGGCAGACTCATCGCCTAAATTGCATAAATTAGAATGTTTACACTTCCAGGATGCTTCTGACCCATGCACTAAACCTGCGTCTCGTTCATGATAACTTGGCTCGTTCACCTGCTCGTTCGTGACGTACCATGTGAACACTCTAACCAGTCAGAACTTCAGCTTAGCTAGAGTGAGCATAGAGTATCAGGAGATAACGAAAAAGTGTTTTGTTTTTTTTTGGTTTTTTTTTACAACAACAGAAGGATTTTGAGCTGAGAAAAAGTTTATGATCTGAAAATAGGTCAAAATACCCACAACATTTGTAGGTGCCCTGTCAGCTGAACATGTGCAGTTTCTGATTACATTGTGCTCTATGGGAAAAATCCTTTCTTGGCTGGGGGGACTTTTTTCACTGTACTACCAGTGAGTGGCCACTACGTTAACTGGAAGCAGCTACAAGCAGCAATACCCCATCCACTTATTTTAATAGATCCATGCTGACCTCACAATACCGTCTCACAGAATCACACGCCACCTAATGGCTGAGTGTAATTACAACTTATATAAAGTTATTACTCAATTTAGACTTTCCCAATACATACAAAAATAAAACATATCATTAATACACATTACTGTGTGTCACACTCACAAAAAGAAGTTAAATTTATGATCCAGGATTCTAAAGGTGTGTTCCTGGACCACAAACATATAAAATTACATGAACAGGTCATTTGTGTGAAGACAGTGTAATAGTGTAGATGATAGCCACAGTCACATAGTTTTATGAGCTTAATATGAGCTTAATGTCTCCGTACACTGTCCCTTCAAATAAAGACTAAACTAAATCAGTGAGACTGAAGAGTGAGGAGTGCCAACTACGCCTACCATTATAGCAAATTTTGAAGCATTTTGAGGACTACTTTACTGTAAGTCACTGATAATAACAATGCAAGTTAATCCCATTAAACCATTTTTAAATAGACCACATCATTAAATCAATAGCAGAATGAAACAATAATTAGCCACAGAAATTACTTTTTCCAAATCTCTATAGCGCAAATCTTATTGCATTATAACAAAAAATCTCCCAATTTTTAAAAAGACACTGTACACATGATTCACTTTGAGCCCAAAATATAATGTTCCAGCTTTCTTTTTTTTAAGTTTTATGTATTTTAGCACTTTGTGTTATATTTTTTGTATGAAAAGTGCTTTACAAATAAAGTTTTGATTTTACACCTATAAGTCTACCCAAAATGCAGTAATGTGATCATCTTTTTCAGCTCATTTAAGACAAATTATGCATGTCTTGTCCACCTTTAATTAAAACCCTTGTCGCCCAAAGTGACAGATAAGAGGTAGTGAGAGGAGCAGTGCACACTTCCTAAAATAACTCCAGCTGCTGCAGGAGAAGTCATGGGGCTGCTGGTGCCCCTGCAGGCACTGACAGTTACCTCCAGCTAAACACCAGAGAATGGAAGGAACCTTGAGCACTTTTAGTACACAGCGAGTTCACAGATAAAACTCTACCACACAAGGCACCACATGCTATTGGTGAACATAAGTATCTGCTTTCTATATTAGAAAATAGGAGCAATGAACACGGCCAAAAGCCTTGTTTAAAATGTGGAAAAAAAATCTAAACATTGAACAGTTGTACAGCTTAATAAGCAAGTTAAGCAAGTCACTTTTAGAACAATCCAGGAATTTTCAGGAACAAAAGAAACATCACCCAGACTATCAAGAGGATACTGTATCTGGAATCAATCCACAACCCAAACAAAAACCATGTGATAATGCCTTGCACTTGTAATGCACTTTACAGACTTGCCTCTCCAAACGCATTCATTAAAATCATACACAGTGGTTGTAACTAGGCAGTTAGACAAGATGGGAAAAGTCGCTTGCCTAAGGACACAACAACAAAAATCAGTGTGAATCAATCCTTTGACCTTCAGGTTGATGGATGATTGCTCTAACCAATGAGCCACTATCGCCACCTTTGCTACACCACTGCACTTAAGACATTATAAAACATTTGTTAAAAATAACATATCACAGACTCTTCTCCATATACCGCAGAATCATCTGAGAAATCAAAGCTATAACAGCACGATGTTCATTTGAAGGACAACTTTTCCATTCTTTCTGTAAGGTTTGACAGGTGATGAATAAGCTACATATTTGCCTTGAAAGACAGAGGTAAGTGGCGGATGGCAGTACAGTGGAGAGGCAGGAGAGCAGCTGGCTCACAGGCATTCCCAAGAGGGCCTCTCTCTACAGTAATTATCATCAGCAGTACTCCAGAGACAACAGACTCTACAAGCACTGCTCTACTTAAGCTTAATACACTGCCATGCTCACAGACACGGGGCGGACTGCTGAGGGACATGGAGCAAACAGTGGTGTGCCTCAACATGGGAGCTGGATGGGAGGAGTGAGTACAGAATAAGCAATACACACAAAAGCACTCAGCATCTTTTATTCCGGATGCATTTAAAGTGACAAGAAGGGAGGCCCAGTGGAAGTGTTGGCATTGGTAACAACAATCAAACATGTTAATAAGCTTGAAGACCAACATGCTATGGAACGTGACCTCGAAACAGACAGTTTAATTCAACACATATTGTGCTTTTGAAAAGGAAAGTTCAAATGAGAGACAGGAGAGAGCATCTGCAGACGAAGAAAAGATACATTACAGAACTGTGAGGAAGAGCGGTGCTTTAAGCAGGCTTCAAGCCACGATCTTGACACTCATCGAGAAAGCCCCAAATGTCACAGTGGCACAATAGGTGAATGTAACAGTTTCAAATAGAATCTAATCAGCACGATTGAATTCTCAGGAATCTTTCAGTCCCCATTCACCATCTTTAATCTTTTGTGTTGTTTATTTGAACAACTCTCAAAATATTGGTTTCCCCAATGGGATTGTTAAGTGTGACATCATCACAGCAGTTTGTGTCCAAACATTCAAAGTTCCATTGACACAAACAGCAGAAATATGAATTTTACATGAACTTCCTGATGAATTAAAGACATCAGAGGCAAAAGGAGAAATTCAATTTGTCAACTGGACAAAGGTTTATTTGGTTGAATTTTACCAAATAAACTTTTGTCCTGTTGCTATGCATTCTACCTGGTCAACTGAGGGATTCTACATACAGTGGTACCTCACCTTACGAAAGACCCTACATACGAAAAATCGAAACGCCTTCACGTCAAATTTTGGTATCTAGATACGAAAGAAAATTCAAGTTACGAAACGCGAAATCTCAAAAATTCAATTAATGCGCGCTCAGATGCACGCCCCGAAACGTAAATACACTTTATCAACACACACGGGGTTAGGTTCCAGAGGTGGCCCGCGGTGGGAGAGGTCCGCGAGGTAGGACAACTTTGTATTTTGCAATTGTTCTACATGTTCTACATTTAGGGCTGTAAATGCCTCACCACACACAGTCTACGCTTTTCTCAGACTGGAGTTGGGCTTTTCTCGCATTTCTCTCTCGTTTGAACACTCGAACTTTCATAGATTTTCAATGGAATGTGTTGATAGTGAAGCGTGGGGGGGCACGGCTCAATATAGCGCCGAACGTGCGAGGGGAGCGGAGACACAGGATTACCATCACAACACATCATCAGTATGGTAAAACTCACCTGTCTCACGACGGTCTAAACCCAGCTCACGTTCCCTATTAGTGAGTGAATAATCCAACGCTTGGTGAATTCTGCTTCACAATGATAGGAAGAGCCGACATCGAAGGATCAAAAAGCGGCGTTGACACGGCGCAAGGGCGCGAGTACACCGGGACTGCGGGCGCGGGATGGAGCCGCGGGCGCCCGGGCCGTGCCTCCCCCTCAGGGCCGCGGGGCCGAGCATGGGGTGATTTAATCCTGGTCTGGTCCCGAATTGGTCCGGGTCTGGACCTGATCCGGTCCTGGTTTAGACCTGGTCTAGACCTGGTTTAGTTCTGGTCTAGACCTGGAAGTCACAGAACCAGAGCCCACCCCGAGCGAGACCCCGCGGTCTTTCCCGCCGATAGAGCACCTTTCTCGGCCTGTTAGCTCACAGTGTCAGCCCCCCGGCTCTGGAGGTCAGATAGAACCAGACCCCGCCCCGACCCGCTCTTATTCCCGCTGAAAGAGCGTCTTTCTCGGCCTCTTAGCTCTAGCGCGGAACGCGCAAGGAGTGCAGAGACACGAGCAAAGCGCTCATTCAACGGCACTGCCATGTCCCAGGATAATCCTGGTTTAGTCCAGGTCCAGTCCAGGTTTAGACCTGGTTTAGTTCTGGTCTAGACCTGGTTTATTCCAATCAGGACACAGAACACAAATGTTACACTATAAAAAAAAGTTACACTATAAAAAAAAAACCTTGGAACGGATCAGCCCTTTTCCATTGAAATAGCTACTCAACTTACAAAATATTCACGTTACGAAACCACTTCTGGAACGAATTAATTTCGTAAGGTGAGGTACCACTGTACATCTAAAGACAACAGAGACAGAAATTGTTTCCCACTAAATCAGCATGTGCTCCAATTTTAACTATAAAATGTATTGTTTTAGCAATTATATTTGTAGACATACAAATACGAGTAAAAAATATAGCTGCAAGCAGCAATGTGGGGCCAAGCACCGAAGGTGCATGTAGGCCTCAGCATGTATTATCGTTTTGTCATGACAGCCAATCAAATGCTACATTATAAGCAGAAAAGTTAACAGTTAACAGGGTCTAACAGAGTCTGACAGGGTCTAACAGGGTCTAACAGAGTCTGACAGGGTCTAACAGGGTCTGACAGGGTCTAACAGGGTCTAACAGGGTCTGACAGGGTCTAACAGGGTCTGACAGGGTCTGACAGGGTCTGACAGGGTCTGACAGGGTCTAACAGGGTCTAACAGGGTTTAACAGAGTCTGACAGGGTCTGACAGGGTCTGACGGTCTAACAGGGTCTAACAGGGTCCAACAGGGTCTAACAGGGTCTGTTAGCCAGGCTTCCCAGGCTCCCAGGCTTCCTATGAAGGGTTCCCGAGATATGAGCTCACTTCGGCTAGATCAAAGACACATCAAAGACAGATCAAAGGTACATTTCTGCGTTGCCTAGCATTCCTAAAAATTCCTGCAACTTTGACCTGCTGGTGGCACTAGACGGTTGGGGGTGGGGGCCTATAAATTGCTGTGGGTAATGAGGAGACTGGCTGGAATGTGCATGAAAAATTTCACAACTTTTTACCAGACGGTTCTAGGGGTTGCCATAGACTCCCATGGGTAGAAAAATAATGTATAAGAATCAGTAGAAACACGATGGTGCCTCGCACCTTCGGTGCCTGGCCCCAATAATTTGATCAGGATTCTGGTTGGAATCTAGAAGTTACCAACACTCCCATAGGAATCATGCAGGCTGGGTAGTGTGGAGTTCGCATGTCATCCCCAAGTATGTTAGTTTTCTCTGAGAACTCACACAAAACAAGCATACATCATAGTAGGGGTGGGCGATATGGGAGATATTTTTTAAACTTGATATGGATCATGACATATCATATATATCGATATAATGCTTACATTTGATTCTGATTTCACCTCACCTTTGCTTGTTTGCCTTCTCTGTGCGCGCCCCGCCTCCTTGTTTTTGTGACCCTTCCCCTCGCATGTCTCATTCGCATGTCTCATTCAACACATCGGCGCCCACAACCAGCTCGTCGGATACAGGACTCAGCTCAGAAAAAAAAGGACAACTGGCTCCATTATATGGAGATACTTTGGTTTTAAGGTGTCAGACGAACAGCAAATGTCTACTGCTGTGAATGCCAAAAGTTGGTGTCAACCAAAGCTTCTAGCACCAGGACCCTTTTCCACCATTTAGAGACTCGCCATCAGCAGCACATCCTCTGTCACAGAGAGAACACACACAGTCCACTAAGTCACATCCTTAAGTTCAACAGGAGCTGACGGCATTGGCGGCACAGGGACAGAGCTGTTTTTGGCTTTTATAGTTTATGCAAATGAGCCATGTGGTGTTCAAGTTTCGTTTCTATAAAACAAACAAATGTGCGCAACACTGCATTAAATACATTATAATCTCAGGTGAACTAATGTGGCTCTATAGTAGTTATGGTTTATATCTTGTAAAGTTTAGTAATGTAAAATGTATTTATGCAGAAGATTTTAATTAATAATCTGCTGCAGTGTATAAATGTACAAAAGTATTTGGAAACATTTGGTTTGATCTGCGCAGTGACCTGAGTACCTCATAGCAGCTGGTTAAGAACATGGATTTTTTAAAGTAAGGAACCTCCCGAGCATCCTATGCTAAAGGAGCTTATGGTTATCATATGGTTAACAGGAGCTTGAGTTGAGTTGTTTTATTTTTGAATAAAAATGAGGCAATATGCATTATTTCTTCTTTTATCTTCTCTTCTCTTATTAAATTATTATTTTAGTTCTTTTTTTTTTTTTTTTTAGGTCACAGAAGCACTTTTTTCCTACATGAAATCTCTATCTCTTTGCACTTCAATAAAAAAGACCTTGTGGAATTTGGCATATTTGTTTTTTGCAGTAGTTTTTGGGAGGTTATTTTTCAGATAGAGATATATATTGTATATCGAGCTATAACAAACGATATCAAGATATATTTTTTGCTCCATATTGCCCAGCCTTATAATCATAGGCCAATCCCTCAGAATTGCAGATGTGTCCAAGAGCACTACAGTCATCCACGGCTCCAGACAGGTCAAAATATAGAGTCCTGCATTGGGTTGCCAAGTCCTTGTGGCAGTTGCATGCAGGAGTAGCTGTGAAGGACAGGCCTGGTGTACAGAAAAGTGCAGTTCCCAGAGCGCCTCAGCATTTCTTCAGTCTGTCCATCTGGCATTCAGCTCACCAGCACACTTCCCATGGGAAGCTCAAAATGTGGACTCATATTTGGGAGGAGGATGAGCAAGTAATCATCATGATTGGATGTCTGATCTGGCACTTCACAAAGTCATCTCAAACATACCACATGTTTGTGTTGGATTTGCCCTTGTGTATAACATAAGGAGTTTACGAAGGTAAGGCTGGACAATTAATCAAATTTTAATTAAAGTCCAGATTTAGTTAAGTCTACAGCCAATCCTCTTTGGTGGAGCACAGTTCAGATTTGTATGACGATTCTTTTGTGTTAAATAGCATTGATAAAAATTTCAGTCAATTTTGTTTTGCTTTTGAAAAAAAAAGAAAAAAAAAAAAAGTTTATTTTGTTTGCCCAGCTCAATAAAAGATAATTTAAATGTATGTGCAGAACTGAGCAGTATTAGTTGCCAATGGCTTGAAATGTATGTTTTTTTAAAGTCTTCATTTAGGAGGGCTATTACACAGGTTAGTCTGCGTGCTGCTCGTCACTGTGTTATCTCAGCTGACAAAACTCAAACCAACTGCAAATAAATTAATAAATACCTTTAAATTAATGGCAAAGGAGAAATTCAATTTGTCAAGTAGACAAAACACCGAGCCACAAACAAAGCGATGTAGTCTACTCCATTCAGTGTAGTGAAGACTGCAGTGAGCGTTACATTGGAGAAACAAAACAGCCACTTCATAAGAGGATGTACCAATACAAACGGGAGAGCCACAGTGGACCTCAATCTGCCGTACATCTCCACCTAGAAGCCACGGGCCACTCCTTTGAGGACAGTGAGGTACAGATCTTGGCCAGAGAAAAGAACTGGTTTGAGAGGGGAGTTAAAGGGATATTCCAGGATTTTTGACATGGGGGCTCATTTCCGAGTTAGCCAGAGTGCTGCAGAGATGTGGAGACACTTTTTAGCGAATTTCATGCAGTCCTTCCAGCTGCAGAGTTTTCAGATGCTAGGCTAGCGCAAGTCAATGGTAAATGGTAGCCAGATTTTAATCAGGCTTACCCACTCCATAGTAGAGTTGGGCGGAATCCAAATTTTGATACCGTTAAACCGTGTCCACATTTTCCCGGGGTATACGGTATTACCGTTGCTAAGGCTAAAAAAAAAAAAAAACACAACAGTGGAGTGGCCTCGCCAAATGGCAGCTTGCACCTATACCGTTCAGAAACAGAATAGCAACATAGGCCTAATGATACTGAAAACATAACAAAACATGTACAAAATTAGTAACTTTTATTAACAAATGTTTAAAGTGCAAATACAGCAGCCAACCGATGGAACGAAATAATAATAATAATTGTATGTGGGCTAAAGCTAACAAACCAACAGGAATAAAAGAAAAGAAAATCTGAACAATAAATAACAAGACATAACCGAAAATGTGCATATATAACCCTGTCCTGAGAACGCAGTGGAAAATACTGCTCGTTTGTATATTTTTAAAATCTATTAACATGAATCAAATAAATTAAACGTACAACTATACAACATCCCGAACCGTTTTCGTCCGTCAGAAAAAGCTACTCCTTATTGAAAATAAAAATATGAAGCTATTGAATGCAAAACCAGCATGTTCACTTTTTCCGGCTTGAGTAAGTCACGTTGTGGATTGACAACTTTGCCTGCGGTGCTGAAGACCCTTTCCGATGGAGAGCTTGTGGCACAAACGCACAGGTATATCGGGCAACCCTCGACAACAGAAAAAAGCGCCCGACTCCATTGGATTTCCACCAAAGAAGGGGGTCTTCATCTCCCAGAATAACAGCCTCGTGTGGAAGTTGCGTTTGTAATAAGAAACCCGAAAACTTCTCACATTTCAGACTCAAAAACGGTGAGTTGTTTTTATTAACACGAGAGAATATCAGAAAGGAGCTGCGCTAGAACACAAAAGCAGCGTGTCAGACGTCACGCCTTTTTTAAAGGGACCACAACTATTATCAGAAACAGTGACTTTATAACCAAGTGCTTAACCAAGAACTGAGCAAAACCCACATGGCAAAGCTGTAACAACACAGTTAAGAAGGTGAATTATGCATACATTCACGAGTGCACTACACTCGCTCCTCCACAGTGCCGCTGTCATCTCTCGACGGGTAGGATGTTTCACCAGAACACCGCCACTTCATGCACATTTTACACACAGCCTCGTTGACATTTCCCGGCTCTCCCTTGTCATTTGGCCGAAATCCGAAATGCTGCCAAATTGCAGACGTTGTGTTTTACTTTGGGACCAACTCAGCGCGTCTGTCATGTTGTCTTGTTTTTCTCCTCCTTCTGAGCGGTAATGTCACGTGACGACGCAACACGTCATCTCTCCGATAGTAATATTAGTTTTAAACTGTAATAGTATTAAATTAACAAACACAACCACACATACATAAGTGCTGGACAAACACTCTTTATTTAGGCATTAAATTAATTAGAGTTAATATTATATTAGGGCAAGATTTTTTTTTTTTTTTTAATGACGGTAATGAATCTGATACCGTTGCTATTTTTAGATACCGCAGTATACCGTATTACCGCCCAACCCTACTCCATAGTGCACCCAAAACAAGTCAACTATAACGCCAGACTGTCGATGCAAATGTCTGTGTTGATGGAACAATTTTAGAAATATAATCAACCTTGTAATTTAAAGGATTTATGTCCTTATGCAACAGCGCGTTTTTCCCCCAATCTAGCTAGGCATGGGCGGAGTGATATGACCTTGCAGTTAGGTTTCCAGCTGACATTTGTTTACCTTCAGCTGTCGTCGTTAGCCGTAGCAGTACAGTACAGTAGCAGTACAGTAGCCTGCCCTGTTCTACAATCCAGACATGGCCACGTTTGGAGGTCTCCCCGATGCTTGGAATATACAGATGAAGAGTTGAGAGAGATGGATGTTGAAAGGGCAGAACGCGAGAGAGTGTTGGTGAGTTAGCCCCCGCTACAGCTACAGAAAACCGGGTTGTTGCATTGTTTGTTGGAATGAACGATCAATGCGGGGCTGTCTTTTCAGTTCCGTGCTCAACATGAATGTTCACGGGCTAGCAACAACTTTATGAGCGTGCATGCCTTTTGACCAGCAGGCTAACATAACGACAGGAGCAAGCTTGGGTAAAAAGGTATAAACCTGTTCTTCATCACGGGATCTTGCGCTTGGAAAGACAGATGGTACTGCAGTGGCTGTCAGACTAGGCTTTCAAAGGGATTTGGTGTAGTAGTCTGGTCCGAAATGATCACTGCAAATCTTCTGTTTATGTAGCGTCTCCACCGGTGTGTTGATGCCTAAGCCAACAGCTACAAGCCACAGTCGCGTCCTTTCTCGATCGTGCACCGGAAAGCTGTGAAAACTTTGTGGTGCCCACCTGCGGGCTTTATTTGTACATTTTCGAAATGCACACTGAAAAACCATTTTGCCCGGTAGTTCTTTTAAAATTCACCTCTTCACTCTGTGGTCTTCCCTACTACGTCTTTTCTCGCTTCTCTGTTTACGTGATTGGTCACTTCACAACCAACTAGAGTAAAGTAAAATTCCGCTGCTGCTGCGAAGCTAGTCCCTCAGATATGGAATGATTCATGCTATTCGCACTCAGTTTGATTTAAAAAATTACTCAATCAACATACATTTACATCGACAGTCTGCCGTTATAATTGACTTGTTTTGGGTGCACTATGGAGTGGGTAAGCCTTATTTAAATCCGGCTACCATTTACCGTTGACTTGCGCTAGCCTAGCATCTGAAAACTCTGCAGCTGGAAGGACTGCATGAAATTCGCTAAAAAGTGTCTCCACATCTCTGCAGCACTCTGGCTAACTCGGAAATGAGCCCCCATGTCAAAAATCCTGGAATATCCCTTTAAAGAGGCTATTTTTGTCAACAAAGTGAATCCTTCCTTGAACAGAAATGGAGGTCTCAGACATAATTTGTCTCCCCATTTATAACTCTGTCCTCAAACCTAATCAAAACAAACAAAGAAAAAAGGACTAGCCAGGTCAGGTCCAGAGGTGTGAAAACACCCATTATGGCCCTGAATGGCTATGCTAACAAGACCCCACACTCCCACTGCATATCTAATAGGCCTACCTAACAGAAACTAAACAAATAGGTGTAGTTAGCTCCTCCCTTCAGACAGATATAGGCAGTGTCCACCAGCACTCTAGCCAGAACTGAAGAAGCAGCTTGGATGAGCTGCGAAACGTATTCGACCAAATAAACTTTTGTCCAAATTTAATTTCTCCTTTGCCCTAGATTCTACCTGGACAACTGAGCGATTTACACATTGAAATTAAGTGTGGTCAAGTAACTTTTCTCAAATTTTATAGCAGTGTTTCCCAACCTTTTTTGTCTTGTGTACCCCCTGAGCATTTTTGTCATACCTCGAGTACCCCCTCACTCATAACGTGTTGATAATTCTCCAAAAGTAGAACATGACACAACGGATTATTAAATGAAAATCATTTCATTTCATCTCCTTAATTTGAAAATTTAATTCTCAACTTAAATAACTTAAATTTACTCAAATTAGAATTTAAAAAATTCAAAAAAATCTCCCCGTGCACCTGGCAGCGACACTGCCGAGTACCCCCTGCAGTGTGCGCGCGTACCCCTAGGGGTACTTGTACCCCTGGTTGGGAAACACTGTTTTATAGTACAGGGGGTCCTCGGGTTACGACGGTCTCGGGTTACGACGTTTCGTGGTTACGAACGCGCCCCCATTAAAAAAATATATATATATATTACGCGTCATTCCGTCTTACGCGGTTTAGCGTGGTAAGAGATGTAAACAAACGCGAACGGCGCGCGGCGCACGGCGGAAGAATACGCTTTATTGTGGTTATAGGGAGAAGAAGTGTGGGTGCGTGTCCAATGTGGGCGGAAGTACCTGATGTGGGCTCTGATCTGCTCCTATGAAAGCGACAGTGATAACCAAGCAGCATAGTGGTCTAATTATTGAGATGGAAAGGTTATTGGTGCTTTGGTTGGAAGATCAAAGGCAAAATCCGGTTTACGACGAAATTCGGGTTACGACGCGTCTTAAGAACGGATCAACGTCGTAACCCGAGGACCCCCTGTACAGGTCTTTGGAAATTATTGATAAAATATGATATGATGTAGATTGCAATGGTGTATCACTTTGACAGTGTGTTCCTATATTATCCAAAATTGACTTTTGACCTTTAAGCTATGTTATATTGTTATTACCTCCATTCTCGCATGTTTGAATAGTCTGACTACATCTCTAAAGCTCAAAATGCTCTGTTCCAATATGACATGAAGTGGTAGTTTAAGTTTCAACTCCCTTTTACCTTTTGTTAAATAGAGATGGAAAATTCCAGGCCTGAAATTACCCAAATGATTCTAGTGAAAGTGCATGGAGTTTAAAAACACAGTGGAGCACTTTCTGTTTTACCGCATTACATCGCAAGGTGGAGCCAAGTGTTTTCCTGATTGAAAGAAAAGCGCAGCCTAAATATGCAGGGTTTATGTGTAAATGAAAGAAAACACAACTCCAGGTATGATTTGGATGAGGAACAACATTATAACATGGACCACAAAATAGCGTAAGATGGGCCCTTTAAGAGACATTTTGAGAAACGTGCAGATTGAAACTGTGTTGGTTAATTTGGAATGATATTACTTCACACTTCATGAACAAAGTGCCAGTAGCTTCCTCGGGCACACTATGTAGCTCACATCACATAGACTCCCAGATGTCGAGTGGGGTCAAAATCATCATTACTTGTCATGGCTGGACCCGTTTGAAACATCATTGGCTTATTAGCTATGACAAATGGCTGCAGAGTTAATTAAGCCGAATACTCCTTAAGGGCCATTATCAAATGTTTAAGAAATTAGCAGATTGCCAGTTCGTCAACTCTTTGCAATTGATTTGTTCCCGTTCAGGTTAAGAAGCTCGGAGTGGAAATATGCATAGTCCATTGATATACTGGGAATGCAGAGTAGAGAGAGCACACACTGATCCTAATTGAACTCAAGTGGTATTTTACTAATGAGGAGGCAGCTGCAAGTCATAAAAGCACTGTGTTGAGATTAGACAAGCACCGTGCATAGTAAACTGTGAAAAAGCTGATGCAACTTCTTTGAAATACATATGACATGGATTTGGGGCAAAACAGGCTTGAGTACCCCAGTGTGTACACTACAAGCCAGCCATGTAGGAGCACACCTCATATCATGACAAAAACAGATTATAGAGTATGGACTAGCTCATCGAAGAGCAGGTTTCATCATCTGATATCAAATAAGACATTTTAGGAGAGAGAGAGATCAAGAAAGTTTAAATTTTGATCATTGTGATTAAGAGGGAATTTGTAAGTTTTAAGGTGGATAAAACCTATTCAAAATTGAGATTTTTTTCTGTTGTTTTGTCTGAAATGTTCAACAAAATGGGCTAAAGTTTCCCCATGGGATGGGTTGTCAACAGTAGATACTAATTTATAGGTAAACTCTTAAAAAAACTAAATACTCAATGAAGTATCAATACTGAAAAAGTTACATTCACAGGACTGAAATGGACTTTTCTTGAATAGCTTTTGAATGATCTGCATGAGCTATATCAGAACAAATAGACCACATAGACTAGTATGTCAATGGACCACAGTCTATTGTCCAAAGAAAGTGTTTTTAATTACTGTGGTATTGGAAGCATTATTGGGAATTGAGTTTATTCCTGAGTATCAAAATAGTGCTTGGATGTTTTGTATCAAGAGAACACTACCATGGAGACAAGCAGACCAGGTGATTCCACACAAGTATTTTGGGCAATAAAACACTTGAATAAATTATCTTGGAGTCCATGGGAGGGGTACTGAACAATGACCGGGGACTCTACTGAGTCTACTGAGGGACTTCAACGCCCACGTGGGCAGTGGCTCCTGGAGAAGGGTGATCGGGAGGAATGGCCCCCTGATCTGAACCCGAGCAGTGTCCTGTTATTGGACTTCTGTGCTAGCCACGGTGTGTCCATAACAAATACCATGTTTGAGCACAAGGGTGTCCATCAGTGCACATGGCACCAGGACACTCTAGGCCGGTGGTCAATGATCACCGGCCGGTTGTCGGGTCATCTGACCTCCGGTCGCGTGTCTTGGACACTCGGGTGAAGAGAGGGGCAGAGCTATCAACTGATCACCACCTGGTTGTGAGTTGGGTCCGATGGTGGAGGAGGAAGCTGGAAAGACCTGGCAGACCCAAGCGTATAGTGAAGGTCTCTTGGGAATATCTGGCAGAACCTTCTGTCAGGGGGACCTTCAACTCACACCTCCAGGAGAGCATCTTCCAGATTCCGGGGGAGGCTGGGGACATGAAGTCCAAATGGGCTTTGTTATCAGCCTCAATTGTAGACGCAGCTGCTTGTAGCTGTGGTCGTAAGGTCTGTGGTGCCTGTCGCAGCGGCAATCCCCGAACCCGGTGGTGGACAGCGGAAGTAAGGGATGCCGTCAGGCTGAAGAAGGAGTCCCATCAGGTATTGTTGGCTCGTGGGACTCCTGAGGAAGCTGACGGGTATCGGCGGGCCAAGCGTGCTGCAGCACGGGCGGTCGCAGGGGCAAACACTCAGGGTTGGGGGAGTTTGGAGAGGCCATGGAGGAGGACTATCAGACGGCCTCAAAGAAATTCTGGCAAACCATTCAACGCCTCAGGAGGGGGAAGCAGTGCTTCACCAACATTGTTTACTGTGCGGGTGGAAAGCTGTTGACCTTGACTAGGGATATTTTCGGATGGTGGAAGGAATACTTTGAGGATCTCCTCACTTCGAGGTCATGTTTTCTGAGGAGAAGCAGAGGCTGGGGACTCGTCCATCAGCCTGGCTGAAGTCCACTGAGGTGGTTAGCAAGCTCTGGGGGTGGATGAGATCTGTCCTGAGGATCTTAAGACTCTGGATGTTATGGGACAGTACCTCTGGAGTGGCAGACCGGGGTGGGGGTCCTGGGGTAGGACTGGAGGATGTGTTTCAACTACAGGAGAATCACACTCTTCAGCCTCCCCGGTAAGGTCTATTCCAGGGTACCGAAGAGGAGAGTCTGATAGTTGAACCTCGGATTCAGGAGGAGCAGTGTGGTTTTCGTTCCGGCCGTGGAACACTGGACCAGCTTTGTACTCACCATCGGGTGCTCGAGGGTTTATGGGAGTTTGCCCAACCAGACCACATATGCTTTGTGGATTTGGAGAAGGCATTCGACCGTGTCCCTCGTGGTGTCCTGTGGGGGATGCTCTGGGAGTATGGGGTTCGGGGCCCTTTGCTATGGGCTGTCAGGTCCCTGTATGACCGGAGCAGGAGCTGTGTTCGCATTACCGGTAGTAAGTCAGACCTGTTTCAGGTGCATGTTGGACTCTGCCAGGGCGGCCCTTTGTCACCGGTTCTGTTCATTGTATGTATGAACAGAATTTCTAGGCGTAGTCAGGGGCCAGAGGGGGTCTGGTTTGGGGACCACAGGATATCATCGCTGCTGTTTGCAGATGATGTTTTCCTGATGGCTTCATCGGACCGGGACGTCCAACGTGCACTGGGGCAGTTTGCAGCCAAGTGTGAAACGCCTGGGATGAAGATCAACTCCTCCAAATCCAAGGCCATAGTTCTTGAACGGAAAAAGGTGGCTTGCCCTCTCCAGGTGGGTGGAGAGTCCCTCCCACAAGTGGAGGAGTTCAAGTATCTCGGGGTCTTGTTCACGAGTGAGGGGAGGATGGAGCTTGAGACTGAAAGGCAGATCGGTGCAGCGTCGGCAGTGATGTGGGCGCTGTATCGGACCGTTGTGGTGAAAAGGGAGCTGAGCCAAAAGGCAAAGCTCTCGATTTACCGGTCAATCTACGTTCCTACCCTCACCTATGGTCATGATCTCTGGGTAATGACTGAAAGGACAATGAGTTTTCTCTGCAGAGTGGTTTACCAACTATTGGTTGGTAAACTCATCCTATTATTGGCTAACTTTTGTGAGCTTATGTCATTGCATACCACAACCCTGTATTTAAGACAGCAGTTGTATGTGACCAGTGTGAGTCGAGGGGACATGTTCGTGTGATGGGGACACGATGATACAACTGAAGAGATGTCCTGATGCTATATTACGTTCGTATTCTCTGCCTAATTCAACATTAAATGCTAATAACCTCAATCTTGAGTCTATGCCCATTGCACATTTACTACTGGAATTGTACTACTGTTGTACTGTTGTTTACCACTGTTATTGCACATTTACTACTGGAATTTGACTACTGCTGCACATTTATTTTTATCTTAACTTCAATACACATCCTATTGCACATTACCATTTCACTGCTGTATCTTCCATTGCACATTTTTGATGCACACTGTGCATTTTTGGACATCTGTAAATAGGTATTTATTTATTATGTTGCACTGCTTTCAGATTTTAGGTCTTAGATTTTAGTTTTAGATTTAGATTTTTGTCTTGGATAGTTTTTGTTGTGTTTTGTCTTTATATTGTAGTTTGTACACTGTCTTTTTTGGACTACCTGGCCAGAGAGAAACAAAATTTCGATTCACTGTATGTTGAACACATATGGCAGAATTGACAATAAAGCTGACTTTGATCTTTGATTTTTCTGATCCTTAATTTGAACACTTTGGGGGTCCACCTGGAGGAGCAGGAGGAAGGGCCCGGGGTGAAGGAAGTTTGGGAGTCCCTGCTTAGACTACTGCCCCCGTAAACCGGCCCCGGATAAGCGGAAGAAAATGGATGGATCAATGGATATACAGTAATCCCTCGTTTATCACGGGGTAAGTTAGGTTCCAGAAATAACCCGCAATAAGAGAAATGCGCGAAGCAGGACTACTTTATATTTTAGAATTATTCTACATTAGAGTTGGGCGGTATCCAAATTTTTATACCGTTAAACCGTCTCCACATTTTCCCGGGGTATACGGTATTACCGTTGCTAAGGCTAAAAAAAACAAAAAAAAAAAACAAAACAGCACTACAGTGGAGTGGCCTCGCCAAATGGCAGCTTGCACTTATACCGTTCAGAAACAGAATAGCAAGCATTACATAGGCCTAATGATACTGAAAACATAACAAAACTTGTACAAAATTATAAACTTTTATTAACAAATGTGTAAAGTGCAAATACAGCAGCCAACCGACGGGACGAAATAATAATAATAATTGTCTGTGGGCTAAAGCTAACAAACCAACAGGAATAAAAGAAAAGAAAATCTGAACAATAAATAACAAGACATAACCGAAAATGTGCATATATAACCCTGTCCTGAGAACGCAGTGGAAAATACTGCTCGTTTGTATATTTTTAAAATCTATTAACATTAATCAAATAAATTAAACGTACAACTATACAACATCCCGGACCATTTTCGTCCGTCAGAAAAAGCTACTCCTTATTGAAAATAAAAATATTAAGCTATTGAATGCAAAACCAGCATGTTCACTTTTTCCGGCTTGAGTAGGGCACGTTGTGGATTGACAACTTTGCCCGCGGTGCTGAAGACCCGTTCCGATGGAGCTTGTGGCACAAACGCACAGGTATTTTATCAGGAAAGCGCCTGACTCCACTGGATTTCCACCAAAGAAGGGGGTCTTCATCTCCCAGAATAACAGCCTCGTGTGGAAGTTGCGTTTGTAATAAGAAACCCGAAAACTTCTCACATTTCAGACACAAAAACGGTGAGTTGTTTTTAACACGCGAGAATATCAGAAAAGGAGCTGCGTTAGAACACAAAAGCAGCGTGTCAAACGTCACGCCTTTTTTAAAGGGACCGCAACTATTATCAGAAGCAATGACTTTATAACCAAGTGCTTAACCAAGAACTGAGCAAAACCCGCATGGCAAAGCTGTAACAACACAGTTAAGAAGGTGAATTATGCATACATTCACGAGTGCACTACACTCGTGACAATATGCAGTTGCCTCTGCTATCTCACGACGGGTAGGAAGTTTCACCAGAACACCGCCACGGTCTGCACGCACGTTTTACACACAGCCTCGTTGACATTTCCCGGCTCTCCCTTGTCATTTGGCCGAAATCCGAAATGCTGCCAAATTGCAGACGTTGTGTTTTACTTTGGGACCAACTCAGCGCGTCTGTCATGTGTCTTGTTTTTCTCCTCCTTCTGAGCGGTAATGTCACGTGACGACGCAACACCCAGGAACTTCATCGAACGTCATCTCTCGGATAGTAATATTAGTTTTAAACTGTAATAGAATTAAATTAACAAACACAACCACACATACATAGGTGCTGGACAAACACTCTTTATTTAGGCATTAAATTAATTATAGTTAATATTATATTAGGGCAAGATTTTTTTTTTTTTAATGACGGTAATGAATCTGATACCGTTGCTATTTTTAGATACCGCAGTATACCGTATTACCGTATTACCGCCCAACCCTATTCTACATGTTTTAAGGCTGTAAATGCCTCACCACACACAGTATACGCTTTTCTCAGACTGGAATTAACCTGTTCTCACATTTCTCTCTCGTTTAAACATTCAAACTTTCATAGATTTTCAACAAAATGTAAACCTCATACGCTGGGGAAGGCCCGCGCGCGGGCCCGTTCACTCTTTTTTTTTTTTTCTTTCCGCATGAGAGCACACATTCCCGATCGTGTACCATGACAATCTACACATCAAATGAAACCTTACAGTCTCATCTTTTTGACTATGCAATTCATTTCCCGGCACAACAATCACTCCCCGAGCACATGGGGCTTTTATACGGAAAAGCACAAAACGAGGGTTGTTACTTAGCTTTCCTTTGAAGGCTCTCGACAGGTCAAACATCAGTATTTCACCATAAGCTTGGTCTCAATCTGTCCATAAAGATCCAGTGAAAAAATCCAGTAAAACAATTTAGTCCAAAACACGTGTTAGATCCATTACGACAGTGAAAGTCTTCCCAACTTACATAAGCGCCGGTGGTTTTTTTCCCACTTCTTTAACCTAAATCAAGCAAAATATATCTTTCCTCACTAAATCCACGCTGCAGGAGCTAAACAGAAGGGGAAACTTTAGATTGACAGTTAGATTGGCCATAAAGGAGAGGTTTGGGCTGCTCTAGAGCTGTAAAAGTCCAATCAAGTCTGACGCACCGGTAAACATCAAGTACGAGGTTCAGGCTTGCTGAGTCAACAAGTTTGGTTACACACGATGATTGACAGTACAGGCGAACAGCCAATGAGGAGACGATTACGGAGACATATGGTTTGCTAGGCCTTTCACAATAAGTTCCACGTGAGATAGCGGCGTAAAGTGAATTTGTGGTCCATGCGTAAATGGTGCGTAAACGATGCGTCATGCGTCCGGCGCCTTTTTTGATTTCATTGATTGAAAATATGGCGAAAAGAATGGAAAAAAGGAAATATTCAAGTTTGGAGGCTGCTGAAATATGCACAAGTGGCGAAAGTGACATTTCAGATCTGGAGGAGTCAGAGGCAGACAATGAGCAAACTGATGCAGCTTCTGTGGAGGAAGAAATGTTTTTTGATGGGATGGATGTCTTACTGGATGTGTAAGTAACATTTTATTATGTATTTGATGTAGTATTTGAATAAAAAGAAAACAATGAACATTAGATTTTTTTTCTGCATTTAGATCACTTTTTGTAAAATAGACCTACTATTATTTATTAGGTATTTAGATAAAATAAATAAGAAAATAAATAAGAATAGATTTTAGGTTTTAGATTTAGATTTTTGTCTTAGATAGTTTTTGTTTTGTCTTTATATTGTATTTTGTACACTGTCTTTTTGCACTACTTGGCCAGAGAGAAACAAAATTTCGATTCACTGTATGTCGAACACATATCAATACATATTTTCATTTTCAACACTTGTTTGGTCTATTTTTGATTAAAAAAAAAACGAGTGTAATTCCCAGGGACATAATACAGTGACCTTGTGTGCAGAAATTGATTCCTCTAGTTGTAAGCTTTCAGTAGAGCCCACAATGATGTCTGTAGGTTGAATGAGTCAAAAGTTATTAAACGTTTTCTAAATGTTTCCAATTTGGATAGGTTTGGATAGGTTTGGATAAAAGCATGATCCCTGTATAAAACGTCTGGACAAAGTATAACAAAAAGTAAAGTAAAAAGTTTATTTTTACAGCTATTGATTCCCAATTTGAAATTTGAGTGGTCAACAACTTATTGTATTGAAAGATAGTGTATTTTAGGCCTCAGCTATGAACAGCAGTTATAGACACCTTTTATATTTACAAAAAAATTAGGCGAGGATAAAAAAAAAAAACACTTTTTATTTGGTGTTCCAAGGTGTGTAACTTTTTTCCAATCACATTTGGAGTGAATGTAAATGTTGGGGGTAAAACTAGAGAATGTTCCCTTTACACAGAGACCAAACAATTGTATATAATCCATATACTTCAATAACAGGTATGATTTTAATTTGGAGAGGTCTTTTTAGGGACAATTGCTCAAAAAAGGCCCTCCACTGTAAGGGGTTAATAGTGAAGCCTGGGGGGAGACACGGCTCCACCGGGAGCCCCGCCGGACGCAAGAGGAGCGCGGAGACGAGTCACTGGATCCGCAGGAAGCACCGTGCTCATCCAACGGCACTGCCACGTCCCGGGACACGATGCGCACCAACCCCTTGGAGAAGTGCGCGACACGTGCACCCCTCATCGTGGTCAAATCCGTGACAGAGCAGCACGACCGGCGCAAGGCCGCGCGTACACCGGGGCTGCGAGCACAAGATCGAACCCGGACTGCGTGCTCTCAGCCCGAGCCATAAACCAGCCGCACGAAACCAGCAAAGAGCGGCACGTGGTGGTTTAGACCTGGTCTAGACCTGGTTTAGTTCTGGTTTAGTTCTGGTCTAGACCTGGTTTAGTCCATGTTTAGTCCTGGTCTAGTCCTGGTCTAGTCCTGGTCTAGTCCTGGTCTAGTCCTGGTCTAGTCCTGGTCTAGTCCCGGTCTAGTCCCGGTCTAGTCCCGGTCTAGTCCCGGTCTAGTCCCGGTCTAGTCCCCCCATCTATCAATCGGCAAAGGTCTACAGTCTCTTAGCCAATCAGGAAGCAGAACACAATGTTACACTATAAAAAATAAAAATAAAAAAAAATGCTACACTATAAAAAAAAAAAAAAAAAAATCCACGAAACAGCGAGGCCGCGAACAGTGAACCGTGATAGAGCGAGGGACCACTGTATACCATATTGTTGATCATTTCAGGCAAAGCAATTTTCATGAAACAACCGGATGACAAAAAACTACATAGTGTACAAGTTCTTAGGATGCACAGATAGCACTGAAGAGATAAGAGGGCAGCCCAAACATCAAACTATCTTTTTAATCTAAATCTACAATAATTAAGATGACTCATTTTAAATACCAAAACTCAAAAGACAAGGGAATAGATCGACAACACCCAACAGCACAAGGCAAGGGCACATGGCATTAAAGGAAAAGTAACGTTATTTTACAATCTGAGCCTTCTTTCGGTAATAAAACAAGTCGTTTGACTCACCCATATCACGTTCGTGTCATTTGGAGCTGTTTGAAGAAAGTTATGTTGTGGCGTTTCCGTTAGCATTTGTTAGCATTTGTATTCGGGGCATTACTTTGCGGTCTCCAAATAACACAAACTTTAGCACTTTTCAAATCATAGAAGCCCGATGTCTTAATGGAAGATTTCGTTTGAAGCAAAAGTGGCCTGTAATCCGAGGTTTATCCATAGTTTTCAGCTTTGCGTTTCATGTTTTGGTCCCGGGAGCAGTCCGCGCATGCGCACTGGCGTCCTCATCTACTCGAAACTATGGCTAAATCTCGGATTACAGGCCACTTTTGCTTCAAACGAAATTTTTCATTAAGACATCGGGCTTCTATGATTTGAAAAGTGCTAAAGTTTGTGTTATTTGGAGACCACAAAGTAATGCCCCGAGCAAATGATTCAGCACCATGTTAAGAATACGGGATCATTAGTAGAACAGAACGGCTCAACATAAGTTCTGCGATACTGCTCCAATTGACAGAAAAATGCTATGGGTGAGTAAAACTACTTGTTTTATTGCCGAAAGAAGGCTCAGATTGTAAAAAAAAAAACGTTAAACGTTAATTTGCCTTTAAGAGCATACACCTGGATGTATGTGATCTGCATCATGTTGAGGTTTTTAGGCAGGTCTAATCTCCAGCAGACAGGCTTAAAGAAGACTGCAATGTGGGGAGTCGACAGATAGGGATTTGACTAATTAGCATATAGTTAATTAGAGGAGGTGCAAAGAGGGAGATCTACTGATGCCAGGTCAATATGAAAAGAAACACAGACAAATTAGTGACTCTGACTTGCAAAACAAACCCCTTCTCTCACATGGATATCAGGATCCTGTTTCATCATGTGACATGAGGACTTTTTGCCATTTAAAAAGATAATATGTGCTAATTATTCATCACTCTAAAACCCATGAATAAATAACATTGCAAAAAATATATATATATTAGGGATGTCAACAATTAATCGATTAACGGTTAATTGTCGATTAAGACGTTGGTCGATCAAAATGCATTAATTGTAATTAACCGCTAACCGCGGACACGCGGACATGCGCACCCGCGTGGTCATGAAACAAGGCAACCGCGCTGCGCCAAGCTCGACTCACAGCCGACCGCAAGCGCCAACGGCACTGCTCAGCAGCCCCGGGTGTACCGCGAGGCGAGATCTAACCCGGAATGCCGGTTTCGCCGCAGCCCGCGCCCCGCGCCCCGAGCGGCTGGCCTGCGGCTCGGAGCGCGGGGCGCGGCGAAACCAGCACGCGCCCCAGTGGTTTAATCCTGGTCTAGTCCAGGTCTAGACCCGGTCGAGTCCCGGTCCAGTCCAGGTCCAGTCCAGGTCCAGTCCTGGTTCAGACCTGGTTCAGACCTGGTCCAGTCCACGTTCAGTCCTGGTCTAGTCTCTTAGCCAATCAGGACAGAACACAACGTTACTCTATAAAAAATGTTTTACACTATAAAAAAAAAGATTGGATAGAGTGAGGGATTACTGTATTTTGTTATTCAGCATCAATACATTTGTCTGCTTTTTACTAAGGAATAATTAATTGAGGAATATACAATATAATAATACTATGATATATTTATGACTCAGTGTTATGTTACTATAGCTTATATTCTTAAAGACCCTATTGAAACTAAAATTCAGGTGAAAAACGCCGCTTATCAGTTAATCGTTAATCGACCGATAAGGTCAATCAACTATCAGTTAATGAATTAACCGATAATTTGCATCCCTAATATATATATATATATATATATATATATATATATATATATATATATATATATATATATATATATATAGACAAAGGCCAGTGTGAGATCAGTTCAAAAGTAATGCAATAATCAGGTCATTTGTAGCTGTATGGTTATAGCTTTATAGAAAAGTAAATGTGTAATAAAAATGTGTCAAAATGAATAATGTAGACAGACATTTAAGGTAAAGTAAAACATTCAAATTCAACAGCATCAATATTCAACACATAACAGTAGTTTAACTTCTTTAATTTGACCACTGTCAAATCAGTTTTCAAAACTCCAAACTCAGTAACCTAACTATCAAACAGAACTAGTTCATTTAACTGGTTTGCAGTGGTTCAATGAGTTATTCCTCACTTTAACTTAACTTTCAATGTGTCTTAATTATTCACCGATTATTCAACAACTATCATGCTATTGTGCACTTTCTGATTATCTGACGATAAAATAATACAGACAGCATATGAGCTAGAATACTGTATCTCTGTACTGGAGTAAGACACATTTTGCTCAAATGCATTGGAAAAAAAATGTACAAGGCCTTTGCTATAGCAAGTTTGTGGAGCCAACTGCAAACAAATAATGATAAGTGTAACCCAACTTGGAATTAGTATACATGTTTCAGTAACAATAATTTATTATTGGATTGTTATTTTTTTAGCTTCTGGAATTTGGACCACTGTACTTATTAAAAAAAATAAAAAAATAAAAAAAATAAAATCACAATCCATTCTAACTAGCACTAACAAGTAACTTTACGACAGAAGGAAGACTGCAAATGATCAGTACTGCCAACACTAACTTTGTGAACTCAAAGCACCATAGAGTAAAGTTACAGTAATGTGTGATGTAGTTCCATCATAAGAGATGGATGAGGCTGTGCAGACATTGAGCCGTCTCGATGTACTGCACATTTGATGAATTACAGCTGTCGATTGTTGTTTTCTCTATTTACTTTACAAAAACACTCCCACTTCCCTCTCATTAGCAAGCAGTAACAGCACAGCAACAGTAGCGCAAAAGAGCTAATAGGGGCGCATTCATTCATTGCATTAGCCATTCCAGAAGCTGCCAACACTTCGTAATGACTGCAGCCCTCCTAAATTATTGAAAAAGCCTAAGCACCTCAGCAGCTACAGAAATGACTATTAACCTTGGTGAAGCGCTATTCAAATCCAGTTAGAGCTAACTTGGTCCTGCAGTATCCCTCGCGGGGAGGAAATGTAAATGTGTTCTGGTGGAGACAGATGGGGAAGCTGGCCGTCGTTTGAAGTTCTAGCAGAAGAAGTGGGAGCAAGCAGAGCCTTTCCACCCCCCCCTCCCATAACATATTCAGCAGCGTGCCTCATTTAGCAACCTTTCCTCCCTGTGTTTCACTTCAAACCATGTTGGGATTCGATACAGTTGGGCGATTACCGGGCTGGGACACCTCACCAAAAAACATAAACTTAACAAACGTTTACAAATGTGCCACTGCAGAGAGAAAGTGAAAAAACAACCCCAGGATTGTATGGCTGTGCAGACAAGACTCCAGGAAATGTGATTTATAACAGAAAAAGAGAAAGAAAGCACAAGGAGGAAACACTGAATTTGGTTGTTTTTAACAGTTTCTTGCAGAGGATCATGATGGTGAGGGACAGGTATTGTTGACAAATCAGTACAAATGCAACTCCTGTGCTGATGTCCTGCTATGGCGCATTTGAATCTATTGTGCACATACTGTCTGTTATTTAGAATCTGATCGTAACAGGCATAGGCACAGAGAATCCATGATACTCAAGATACTCTTATCACCAGGACCAATAGGAAACAGGAGAGGAGAAGAGATGTGCAGCAAGTCAGGGGAGGCAATACAACACATTTTGTAAGGAGAGATGCACAAGTGCTGAATAAACATTTCTGAAAGAAAATTAAACCTCCAGAATAAGGGTTTGCACACTTTTCACCAACTACATTTGCCTGTTGGTATAAATAATTATTTTATGTGTCAAAAACAATTAAGAAACATTATTTGCTATGCATTTCTTTGGAATTAAATGCAAGGCCTACAAATACAACTGAAGTGTCACCTGAAATTTTCCTACCTCACTTATCATCTCATAGTTTATCATCTGATTTGAGGACCTTTAAGATTTCTTAAAATGTGCGTAATCAGAAGTGCAATGATCAGAAAGATTTTATTTAAGCTTATAACACCAGAAATCAGATTTTGAGTGCCAATAAAATAGCGGCAATTGATAAGACACTAACATGAAATATATGTTTGGGGTTTTTTTTGTTACACATATAAGATGCCAACACAGAGTAAACATTAGAGATGATATAATGTGGAATAGAGTATTTTGAGTTTTGGAGATGCAGACAGACTAATAATCCAAGATTGCTCAAACATGTGTGAATGAAACCAAAACAATTGGTGTTTTTTATGAGGCAACAACATTGTAACATGGCTCAAAGCTCACATAAAGTCCTAAATTATGCAATTTTGTGTAATATAGGGCCTTAAACGGGATGTGAAACATAATCCCAACAGCTCTACTCATGTTATCTTTCTAAAATATGGCCTACACAGCACAGCAGTTTACATTTATCTGGTCCCAATGTCCACAGAGTACAGAGTTAGAAGTAATACAGTGATAGCATTATGTGCAAAGCAAAGGTGATCAGATGATGACTTCAAGACCTGTAAGTTCAAAGTACAAGATGTGCCTCTGTTTATTTGAACTGCATTGACAATGCAGGAGTGATTAGCCAATATCTAGTTGCACCACTAGCTCAAATAAGCAATGCTAATTTCTGAATAAGATATTGCAAAAATCAGCTTATAGTCGTTTTGAACTAAATGGAAAAATAATATGTGCAGCCTTTAATTTCACAGAACTAAATGCCATGATATAACAACTTCATAACCAACATGTAAGGATCAGTAGCGTTAGGAGAGATGTAATACGTTTTCTGAGCCACGGATCTTCATTTTAAGTAGATATAGTGAGGGGGAAAAAAAACCTTGGGCACACAGTGAACAGTCGGACAAGTTAAACTTTGATCTTTCACTGCACTTTGCGTTAGCCATGCTAAGATGCTAAGAAGATAAGGCATTTAAACGCTCTTCTACGCAATGACAGCAGACAAAAAAAACGCATGAACAGCCGAACGAGGCAGAGAAAGCGTCTCGCATTAAAATTACCTTTAGTTTGTCAAGGAGAACGTGTTTTGAGGCAGCTGTCCTCAGTCCTTTTGCTGCAACTTGTGATGCCATGGATGCCGCCATGTTGACACGGAAGAGTGAGAGGAAATGACGCAGGTGCGCGCGTGGCAGGGGAGAGGGTGGCCGCTCATTGGTCAGCTGGTCTTGTGGGCGGGACTTAAATATCAGAGTATTACACAAAAGTATTACACAAATATTATATCTATTTATTTAGAGTTCTGCTATATATTTGCTTTAGTATGATTTATTATGGAGTGTCTGGTTGCAACTGGTAGGGTATCTACCATAAACAGTGAATAATTACTGGATATTCACAGTGGGAGGATGAAAGCAAGGCTCTAAGTAGTATGCTAGTAGTAGTAGTAGTAGTAGTAGTAGTAGTAGTAGTAGTAGTAGTAGTAGTAGTAGTAGTTTTTTATCTTTTATTATTAAAGTTACACGTTTTAAAACAACAATAACATTCACAAAGTACTCAGAAGACACATTGAGTAGGCCCTAGTAGTAGTAGTAGTAGTAGTAGTAGTAGTCGTAGTAGTAGTAGTAGTCATAGTAGTAGTAGCATTTAGCCCAGTGGCATTGTCATAACAAATAATAATATTGTATTATTTTGTATGGACACACGAGTATCATTACCATTGTTTTGTTTTATTTTCATGTGATGACCTTGTGCACAGGACAAACAAGCTCCAAGCTCACGTAGTGGTAGTCTTTTGGTGGCAAGCTAGCAGAGAGTGTAGGACGTGTGCAGCTCATCTGAATAGCTAAATAGCCCACTCACACTGCGGTCCTCCAGAGCCCTCATTACATGCAGCATCTTGAAAGGGCAGAGAGGGCAAAGTGATCATAAAGAGCAGTGATTATCACTGAGACAGAGAGAGAGAGACAGCGATGAGAGAGTCACGTTAAAATCATGAATGTCAGCAGGCTGCCGAGAGGATACAGTTCAGCTAAAACACGCCAAAACAAGCGCTCCCCTCATCCCTGATATGCTCAAGCAGCTATAACGCCAATCTGCATAGGAGACGTTTTTCTGAAAAATTTACAAAACGCACCACTTTAGTGTCAGCTGGGAGATCTTGCCTCATGCTTATTTGATACTCTGATACTTTAGAGATGAGCTTTGGTATTCAGTGATCCATACCAAGGCCTGCAAAACATATTTCTAAAAGTAAGGCACAATGGAGTGAAAAGAGCATGCTACCCTGTTGGAAAAAACAGAATATGAGCAAATCGCATGTCGACTTTGTGTCATAAGAGAGTAGAATGTTTAACAGAGCAAGGGCAAAGATGATTCACTTGAACATTTCCTGGGGTTTGGTATCCATGGAAATAGGATTGCCAGATAGCAAATGTTCTCACAATACACTTCACAAGGTTCTGCATGGATTGTTCCCAACAGAATAAACTGTCCCTGTCTATAGAGACACTCTTTTTATTAAACTCAATAAAAAGCGATGGTGCTCCATGTTCCTGTAACCATCTGTAACCCAAAAACATTTAAAGATGATATTTTCTTACACCCCTGGATCATTATTATGATTTATTTGGGACATTTTAAATTGTAATATAGCTGTAAAATAACTTAATAAAAGACATTACCTCAGTCTGGTGACCTCATGGTGGGTCCGTGAAAAGTGGGATTTTCCAAGCAATGACTTCTTAATTGTAAACACTGGAAACTTATATTTGCATGGAAAATGTTATCCTGCATTATTATCTACATCTTCAAATCTCAAAATGCTCTATTCTGTTTTACCTTTAGTTCAGAGATTGGTAATTCCAGATCTGAAATTATCCAAATGATTGTAGTGAGGGAAAATCTTTTGTATTACCACATGACTTATCCTAAATGGGCTCTCAACAAAACTAAGAGACAAGGACAAGACAAGACAAGACAACAGAGAATCAGAACCCAGGAGAAAGGGTGTAACTATTCCTTACCTGTTTTTAACAGTTTCTTGCAGAGGATCATGATGGTGAGGGACAGGTATTGTTGACAAATCAGTACAAATGCAACTCCTGTGCTGATGTCCTGCTATGGCGCATTTGAATCTATTGTGCACATACTGTCTGTTATTTAGAATCTGATCGTAACAGGCATAGGCACAGAGAATCCATGATACTCAAGATACTCTTATCACCAGGACCAATAGGAAACAGGAGAGGAGAAGAGATGTGCAGCAAGTCAGGGGAGGCAATACAACACATTTTGTAAGGAGAGATGCACAAGTGCTGAATAAACTGAAAGAAAATTAAACCTCCAGAATAAGGGTTTGCACACTTGTGGCGTAAGCCACAAACAAGCCACAAACAAAGCAATGGTCTACTCCATTCAGTGTAGTGAAGACTGCAGTGAGCGCTACATTGGAGAAACAAAACAGCCACTTCACAAGGGGATGTACCAACACAGGCGGGCGAGCCAGAGTGGACCTTCATCTGCCGTACATCTCCACCTAAAAGCCACGGGCCACTCCTTTGAGGACAGATCTTGGCGAGAGAAAAGAACTGGTTTGAGAGGGGAGTTAAAGGGATATGCCACCCCCAGGTCAAATTTGGGCATCTCCCCACAGTCCAGAGACTAAAATAAGTGGTGGAAAGCGTTTTCCTGCTCACCCAGCCATTGTCCGAGTCTGTCGCCACTGACCGCCGCGGTATCTGCAGCTACTCCGCCTTAGACTGGAGTCTAACGTCGCCAGAGAAAGATTTCGGCCAAAAGGAATTAATTTGCTCGATGCGTTTCCCAATTACTTTCTGTGTAGTGCGCATTCATATCGAGTGCAAATAAATGTGCAAATCAACACGGAGAGCTTGCCTTGGTCATTTTGGGTGGGAACTATTTTCCAGTGCGGAAGAATACAGCCGAATCACGCAGTACGCTGCCAGGGGAATCCCAGTTACGCACCGGGAAGGGAGTTCCCCTGTTGCACAACGTGGTGCGTGATTCGGTTGTATTCTTCCGCACTGAAAAATAGTTCCCACCCAAAATGACCAAAATGACCAAGTTGATTTGCACATTTATTTGCACTCGATATGAATGCGCACTACACAGAAAGTAATTGGGAAACGCATCGAGCAAATTAATTCCTTTTGGCCGAAATCTTTCTCTGGCGACGTTAGACTCCAGTCTAAGGCGGAGGAGCTGCAGATACCGCGGCGGTCAGTGGCGACAGACTCGGACAATGGCTGGGTGAGCAGGAAAACGCTTTCCACCACTTATTTTAGTCTCTGGACTGTGGGGAGATGCCCAAATTTGACCTGGGGGTGGCATATCCCTTTAAAGGCTATTTTTGTCAAGAAAGAGAACCCTTCCTTGAACAGAAATGGAGGTCTCAGACATCATTTGGCTCCCATTTATAACTCTATCCTCAAACCTAAATCAAAACAAACAAAGAAAACAATAGGGCAGCAGGTCAGGTCCAGAGATGTGAAAACACCCATTATGGCCCTGAGTGGCTATCCTAAGAAGATCCCCACTCCCACTGCATATTGAACAGGCTTACTTAACTAACAGAAACTGAAAACAAATAGGTGTGATAGTTTCATAGTAATTTCACTGTAGTTAGCTCCTCCCTGCAGGCAGTTTTTAAGCAGTGTCCACCAGCACTCTAGCCAGAACTGAAGAAGCAGCTTGGATGAGCTGCGAAACATATTCAACCAAATATTGAATTTCTCCTTTTGCCATCACAAGGTAGAACACAAGTGTTTTCTGTTTGAGAGATGAACTAAAAATAAATATGCAGGGCTTGTGTGTTAAACATTCCATTCACATATTATGTGAATGGAAAAAAAACCTCCAGGCATGTTTGTGATGAAGAAATAACAAAATTAACACCTTTAAGGTTTCGCTAACTTGAGCCAGGCGACTAACATAAACCACATGTGACCTCTGACACATAGGATACACACGGCTCCCTGCGTGTGGCTGTATTTTCTGCCCCTCTGCTCCTACACTCACTCCTTCTCCCTGGAGAGAGGTGAGCAAATGTGGAGGCAGAGCAACTAATTTGTGGTTTCCCTCAATAATCTATGGCGGGTTTCCACTCAGTGAGCTGTAACAAGTCTGAATGTGAGAGGCAGAGTGAAAGCCACAGCTCCCAGCAGGCCAGGCAGTGTGGTCAGCCCTTAACCCGGCCGTCTGCAGTGCATGGAGCTGTGGGGTGCTACACTAACAAACCACATTCTCTACTCTGAGGCTATGCTCCTGTAGGTATATGCTGTGTTATGTACGCTCCTGGACTGTATACTCATTCAACATACTGTTCCTTAGGTTTGTAGACTTATAGTTTACTCTGGTAAAGTTTCATGTTAGATTTTATGTCTACTGTTTTAATAGTTATTTATATTGATTTTTATCCCCTTTTCCTATTGTCCTCCTGTAATTGAACTTTGCATTGCAACCCTATAATTTCCACATTGTGGGACAAATAATGGTTATCTTATCTTGTTCGAAATAATGCTACAGCACTCCATGTTGCAGGAAGTAGTTTACCTGCTTCTTAAATATTTTATCAATATGGAAAAGTGATGCTTTCTTACGTTTAATAATCACATTAAACCAACCATAAACAAGTGGTTATCTGTGCAGAAATATAAATATTTTTGAATGAGGCCATTCATTTGCTAAAACAAATATGTGACTAATCAACAACATCAGGCAATGAAAGAAAGAAAAGAAAGAAAGAAAGCTATGCCTTTATTAGTCCCACAGTGGGGAAATTCCAGTTCTGCATTTAACCCATCCTGTTATCAGGAGCAGTGAGCAGCACATTACTGTGCCCGGGGACCATCTCCATGATCTTCTTGCTTCGGCTTCTTCGGCTCGAGAAACATGCAAACTCCGCACAGAAAGGCTCAGGCGACCCGGGGATCGAACCCAGACCATGCATGCAAACTCCACACAGAACACACACAGAAAGGCCTGGGCGACCCGGGGATCGAACCCGGAACCTTCTTGCTGTGAAGCATGAGTGCTTCTCACTCAGCCACCGTGCTGCCATGAAATAGTAGCTTTAAAGGTGCACAATGTAACTTTTCTGCTGGAGAGTTTGCCATTTGCCTGTCGCCATGAATATACAGCTCTGGAAAAAAAAAAAAAAGAGACCACTGCATTTTTTTCTGAAATCAGCATCTCTACATGTATTACAGCCATTCCATTCCAGCGTCTGTTGAATTCCAACACAAACACAAAGCTGAGCTACTTCAGTTCTTGCACCAGGAGTGGAATAAAGTCACCCAAGAACAATGTGAAAGACTTGTGAAGAGCATGCCAAGACGCATGAAAGCTGTGATTAAAAGTAAGGGTTATTGCACCAAATATTGATTTCTGAATCCTTCTTAAGTGTAAACATTAGTATTATGTTGTTTTAAAATTAACTTGATCTTGTTTTGTTTTTTTTGCATTGTTTGAGGTCTGAAAACATGTATCTTTTTTGTTATTTTGACCATATGGTATGGTATTAAACCTAATATCTCCATGGAGACATGCAGATGACACCACCAAGCTAGTTACAGGTCACATCTGTGGTAAGGTAGCCTGGGAATTCCCAGGCCGCTTCCGTTCGTTTCGAACTGGAAGGTGGCCTGGAAACTCGTCCAAGCGAGAGTCCCAGATTTAGGGCCCCAATCAGAGAGCGGGGGAGGGGTGGAAAGACGGTGACGCGTACCACATGACAAACGGAAGCTTGTAGTTTGAACTGACAACTGACATGATTGGCTATGGACTTACGTATACGCTCAATGATAGACATTCATAACGCCCAATAAACGGCCGTTGGCAATCGCTAACCACACCTCCGCTACGGGATTTTTCGAAGCGAGTTTCCAGACCCATATCTCACTTGTGATATGGTCAGGTGTTAACCAGACTAGTGGTAAGGATGCATGCAGGTATATTTTGAGCAATACAAACACCTGTAATTGAATAATGAAAAATATATGAGCTTGATAATATTGTGCAACATTTTCTTGTGGAAAGTATAACCATAACATCTGGAGAAAAGAAGGTGGCTATGTAATACTCCCTTAACATTGTTTAGAGCATATTGTGGTTCAATAAAATAAAGCCAATATGTTGACACAAAGGAAAATGAATGTTTACTTTACTGGAACACATAACTGAAGTTGGATTATTTTCTGCAAACTCAAAATTCTGCTGAATTCTCCCCACTCCAGAGCACTCCTTAAAAGTCAATGAGACAATGACAGCACGCCTCATTTGTTCTGATTAATGCATCTCAGATCACATGAGAGAAGAAGCACATTCCGCACACATCAGGACCACTTTTCCTCCTGGTCCGTCTCGCCGTACATTTCACTCAAATCGGTCAACTTTAATGACCCTTTCTGAATGCAGATCGCTCTAATTCATTTATTCCACTGGCACTCCCCACTCCCTTAAAAATCCCTGAGACTTCCTACCCGGAGAGCTAGTGAGTTTGACCTCAGTGAATATATGTATATCATGCCTCAGGGGCCTAAGAACTGGCAGCGCATGCTAGTTATAAAAGTAGCACTAGAGTTATTATTGCGTCGTGATCCTTTCAAAGCTTCACAGCTCTGTTATGGGTTTACATACAGATTTACGTGGCGAGCCGGCAAGCGCATTTTGCTTTCCATTGGAGTCTGACAGAATATCAAATGACTCGGAGAGATGAGGAATTAAAGCACTTAACTGCTGAGTCAACAGGCGAAGAATGGAGGAGCTTATATAAGGAGACAGCTTGCAAGATGCCTGACTCGAAAATTAAAAAGGCAAGAACAACATATTTAGATAGTAACATATTTCAAGTGACAAAAGAGAGGAAGTTCGGTGGGTCTGAGGAGGGGACACTGACAGTCTGGGCTCAGCACATCTTTGAGAATGGCAGACGGCAAATATAATTAGTCATCATTTTCTGCACAACCTTTAGTCCACAGTGCTACAGCTTTGCATATGTATGAGGCCAGCAGTGTTTTCAGGGGTTGGGTGGATAGTGACAATAAGATGATTTTTGCATTATAGTTTTACATTATCTGTTTTGCAGTTCCTGGGATTTTCTCTATTGAGCTGGTAAAAATACACATTCCAAGGATCTGCAAAAGTTTCTATACAGTGTAAACAAACCTGACAAAGTGGTGCCATTAAGACTTATCTGACCACTTATTGACTTCCAGCACTCCATTTTGGAGTCTTTTCACTTTTCATTCAAAAGATATAACACTAGTTTTAGAACCTTGATTGCTATAGTAATGGTCTCACTTTGTGAAATCCATGAATGGATTTTTTTTTTCTGTTGGTCACACGTACTGTGCTTTTCCCTATGTCAAAAGAAAAGAATAATAATTTGGTGCGGCAAATAATAATCTGGTGCCACCTTATAACAACTACCTTAATTAGCCTTAATATGGTTTGAACAAAGGAACTAGTTCACTAAGAACTCAGACTTAGTAACTACTAAATTAAGGGGTTAGGAGTTATGTTATTAGATACACCAAGGGTTATATATTTAATTGTTTATCTATTAACAGTCTAATCATATCCGCTATCTACACACTGTACCAGATTTTTCCTTCTTTTCGTTTAATACATTTAATTCCACAGCTTGGATAAACATACTTTTGAGTCTTATAGTTTATGGCTCAGCTCCTCATCTATTTTCAAGTGCAAACTCTTAGTGAAAAAGTTTTGAGAGGCCTGTATATAAACACTCTGCTTGCAGTAGCACGTCAGGGCATTTTCTCTACCACTTTCATCTGGTATCACCTCGGCATCACCTGAAATAACTTTTACTTCCTCACTATCAAACCTATAACAATCCCAGAAGTTAAGAGGCATTAAGCCCTGCCTTGTGTCTGCTTGGGCCGTCAGTTTTGGAGAGTGAATCAATACAATGACAGGAGCTGGCATGATGTAGCTATATCTCCACTCCCAGATGTCTGTCAGGCACGCTCAGCTGGAGGTCCTCCATTAATGTGCTGTGGAATAGAATAGTGCAGGCTTGTGGATACTAGAAGACAGATATATCAGAGGGAGCTTGGGAAGTGCTGCCTCTTTGAGTATGTGATGTTTCACAGGGTTGTGCCGCCTCTCCCTGAATGGAAATAACCTGCTCGGATCAAAGCAGTGGCTACAGAATATTAGGATATCAGCTTTGAGAAGCTAATGGAGGAGAGTGATCTCTCAATTCTAAAAGGATTACAGGAAAAAAGCTGTTGAAACACTGTTGGAGTTGAACAAGTAAGGCTAAACTTCCAATGACCAAATGTCAATTGGCAGGCACTATCATCTCATAGCTAGATGGTTAGCTAGATGGAGAGAGAGAGAGAGAGAGAGAGAGAGAGAGAGAGAGAGAGAGAGAGAGAGAGAGAGAGAGAGAGAGAGAGAGAGAGAGAGAGAGAGAGAGAGAGAGAGAGAGAGAGAGAGAGAGAGAGAGAGAGAGAGAGAGAGAGAGAGAGAGAGAGAGAGAGAGAGAGAGAGAGAGAGAGAACCCACTTTGTGATTGAGTTTGTCAGTTTTGCTGTGGTCACTTTGCTCATTCGTCTCCCAAATTCTGTGAGCGTGGTTTGGTGAAGTGCGCTCACGCTCGCTCTATCAACGGTCCGGATGATCCGTCAGGCTGGAGCAGCTTCGATTCTTTTTGACAAAAGCTACAAATCACCGAGTTCTTGGTGATTGTCCCATCTTCGTTCTTTTTATAAATAAACTTGCCGTTTAAAGGCCCAAGCAGCGATTTGCCACATGCCAAATTAAAAAAAGCGTGCATTGAATTGCCGCTCATAATTAATTGCGTTAATTTTTATAAAGCGTTAATTTGCAATGTAATTAATTAATCTAATTAACACGTTAAACTGACAGCCCTGGTCAAAAGACATATCTTTTGTATTATTAATCAAAATTTAAAGTGGAGGTACCCATTTTTTGTTTTGTTTAGTTGAATACTCTAGTATAGATAAATTGTATAAGCAGCACTCAAGGAAATGAGATTACTGTGTGCTCTCTACAATAAATTATAACGTGTTTCAGAATCATGAAGTGTTCTCAGCATGCTAGTTGTATCTGCTCTAAAAGTTGTGAAAAGCGCTTCCAAAATCATCAATACTAGGAATGCCTAAAGTAAGTGAGGAATAACTTTAGACATCTGCAGACGGTTTCAAATTTGCTAGTTTTCATCTAAGGCACATGTGATTTTGCTACTGTTCATAATAAAAACTGAGTCAAACAACATGCAAAATCACTACACATTCACTTAAAGGTAGAAATGAGACTCCTACTGTATGTGCTATCTCTTAAAGTGTTTCAGTCTCAAAGAAGATGCTAGTGTGCTTGCTAGTTTTTGTTGAACTGAATGAAACAACACTCAAAATCTACACATTCACTTTAATATGCAAGCCCTGTGTTTGGAGCTTCAGTGTACCAAAAAGTGCTACACCGGGGAGCTTTTCTAAACAGACCAAAAAAATCACGCAGCGCTCCTGATAAAAAGTACACAGAAGTGCTTATATGTGCATATGAAAAGAGCCCCATTTCTTCATAAGACCCTTCGTACACATTGCACCACCTTTGTCACCAAAGGAGGCCAGGTTGTCCATCCAAACTCTCAGCTGCTCATCTCATCACTCTCATTCCCCTCACAGAGCAGCTCCTGTCCGTGACCTCCGAGCACCAGCAGGACGCCACCACGCCTGCCCCGGACTTCGCATGGAAACACAGAGGCGATCGGTCAGCGCTCGCAAATATCATATCACAAAAGGAGCTGCAGGCATACAATAAAAGATTTGTTTTTGTGATGTCTAGATTTGCTGGCTTTTTGAAACGCGCTCTTTTTTCCCCATCTCGGGGCAAACATGAAAAATGCATGCAGGTGTGATGGTAGGAAATGTCAATAGAAGAATCAAAGCAATCAGTGTGTTGCTGAGGGGGATATTGGTGTGATAAATCATGTTCTTCTTGACGCGGGTCACAGAGGTGGGAGGAGGTGGAGGATGCACGGGGAATATGGAGGTGCCGGTGTGGTGCGGTGTGCTCAAACCAGTGCCGCAGGGAATCAGCTGAAGACTGGTTTTATTCAAGGGGTGATCCGCGGACGTGACGCAAAGTCATTTGTGACACAGCGACCTTCAGTGTTCTCATTGTGGGATTTCTGTGATTTTTAAGCCCCGTGTCTCTGTTCCACTGCAGGGAGCTGTGATATGGGTTTGGGATTAACTCAATGACACATCATAGTCTGAGAACAAGTTAGTTGAGATAGTGACAGTGAGATCATGTAAACTATTGTAGTTTTTTGTTCTGTTTTAATGTACGCCATGACCTAATTTGGCACAATTTTCATCAAAATCATTTGATATTGACCTTTACACACGGTCTTGAGTACCTGTGCTTTGGCATTTCAATATTTTAGAATTTAAAATAATGATAAAGAACCGCACATTATTTCACAGCTTCACTGCTCCCCATACAGTGATCTGGTGCAGCCCACCAATTGGGAAGGGAATTACCATGGGGAAAACAAACTAGCTGATAGCTGACATGCTCAGACGTGATAATGTAAGCCCGCAGCAGTGTCTATGTCTGGCAATAAAAAGGACATGAAAGCTGTGTAGGGTTCCTTCCTAAATTCAAACCACTGCTCAGAGGCAAATGTTTTTTTTTTTTTTTTTTTTTTTTTTTACAAAGGATTACTGGAAAAAAACAACAACCGGAATAAGGCAGCTCTTCCTCTCCCGGTGAGTGGAGAGTCCATGTCTCAAGAAGAGGAGACAAGAAAGGGACAAGATTGTGGATACAAGAAGTCGGATTGAGTTTCTTCTGCAGGGTGACTGGATGCTACTTTAGAGATAGGGTGAGGAGTTCAGTCACATGGGAGGAGCCGGCTGTGGTGGCTCATGCATCTGTTCTGGATGCCTCCTGGACATCTCTCTACAGTTACTCCATAGTGTTTAACATCTCTCACTGCATGTCCCACCAGGAGGAGACCCCAAGGAAGACCCAGGATAGACTGGAGGAACTATGTTCCTCAGTCTGAGCATCCCTGCTGAGACTGCTTCCTCCACAACGAAGAAAATGGATGGATGAAATACTGAAGCCAGGGTGAATTAAGTCAAATACAACTCCAGGTATGTTTCTGATGATGTTTTGTGTGGGCTGCAGTAGCTCAGTTGGTAAGAGCCTTTGTCCACTGAGCTGAAGGCTCTCGACATAAGCATCATTGATCGAGCGGTCAGATTCACGGACCCACAGGTTGGTGGTGTGATTCCATCTCCTACAGATAAATGCTGTCATTGTGTCCTTGGGCAAGACACAAAACCCACCTCACCCCTAGTGTTTGCGTACACTGGTGTAGGAGTGTGTGTGAGTAGGTGAGTGGTTCCTTGATGTAAAGCACGTTGAGTGCCTTAAAGTGGAAAAGTGCTATATAAAAATGTCAATGTCAATTTTGCATAACGGCAAAAGAAGAAAATCAAAAGTTCAAAACTCCATGCACAGCTTCCAGGTGCTGGTAACAGCAGAAACATTGAATAATTCCAGAAAAAAATAAGTTTACCGCACACTTGCGTGACTTTCCTCTTATTTCTTTATTGGGCTTAGAGCGAGCAATGTGTTTTGCTTCTACAGCGTCATCAGGTTCCGGGGAGAATGGAGAAAATCAATTTGTCAAAAGTTTATTTGGTCAAATACGTTTTGCAGCTCATCCAAGCTGCTTCTTTAGAACTGAAGAAGCAGCTTGGATGAAATGTATTTGACCAAATACATTTTTGTCCAGTTGACAAATTAAATTTCTCCTTTTGCCATGAAATCTACCTGGATGGCTGAGGGATTCTACACAAATTTTGCATGTGTGTCTGCAGCACCTGATTAGTCCTCAGCATTTTTTTTTCTTAATCAAGATTTCTACACAGTATTTTTCAATACTGAAGAATAGAAGATTGTTTCTATAACCCACAATTGTTGTTTCTTCCTCTCCACCACAACAGCAGAAACATAAGCCACCTCAGCCTCTCCTTTTTCAAATACTAGTAAATGTCAGATAACTTCCTGAAAAACTATATTTGTATCTGCTAAGATCCAAATGCCATTTATTCTGCAAAATACTAATTGTTTCGTGCGACCATCACCAAATTCTGATTATAGAATACATGATATACATATATACACAATAACACAAAGTAATAGCTAATCATCTCATCAAATATACACACTTCTTAATCCCACCACTGCCAGCACTTCTTCCTTAAGTAGTGATGAATAACTTGCATGTGACATGCGGCCAGTATAGTTATCTGAGGCGCCATTAACCTTGTTTGCGTAGCAGCACCTCCACCACCCTGAGCCCCCCGCATGCATAATACTCTGGGGAGCCTGCACTAATTAACCTTGTAGAGACACCCACAGTAAAGAAGGGCTGGGGCCAGAATAATAAGGAGCCCTCTGCCTAGCCATTAGCACAGGATTAACACATCTAACTTCAAGTAGCTTTCTGACACAAAGCCAATACGTGCCAGCAGTGGTTTAGTCTTAAAGTATGGAGTTACACAGGTGTGACATAATCCAATATGAAGAGTTTGAAAGTTGTTTTATAACATATCCTCAGACATGCATTTTCAGTTTTCTATTTTTAAATTATAATTCAAATGATATTAAAGCTGCACTGTGTAACTTTTTGTTTCGGGGCCCGTCGGCAGATTGTTTTTATGGAAATGTTTTTGCTCTGCCTGGAATGTCTCACAGTATGACATTAAACATTTCTAACTTTCTAACATTTATTCAATTACAGGTTTTATAGCTCAAAAATACCTAGGCATTATGACAGTGAGTGGGGTTGCTTCTCCACAGATCTGACTTGTAACTTGGTCTGGTTTGGACTCAGCAAATATAGAAAGGTTTAAGACCACACTGTGAAACATTTCAAACAAAGCCATAACATCTCCATTGAAAAATACATTTAACGGACCATCCACCTGAAAAGTTAAGTCAATAACAGAGGTCATAATTATCTAATTTCACAATAACAATTCATGAACATTAGAAGAGTTGTGACATCATAATGAATGGTTTTAGTAATACGATCTGGCAACCCAAAATAATGTAAGTAGAAAATAAAACAACATTAAAACTAATATTTTATTTGAACATTGTGACGGAGCGCCCGTAGTTGCCCCGTCATTCCCTGACTGGCGCATCTTTCTCTGGCCCGAGAGCGCCCTTACCTTCCGCTGTCTCCACGCCGCTCTCTAGTTCAGGGGCCAAACCGGGGCACTTCCTGGTTGTGCCATAAATATCACATGGTAGCACACTAAAGGAGGCCACATGACCCCGGACTCAACCATGAATGTTAATTTGTGGGTTTATTCTATTTTCTGAAGTTTATTAGATAATTAAAGTCTTATCATATGTTTTTTTTTTAAATTATGTTGGATTTCAGTTTGTTTTATCCTCATGGGTACAGTTTGGCCTTTGCTTAAACCTTAAAACCCCATTGTGTCAATTGTTTAGCCCAGGGGGAGGGGCTAAGGGGTATATAAGAGAGGCTTTGGTCAATCTGTGGTCTGTCCTTGGTCTGACTGATCTCACCTGGCGTGTGCTGGCTTGCTGTGAGCTTTTTTTTCTTTGGACTTATGTTGCCGTTTCACTGTAAATATTGCACTTTGCACGTTGGGCTGTGGTGTGACCAAAGAAAAAAACAACTTAAGTGACCAACTGTGCCATCATTTTTTCTTCTATTTGGTCCGTACGAACCAGTGACAAAAATCCATTACGGATAGAAACGCATCTAGTAGCTTATAATAATTCTTGCTTTATTCTATTGTATTCTGTTATTATTTTTCTTTTTTGTTTAACTTTTTTGTTGAAATAGAAATACTTACAGATAGCATATGTGAGGCTAACATTTTTTACTTGCAGTAAAATGTCCAGTTTTTAAAGGTCATGGCTTTTATGGTTCCAGATGCTTTAAAATGTCTTATTTATGCAAACTAGCTCTCACTTAATACACCTACAGCAAGTAAGATTCATTAAGTCCTTGACCCAAGAACACCAACTGTGGGTGACAAATCGGTAAACAAAACAGTCTTTATGTGTATGGCATAGCTAACTAATTGCTATAAAGAACTGAAGGGCTCATATTACACTATTTTCTGATCTATGTTATTATGTTGATTCCTCATCAGAAACATACCAGGAGTTCTGTTTTGTTTCATTCACACCCTTTATTATTTGTCTGTCTACATTTCCAAAGCTCAAAACGCTCTGTTCCAATGCTCTGTAAAATTTTGAATCCTATTTTATGTAGTATAATTTGCAACATGTTCTTTAAAAACACACAAAAACATCACCAAAATATATCTGGATTTCAGCTTTTGGTCCCAGTTTAGTACACTCCAGGAAATTAAACCCTGAGTCTATCATTTTCTGTTTAGCGCAGGCGGATTGGGGAACAAAAATCTCTGTACGACTTAAAAACTGTCAGGGCCAGTATAGAAAAGCTGCTTCATCTGACAGTACTTGACATGCTGGGATTTGTGCTGGCAATTTCTCTATAAAAAATGCATACAAAGGTGAATGTCTCTCCTGGTCGGGATCGTGAAATGGCATCACATCACTTGTTCTGTCTCTGATCTGATCCTGGTTTTATCTGACTTCTGCGCTCCCCCTCCCCACAGCATTTTAACTTTATCTGCCAAAAACAGCCGTGTGCCGTTTGGACCGTTGCCATTCCTGCATCGCATCCCCCGAAACTTTCCAGGAGAATGTGAAACTTTTCGATTCAGATCAAGGTGAAAAGTGAGAGATCCGAAAATGCAAGGTAGTTTGCATCACGGGATAGGGCGATCTACTGGATCATGAGCAACATTTCGAAAATAAATAAATACATAAATAAATAAATAAAATGTTCAAAAATCAAAATCTCAGTACAGGGGGTCCTCGGGTTACGACGGTCTCGGGTTACGACGTTTCGTGGTTACGAACGCGCCCCCATTAAAAAAAATATGTATATATTACGCGTCATTCCGTCTTACACGGTTTAGCGTGGTAAGAGATGTAAACAAACGCACGCGGCGCGCGGCGCGCGGCGGAAGAATACGCTTTGTTGTGGTTGTAGGGAGAAGAAGACAGCCTCGTGTGTGTGCCCAATGTGGGCGGAAGTACCTGATGTGGGCTCTGATCTGCTCCTATGAAAGCGGCAGTGATAAACAAGCAGCGTAGTGGTCTAATTATTGAGATGGAAAGGTTATTGGTGCTTTGGTTGGAAGATCAAAGGCAAAATCCGGTTTACGACGAAATTCGGGTTACGACGCGTCTTAAGAACGGATCAACGTCGTAACCCGAGGACTCCCTGTATTTTGATTTGCAATATTTTGTCACAATGGACAAAAAGGGGTTTGATACTAAGGAACATTCCAGACCAAATAACATCTCTTTTATCCTTTTCCAAGTATTTCCGAATCACATTAAAAGAGCTTTCAGAGGAAATAAAAGCAGATGGCCTGAACTTGAAAAAACATGGACACCTGCGGCTTATAGACAGGTGCGCCCTATATATGTACAAAAAAATATATATTTGAATTAGTTGATACGGCTTATATTCAGGTGCGCTCAATAGTCCAGAAATTACTTGCCTGGTTACACCAGACCATATCACAGTGATATATGGTCTGGGACCCACCTACTGAATATCTCGTAGCGGAGGTGTGGTTTACGATTGCCAACGGCCGTTTATTGGGCATTACGAATGTCTATCATTTGGCGTATACGTAGCCCATAGCCAATGATGTCAGTTCAAACTACAAGCTTCCGTTTGTCGCGTAGTACGCGTCACCGTCTTTCCACCCCTCCCAGCTCTCTGACTGGCTCCCCAAATCAGGAGCCCTCGCTTAGCCTAGTTGCCAGGCTGTCTTTTAGATCGGAACGATCATGCAAAGCAGCCTGGGATTTCCCAGGTTAAGAAATTACAGTAATAACTACACTTATAATAACTCAATATTCTTAATAAAGCATGACCAAAGACTGAATTCATAATGAACAATAGTTTAATATGAATAATTCAGGCTTAATAACTACTTGATTAATTCCCTAGCTCCTAATTCTAACCCCTTAATTAAGTAGTACTAAGCCCAAATCATTCTTAATATACTAATTGTTCATTATGAATTATGTCTTTACTTAAAGGTGCATTGTGTACCTTTTCTGGTGGAGGTCCATCAAATGCCTTTCTCCATAGAGATGTTAGTGTTATATATGTTCCACATTGTGATGTTAAATCTTTCTAACTTCATGGAGACCAAACCAACCCAAGTTACAGGCCAGATCTCCTTAAACAGTCAGAGCTTTTTTGAGATATAAAACCACCTGTAATTGAATAAAGGCAAGGTAGAGCTGTAATTTGATACTGTGAAACATTCCAGGCAGAACAATGACATGTCCATAGAAACAAGCAGTTGGTGGCCCCCCAACCAAAAAGTTACACAGTGCTCCTTATTAGGACATCAACAAAGTCTCTCCATCTTTGTCTGTCCTTTCTGGATCAGACGCCCTGTGAGCATTTGTTCCTTCATATGTGCTTCCACTGTCCATCTCCAGGTATTCAGGTATTCTTTGACTGTCCTTCAGCAGTCCAGTCCATATATATGTGTATATATGTGTGTATATATGTGTGTGTATATATATATATATATATATATATATATATATATATATATATATATATATATATATATATATATATATATATATATATATATACTCAACAAAAATATAAACGCAACACTTTTGTTTTTGCTCCCATTTTTCCTGAGATGGACCTAAAGATCCAAAATTCACTCCAGATACACAACACTACCATTTCTCTCAAACATTGTTCACAAATCTGTCCAAATGTGTGACAGCGAGCACCTCTGCCCCGCCGAGACAATCCACCCCACCTCACAGGTGCGCCACATCAAGATGCCGATCCGACATCATGACCAGTGCACAGGTGCACCCCAGACTGCCCACAATAAAAGGCCACCCCGAAATGTGCATTTTTTTTGCTTTATTGGGGGTCTGGGGACTCAGAACCAGTCAGTATCTGGTGTGACCACCATTTGCCTCATGCAGTGCAACACATCTTCTTCACATAGAGTTTATCAGATTGTCAGTTGTGGCCTGGGGAATGTTGGTCCACTCCTCTTCAATGGCTGTGCGAAGTTGCTGGATATTAGTGGCTGGTACACGCTGGTACACGCTGTCGTATACGCCGCTCAAGCACATCCCAAACATGCTCAATGGGTGACATGTCCGGTGAGTATGCTGGCCATGCAAGAACTGGGACATTTTCAGCTTCCAAGAATTGTGTACAGATCCTTGCAACATGGGGCCGTGCATTATCTTGCTGAAACATGAGGTGATGTTCATGGATGTATGGCACAACAATGGGCCTCAGGATCTCATCACGGTATCTCTGTGCATTCAAGATGCCATCAATAAAATGCACCTGTGTTCTTCGTCCATAACAGCCTTTGAAGAGGAGTGGACCAACATTCCACAGGCCACAATTGACAATCTGATAAACTCTATGCGAAGAAGATGTGTTGCACTGCCTGAGGCAAATGGTGGTCACACCAGATACTGACTGGTTCTGAGTCCCCAGACCCCCAATAAAGCAAAAAAAAAAGCACATTTCGGGGTGGCCTTTTATTGTGGGCAGTCTGGGGTGCACCTGTGCACTGGTCATGATGTCGGATCGGCATCTTGATGTGGCGCACCTGTGAGGTGGGGTGGATTGTCTCGGCGGGGCAGAGGTGCTCGCTGTCACACATTTGGACAGATTTGTGAACAATGTTTGAGAGAAATGGTAATATTGTGTATCTGGAGTGAATTTTGGATCTTTGGGTCCATCTCAGGAAAAATGGGAGCAAAAACAAAAGTGTTGCGTTTATATTTTTGTTGAGTGTATATATTAGGGCTGGGAATATTAACGCGTTAATCGCAATTAGATTAATGTAAGTTATGATCGCGAACAATTTTTTTAATCGCGATCAGTTTGCCAGCATTTTCCGCAATTCTACCATCCATATGCAGCTCATTTGGTTGTATTAATTAAACTCATTGTCGGTTAAACGCGCTATTTTGAGTTTGCTAGTATTTTGTTCCTTCTATGCATCCGTAGGCAGCTCGAGCGGGCTTCAATCGAGTCGTCGGCATTGGCAAGGAAGGACACGCTGTTGTCTTCAGTTTAGCCAACTTAGCCACTATTACTGGTTCATTGTTACTTTTTCCTTTCTCTGCACTTTTTTGAAATAAAAAAATGGTGAGAAATACTTAGCATTGTGAGTTTAACTTTAGATTAGAACGGTCTTACTGCAAGATATCAATTTTAAACATGCGATTAACTATGAAATTTCTGAGATTAGTTGCGATCAAGAAAATTAATCGTTTGACAGCCCTAATATATATATATATATATATATATATATATATATATATATATATATATATATATATATACTTCTTCGTCTGACCACACAATTTTTTTTTTTTTGCTACCGGTAGCCATGTTTTGTTTTGCTTTTTGCGGTGCAGATGAGAAGGAAGAAGATTCTACGTATGTGCGTGGACATAGTGATAATGTATCACAGCACCACCTAGCCGCCTGGCATGCATACATAATCGAATTCCACACACTTTTGCGTCACCGTATGCAAGCAGATTTCCTCCCGAAAATGCTCGTTTAAACGCGGAATAAAAAGTGAAGATGCGACGCCACTTTTGCATCTTCTGTTCAGACTGTCATCATATAAACGTAGCCTAAAACAAGGGGAGGATTTTCCATTTGTCGGTACAAGTGGGAAAAAAATGTAATTTGTCATCTTGTGTGAAGGACAGCAAAATCACATAGTAACGCCTTGAGTCGTGCTGCATCACTAAGGGCCAATATAACCCAGCTGGTTTTTGTCATGCAATTTCACTACCTGGAGATACAAGAAATAAGTATAACATACAAAATATCAATCTGACTGTCACATAGCATAACACAAGACTCCAGGCATTCTCAAGGTACACACATATAACCCACATAGCAATCCTGTTTAGAGACCTAACCAAACCATACAAAATGAAGAGGGAAGAGCTAACAGTTGAGCTAACATTGTTTCAAATTCATTTCAGTGAGCAAAAATCAACATCTATACAGCACTGCGCCCTGGATCATATCATAAATTGTAAATGCTTTGGAGAGCATCTGAGCTCCTACAGCTTATATTCAGTACAAAAACATCATTATTTGAATCAAGTGAAGGGTCTCTGCAGAAAGAGGACATCTCTGAGAAGGCATGGCAGTTTCACTATAATTTACTCTTTCAAAAGCATAACTATACACTCCAAGAAACTTAAATCAGCTTTGGTGTCTGAAAAAAAAAACTGCCACTGGAAATGCTTGGACTTTACAGCGACTTCTCACTCACCAGAAAACTATTGCTGAAGCACCCCTCACAGAGGGGCACCCAAAGAGAAACAATGCTCTCAACTCTAATGACCTATGCGCTCTCTAGTATTCCACAAACAAAATGCTACAGTATATGCTTTAATAAGAAGTATTCAAACCTGAGGTACATTATTTTCAAACTGTAAAACATTTTTTAAATGTAGTTATATCTGTCTAAGCTCTTACAAACCTCTTTGTACGTCACTAGTATTCACATGCAAGAATTATGTGACCACCACCACAGCTTTAGAGCTGCTTTTTCAGAGCAAAAAGTGAGGCAGGATGGACCACCTCTGCTCAGCCAAAAAGCTTTTATTCCAATGTGTCATATAGTGACTCACATGACTTATGACTCAAGCAATAAATAAAATGTTTTAGTATGAGATGAAGTCAGTGTTTACCCATCACAAAGTTCTGATTTTACAGGACACTTTCTGGGGTGTCCATAATGATATCTCTATGTATTTTTTTTATACAGCATCCGTGCAATCAGGTTTAGTTGTTTCAGAGACATGTGAAACACCCATGGTCACCCATCACTGAGAACAAGATAATATTTCTCTCAGATGTACAGAGTTTAGTACTTTGCTTGCACTGGTGCATTGATTCTGAAGAAATCTAGGGAGATACAACCAGTGACCATACACACTAGTCTGGTTAACACCTGACCATATCACAAGTGAGATATGGGTCTGGAAACTCGCTTCGAAAAATCCCGTAGCGGAGGTGTGGTTAGCGATTGCCAACGGCCGTTTATTGGGCGTTATGAATGTCTATCATTGAGCGTATACGTAAGTCCATAGCCAATCATGTCAGTTGTCAGTTCAAACTACAAGCTTCCGTTTGTCATGTAGTACGCGTCACCGTCTTGCCACACCTCCCCCGCTCTCTGATTGGGGCCCTAAATCTGGGACTCTCGCTTGGGCGAGTTTCCAGGCTGCCTTCCAGTTCGAAACGAACGGAAGCGGCCTGGGAATTCCCAGGCTACATACACACATCTTAAACGTCCCATGGCATGAAATTTTCACTTTCTAAGGTTTTTGAACGTCAATGTGAGCTCCCCTACCCATGGCTAAAAGTTGCAAAATGTGTAAACTGAGCATTTGCGGTCCATTTCTGCATTTGAAAAAAAGGCAGCCCAAACGGGCGATTCTGAACAAGGGAAGTTTCTGACATCACACTCAAGGAAAAATGCAAATGCAGTTCCACCGCCCGTCTGTGTTTCTACCCACACTCTCTGGAACTCACGCCCAGAGAGTTTGGACCGCGAACGAGCTATGCAATGCGAGATGCGTTTTTTTATTTGCCTGGAGGCACGTGAGAATCTTTCCAGGGTCGGATGTCCTTTATCCGAGCCTCAGAACCTCTGAAACAGCAGTGGTTTAATTTTATTTTATGTGGAAATGTGTTTATTTTTCAATGGAACACTTCTTATATCTTCCTCCGTGCAAAAACGCGGAAGTGGGGCCAGCGCACAGCGTACCGCTAAACGAGGAAAGAGCGGAGAGTTTGGCCACGCCCCACCCACTGCACTGGCCTATCTCTGTCCTCCTCATTTGCATTCAAGCACCAGCGCCCAGAATAAAGTGTTCCAGAGAGATATTTATGACTCTGACTGTCTCTGAGTCTTCATTTTGAAGAAGGATTCATTTACAGTATTAGCAGTGGTGAAAGTAGTTTTCATTTCTTACAGGTGCTATAATGTCCAGTGCATCACTTTACCGTAAAAAAACAAACAAACAAAAAAACAAAAAAAAACAACACCCGGGTTTTACACCTTTTTCATAGATGAATAACTTTTTTAATATACTTAATTATTTCATATTTTTTTAGTCAGCATAAACCCTCTCTTACAGGTGTAGGCAGCGCGCCAGCCTTAAATCTTCTACCAGTGCGCAGCACCGCCTCGCAATGGTTTAGGCTACTTTCACGGCTACAGTCAGATAAGTTTTGACAATCCTTGCTTAACAGACTGCAGATATCTCTGCACGAGAGTTTCGGGTAGCTTTCAGTTATTCTCGAATGGCATAGTGTGGTTGTTTGTGTTATCTACTTAAATAGCGCACCTTACTTTTTTTTTCAAATGTGGGTTTTGGCCACCATTAACCATATTCTCTTAGCGGTGCTGCGTACCGGCTGTGAATTTTATACCGGTGCTGCGCTCCGGTGCACACCGCTTTACTTTCACCACTGAGTATTAGGGAACCATTAAGGCGCCATATAAAAGCATCAAGAAGTACCATATCATGGGATCTTTAAAGTATTCGGGTTGCGTCATTTTACATTGTGTATTTTGAATCCTAGGCAAATTATTTCACCTTCTCTCCTGAAGCTGAGGCTACGTTTATATGATGATGGTCTGAACAGAAGTGGTGTTGCGTCTTCACTTTTTATTCCGTGTTTAGACGAGCATTTTCAGGAGGAAATCTGCGTGCATACGGTGATGCAAAAGTGTGTGGAATTTGATTGGGCATGCATGCCAGGTGGCTAGGTAGTGCTGTGATACATTATCGCTATGTCCGTGCGCATGCGTAGAATCTTTCTTCTTCTCATCTGCGCTGTGAAAAGCAAAACAAAACATGGCTACCGGTAGCAAAAAAAAAATTGTGTGAAGAAGTTCAAGTATTGCTTCAGACCACGTTAGACTACAAAGCAACGAAGGCGCAACAAGGTGTGGACTGGGAGTCCTGCCAAACAAAGTACAGTGATATATGGACCGATGTGACGTAAACGTGTACGCGATGTCAGCAGATTTGACCAGAGTTTTGCGTCTTGGGCAGTGTAGTCGAAAATGCTACGGTGGAGCATATTCAAGTTTTCCACTTTGGAGGGCGGTTTCAGTTTTTTGCGTTTTTAAGCCCCCAAAATGCCGTCACCGTCTAAACCAGGGGTCGGCAACCCGCGGCTCCAGAGCCGCATGCGGCTCTTTGATCCCTCTGATGCGGCTTAGTACAGCGGTCCCTTGTTTATTGCGGGGGTTACGTTGTAGAAATAACCCACGATAGGCAAAATCCGTTAAGTAGCCAGCTTTATATTGCGTGTATAAATATGCGTGTATTTCACAGTTCCTCTGATCAAGACGCCTGGCGCTGCTGCGCTGTTGCAGGTTTTGTTGGGGAGAAAACTTGCAAACATAGAGCACTTCAGAGCAGTGACGGACTGGGATCATCGACCCTGGCAATTTACACCTACAAACGGCCCCGTAGTCTGTGGAACGGGGGGAGGGGTTCTACAGCTCTGCACCAAACACAGAACTGTAGTGAGAATGCATTCGTGCGCTCTCAGGACTGGTTCCACCGCCTGGACTCCAGGCTCCACCAGTTCGTTTTGCGGAAACACTGCCGCTACTTCCCGATGCGCATTATCCACCCAGAGAAGTGTGCGCGCGGACATGAGACGCACGGCCGCGGCCCTTCTGGCATGTGCCCAAATAAATTTAAATAAATCTGGCAAACTGACCGCATTCTGTACTGTACAGGAGACACGGAGGAGAATGACTGACAAAGACAAAGGTCTACAGTCCTTTAGCCAATCAGGACGCAGAACACAATACGTGTTGATACACTGTAAAAAAAAATCAGCGAAACAGCGAGGGACCACTGTATTTAATTAAAATGTATTTTATTTTAGTTCGTTCATTTTCAAAATGTAGCTAATTCTATGGCACAAAGGTTTTTAAAAAAGCCGTTATATGCAGTATTATTTAATTTTAAATTTCAAAAGGGTTTTGTGGCTCCCAGTGTTTTCTTTACTGTGTGAAACGGGTCCAAATGGCTCTTTGAGTGGTAAAGGTTGCCGACCCCTGGTCTAAACGAAAGGCACTTCCGATAAAATATTTTGTTGTTTTTACCCGTAAGTGCTCTCGTGCAAACAGGCCCTGAGGGAAAGAAGGAACCGGGTGAGTGGAGAACCACGTGGAGAAAACATCTGTGACTATCCCAGTTTGTTGTCAGTTGTTTGTCTTGCTTGCAAAGTTTAACAATAGACTGAGAGAAGAGACAAAATCTTGCAGTTCAGACTAAAGGGTAATTTATGCTCCTCTTTTGTATGTAAACAGATCCATGCGTTCCAAGTGTAGTAAGTAGCAGGGCTCTCAAGTTTTGAGCGGGGTCGTGCCCAACAACAGAACAATCTATTTTCTGATTGGCTGAAACTGAGATTTTTTTTCCGGGGAGCGGGACGGGGAGGAGGGGGGAGTTTTTTTCGCTGAAAACGCGCAGTGCCTGCATAAACTGAGCCACACAGACCGATTTTCTGGGCACACACACAAAAAAAAAAAATCAGCGTGAGAAATGCCATGTGTGGCGTGTGAGCGTGTGAACACGTCGAATTGCGTGTGTCACACTCTCAATACGTGAGACCTGAGAGCCCTGTAAGTAGTAACCATCAATGCTTTTGTACTTCTGAAATGTCTAATGTTAAAGGTTGTATTCTCTTAAACAACCACCAGAAGGAGAACAAAGTCAGTTAAAAAATGGACCAAAACTGACAAAATAAAGCAACAAATAAGCAAACATGGAGGTGCCCCCAAAAGAGCCAAGAAAAATCAGAGAAGCATTTATTAGTTTTGCAGTTGGTTTTACTCACTTTTTAAAAACTAGCTGTCGTGCTGTGTTCACTACTGCCCCCCAGTGGTCAGCTCTTGTACAGCTCCGTTGCTAAGATTCTACATGTTCTGAGAAGATGGACCAGATTATGGACAGAACAACGCTGAAGATGCACAGAAGCCTCTATGCGTATCCTAAAACATGGAGCATAAATGAGTCTTAATGCCTGTTCTCCAGTCATGTTTCAAAATGGGATATAGCACCTTCAGACTTGAGTATAGAATTTTCCATGTACGGTATATTTTCTACCACACTTTTATCTGTACTTTCACATTTGACATCAAAGCACACAAAGACTATATATAACTGACACGTTTCAACATTGGCTTTCATTTTGTTCTGGGACAATGAGTTTGACATCAAAATGAACCTCAGTGCAACCCAGGCCCATTCCTTTTACTCTAAATGGCGTGTTATTCTGCGCTATAAATCTATCCGTACAATAGTTTGAATGGGTAGCTGCCCTCACCTTTTAGAGAACATGTTGGTTAATGTTCTTGTAAGTGTCTCTCAGCTCTCCAAAGCCTGACCATACTTCAAGCTTTTATTGAAAAGAGTGCACATTTGAGTTCATAATCGTCTGTGCATTACACCAGGGGCCCATTTCTCACTCCCCGGCCTGATTTATGTGTCTCTAATCTGTGCTGGTGCGGACCGTGGCTGTAGCCGTTGAGGCTGACCTGGATATGTGAGAGAGGTGTAATAAAGCACTATGGGGAGTTTCATACTGCGCCGGAGTGGACTGTAAGTATACATCTATTCTTAATATGGCCCGTGCCAAATACTGGCCCCTTGGGGATGGCTGCTCTCATCTATTAGCTCAGACTTATTGGCAGGGATAGAGTCTGCCAAAAAATGTGAGCAACAAGTTGGGAGTTTGGAAAGGAGCTTTAAGAGGTACAATTACTGTTTCTACTCAGTGTAAAACTCAAATTGTTGTTTTGTTTCAGAGCAATGTTTCAGTTACTTTTATTATGAATTCATAGTGTGATATGGAATGTTTTATATTCATACTTTGCAGCTAATGTTATCAATGTTCCCTGGGGGCATGAAGCTAACTGAAAGCACTGCTCTGTTTTTTTTTATTTTATTTTATTTTAAACTTTTTTCCATTTTCTTCAGCTTTCTCCGTATTTCGGGTCGTGGGGAAAATGGTCCAAACAGATCCGCTGCCCAAATCACACAATGCACCGCCCCCATGGATACCCCCGCCGGTGGTGGGTCCACGGGAGGACGGCCCTATGTCGCTTGATGCAACCGGCTTTGATGTACTTGTGTTATATCAGTGTACACAGACACTGGGGGCGAGGTGGGTTAAGTGTCTTGCCCAGTGAATCCGACGGCTTAACCAACAGTGCATTGTCGAGAGCGGGATCTGAACGGCCAACCCCTGGATCAGCGGACAAACGCTCTACCAACTGAGCTACTGCCGCCCAAGTTAGATTTAAGTGCAGTTAATATGATTAACTGAGATTCAGGAGCAGGACCACGCCTCAACCGCCTTCTCCTCCTCACCAGCGAATCACAGCTCACTGTAACCACAACTCTAATTTCCCGGAAGCTATTTGTAGCTGCTTATCCCATCGTTCCAGTTAGTCTCGGTGAACTCGTTTGTCGTTTGTCTTTCAGCCATAGGACATCTCCAAAGGGGGGGTGGGTGGGGGGGAGATGGAGCCCTCACCCTGAGTTTCAAAGCAGCCATCTCTACCTCCTTCATCCAGACATCCACCGCTATCCAATAATAAATATCTTCATTGCATTACTTTGTTGGCGTGGTCCTTGCTACTGAATCAGAGCCTTATTTTAACACAGTTTGACCTGATAAACGAATGAGAACTTGGCACATCAGTTTCTTGAGACGGGTTTGTTGGTGGAGAGGGAGCAGCCCCAGAACAGAGAAAAATCCCACACATCATTTTACTTGCAAAATGTGAGATTTATTAGAACAGGACCATGAGCGCATGTATTGATCACAAACTCCTGAAAATGTGCTCTTTAAATTGATTTTTTTTCTTGAGTTTTCAGACAGTTTCTATTCTTCTTTTGTCTGTGTTTGCTAATGTGTACGTTGTGTCACCATGGTAACAGCTGAATATTCCTTCAATAACATAAAATGTAGATCATCCCCAACTCGACTGCAAACGACTGCAAATTATTTGTACATTCTTTAGCTATTCTTTAAACAATAACTATTATCAAAATGTTGACTACTATATATTGTGTATATAGGTTCAAATTTCACCAACTACGCCCTTTCAATGCCTTTATCCTAGCAATTAATCAAGTAGTAATCATTCTTAATAAACAATTTGTTCATTATGTGTTTGATCATGATTTATTAAGGCAAATTAAAGTGTAGTTTTACCAATATTTTTGCTCAAATATTATCAAGCAACATTATTTTTGTGTTTGTTGATGAGTTCTTACTGATATTCTCTTCTAGATCTTTTTAAATTCAAAAGTACAGGTCAATAAACTACATCGCAGATTTATGGGTGTTCTTAGGCTGCGTCCCATTTCTCTGTCTTACCCCTTCGTCTTACCCCTACCCCTTGGTTTTGTGCGTTCATGTGAGGAAAAGGGGTGTCTCGATTCTAATTTTGATCAAGGCTTAGGGCCACGACCGAGGGCTACATACCCCTTGAAACGAAGTAAACTCTCGACCAGACTTGGAACGAAGGGGTACGCCTACAAGCTCAGGCAGGTTTTGGGATCAGGATGGCAGCGTCACATCGACCAGCCAAGAAGTCTCATACACTCAACAAAAATATAAACGCAACACTTTTGTTTTTGCTCCCATTTTTCCTGAGATGGACCCAAAGATCCAAAATTCACTCCAGATACACAACACTACCATTTCTCTCAAACATTGTTCACAAATCTGTCCAAATGTGTGACAGCGAGCACCTCTGCCCCGCCGAGACAATCCACCCCACCTCACAGGTGCGCCACATCAAGATGCCGATCCGACATCATGACCAGTGCACAGGTGTGCCTTAGAGTGCCCACAATAAAAGGCCACCCCAAAATGTGCATTTTTTTTTTTTTTGCTTTATTGGGGGTCTGGGGACTCAGAACCAGTCAGTATCTGGTGTGACCACCATTTGCCTCATGCAGTGCAACACATCTTCTTCCCATAGAGTTTATCAGATTGTCAATTGTGGCCTGTGGAATGTTGGTCCACTCCTCTTCAAAGTCTGTTATGGACGAAGAACACAGGTGCATTTTATTGATGGCATTTTGAATGCACAGAGATACCGTGATGAGATCCTGAGGCCCATTGTTGTGCCATACATCCATGAACATCACCTCATGTTTCAGCAAGATAATGCACGGCCCCATGTTGCAAAGATCTGTACACAATTCTTGGAAGCTGAAAATGTCCCAGTTCTTGCATGTCCAGCATACACACCGGACATGCCACCCATTGAGCATGTTTGGGATGTGCTTGACCGGCGTATACGACAGCGTGTACCAGCTCCCACTAATATCCAGCAACTTCGCACAGCCATTGAAGAGGAGTGGACCAACATTCCACAGGCCACAATTGACAATCTGATAAACTCTATGCGAAGAAGATGTGTTGCACTGCATGAGGCAAATGGTGGTCACACCAGATACTGACTGGTTCTGAGTCCCCAGACCCCCAATAAAGCAAAAAAAAATGCACATTTCGGGGTGGCCTTTTATTGTGGGCAGTCTGGGGTGCACCTGTGCACTGGTCATGATGTCGGATCGGCATCTTGATGTGGCGCACCTGTGAGGTGGGGTGGATTGTCTCGGCGGGACAGAGGTGCTCGCTGTCACACATTTGGACAGATTTGTGAACAATGTTTGAGAGAAATGGTAGTGTTGTGTATCTGGAGTGAATTTTGGATCTTTGGGTCCATCTCATGAAAAATGGGAGCAAAAACAAAAGTGTTGCGTTTATATTTTTGTTGAGTATAAATGTATTTTTAGCAGTTGTAATTATCGATTAACATTTTAGCATGGTTTACAATTATGACGCTTATGTTCTACGTTACTTTTAGTGAACTGTTGTTGCAGTTTTAATTGTAGTGATGTCTGTTTAGCCGACGTTAGCGTTTTCATCGAACTTTCATGTATAAACAAGCTAGGTTTTTTTGTCGAGCTGAGGTACCCAATAATCCTTGACATTTGTTTACGTTTGTTTACGTTTGTCTGTCTAAGGTGCACTCTGCTTAAAGGCAAATTAACGTTTTTTTTAACAATCTGAGCCTTCTTTCGGCAATAAAACAAGTAGTTTTACTCACCCATAGCATTTTTCTGTCAATTGGAGCAGTATCGCAGAACTTATGTTGAGCCGTTCTGTTCTACTAATGATCCCGTATCCGTTAACATGGTGCTGTATCATTTGCTCGGGGCATTACTTTGCGGTGTCCAAATAACACAAACTTTAGCACTTTTCAAATCATAGAAGCCCGATGTCTTAATGAAAGATTTCGTTTGAAGCAAAAGTGGCCTGTAATCCGAGATTTAGCCATAGTTTCGAGTAGATGAGGACGCCAGTGCGCATGCGCGGACTGCTCCCGGGACCCAAACATGAAACGCAAAGCTGAAAACTATGGATAAATCTCGGATTACAGGCCACTTTTGCTTCAAACGAAATCTTTCATTAAGACATCGGGCTTCTATGATTTGAAAAGTGCTAAAGTTTGTGTTATTTGGAGACCGCAAAGTAATGCCCCGAATACAAATGCTAACGGATACGCTACAACATAACTTTCTTCAAACAGCTCCAAATGACACGAACGTGATATGGGTGAGTCAAACGACTTGTTTTATTACCGAAAGAAGGCTCAGATTGTAAAATAATGTTACTTTTCCTTTAAGGCCCCTAATTGTATCTTGCTACTGTAATAAAAGTGTTTTGAAACATGTGTCTGACTATGTTTATGTGCCAGATACAGAAAAGTAAACTGAGCTGAATAAATCTTCTGAGAACAATTACAGTGTGGAAAAAAAGCAAAAAAACACAATAATAAAAACTTTCAGAACGCAGGTCAGACATTCCAGGAAAAGCGAATGATTAAAACATCTCAGATAAAAGAGTGGTAAAGACAGACAGAGAGCGAGGAGAGGATAAACATAGAAAGAGTTGAAGACTGCAGCTGCATGCTTAAGACGTACAGACGCTTTGTTCTCGTGCCACACACAGGAAAAGGCCACATCAATGGTGGAGCCTGTATCCACCCAATAGAATCAAAGGCAGAGGAGAACTATGGGAGAGAGAGAGAGTCACCCAATTTGAGATTCTGGAAGACACCCAGGCCTTGCTGTCACCCATCCATCCCCTCCAGGAAAAACAAAGAGCATTATGCATGAAGCGCAGAAGGTCTGTGAGCATGCCCCTCACCCAAGCCAGATCCAAAGCGGCGGAAAAGCAAAGCAGATTCAACAGTGATCCCGAGGCAAGGCACAGTGTCGCGAAAAGCCCCTAGCCATGGGACAAATCAGTGAGGGGTTAAGAGGTGATCATTCGTACATTGTTTATTTCTGACCCTAGAGCTGCTCCTGTTCAAGTGTGAAGTGCGTATAGTCACCTTCAGATATGTCAAGTGTCTGAGTGACAAAGAAAAAGACGGATAGAGGAGTTTGGAGTTAAGAATGTAATGGTAGGATTGTATACAGTTCTTGCCTCAAATTGTGACGTCATGTGGTAATACAAGAAGTGCTCCACTCCGTTTTATACCCAGTACATCTTCACTAGAATCATTTGGATAATTTCAGACCTGGAATTGCCAATCTCTACAAAACTAATGGTAAAAGGTAGCTGTTAACTACCACTACATGGCATCACAAGGTGGAACAGAGCATTTTGAGCATTGGAGATGTATAGACAAACTAATACTATATACTGTATAGTGTAAGAATTACTCAAACCTGTGTGAATGAAACAAAACACAACTCCAGGTATGTTTTTGAGGAGGTAAAACATTATATATAATCTAATATATCTCTAAAAACATGCACAGAATTGTGCAGAATTTTTTTTTTATCTATTTATAGAGAGCCATCCAACCCATTATTTGTTAAAGTGTTGAAAATATGTGATATTGTTGAATTAAGTACAGGGGGTCCTCGGGTTACGACGTTGATCCGTTCTTAAGACGCGTCGTAACCCGAATTTCGTCGTAAGTCGGATTTTGCCTTTGATCTTCCAACCAAAGCACCAATAACCTTTCCATCTCAATAATTAGACCACTACGCTGCTTGGTTATCACTTCCGCTTTCATAGGAGCAGATCAGAGCCCACATCAGGTACTTCCGCCCACATTGGGCACGCACACGAGGCCGTCTTCTTCTCCCTATGACCACAACAAAGCGTATTCTTCTGCCGTGCGCCGCGCGCCGTTCGCGTTTGTTTACATCTCTTACCACGCAAAACCACGTAAGACGGAATGACGCGTAATATATATATATATTTTTAATGGGGGCGCGTTCGTAACCACGAAACGTCGTAAACCGAGACCGTCGTAACCCGAGGACCCCCTCAAAGTCATGTATAAAGCAAAGTGCAGAGTGTTACCTGTAAATATTCAAAGACTGTTTGAGATTAGAACAAGCCACTACAATTTAAAAGGAACCTACATGTAAAAAAAAAAAATCCAGATTCAGAACCAAGGTTATGGAGTGAGGTGTCGCTGTGAAAGGAGTTCATTTATGGAATAGTCTTGACAAAGAAATCAAAGAATCAAGTACAATAATGGCATTTATAAAATACATAAAATTGTTGCGCATAAAAATGAAGCTTTCTGTCTACAATTGATTAATAATTGTGATTGAAATGGAATGTATTGATGAAATGTTTTATAGTCACTATTGGTGTTAATGTCTGTAAAAGGGAAGAAGGAGGCAGATAACATAAGAATACTCTTCTTCCTGCTCTCTTTCATTCAATATTTTGCTATCACACTGTTGATGTCTTTTTATACTTTATGAATGAAATAAACAAACAAAAATAAAATAAAATAAATAAATATTTGCTTTGGTGATGGACAGATTAACAGATGAGGTCAGACAGGAGTCGCCATGGACGATGATGTTTGCAGATGACATTGTGATCTGCAGTGAGAGTAGGCAGCAACTAGAAGAAAATCTAGAGAGGTGGAGGTTCGCATTAGAGAGAAGAGGGATGAAGGTCAGTCGTAGCAAGACAGAGTACATGTGTGTAAATGATAGGGAGAACAGTGGAACAGTGAAGTTACAAGGAGCAGAGGTGGTGAAGGTGGAGGATTTTAGATACTTAGGATCATCTGTTCAGAGCAGTGGAGACTGTGGAAGAGAGGTGAAGAATAGAGTGAAGGCAGGATGGAACAGCTGGAGAAAAGTGTCAGGAGTGATCTGCGATAGAAGAGTGCCAGCTAGGGTGAAGGGAAAGGTTTACAGTTGTGAGACAAACCATGATGTATGGATTAGAAACACTTGCAATAGGCAGAAGACAGGAGGCAGAGCTGGAGATAGCAGAGTTAAAGATGCTCAGATTCTCTTTAGGAGTGACAAGGTTGGACAGGATCAGGAATGAGGTCATCAGAGGGACAACACAGACAGGAAGGTTTGGAGAAAAAGCTAGAGAAGCCAGATTGAGATGGTTTGAACATGTTCAGAGGAGGGACAGTGGATATATTGGTAGAAGAATGTTAGAGATGGAGCTAACAGGTAGGACACAAAGAGGAAGACCAAAGAGGAGATTTATGGATGCAGTGAGGGAGGACATGGAGGTAGTTGGAGCCAGAGTAGAAGATACAGAAAACAGGGCGAGATGGAAAAAGTTGATTCGCTGTGGCAACTCCTGAAAAAGGGGCAAGCCGAAAGGAGAAGAAGAAGAAGAAGAATAAAAAAAAAAAGTTGTTACTGTAATTGGTGAGGGGTCAATCACTCACAGGTCTGAATGGAGATGTTGTTTTGCCTGGATGACAATTTAAAAGCATTACATGTATATATCTTCCTGGAGACAAGAAGACCTGCAACCAGGTCAAGTTACAGGTCAGACGTGTAGAGAGGCTACCTCACTCACAATAAGTATTCATGTTTTGCAAGGTATTAAAGAGATACTATACTATACTATACTAGATTCTATATCCAATATATTCCAATTAAAGCAAAAACATCTCCATGAAGACCACAACTCGAAAAGTTACTCCGTGCACCTTTAAAGCACCAGCGTAAACCATCTTTTTACATGTTAGCATACTTTTTCATGGGTAAAACCTGAAGTATATGACAAGCCAAAAAAAATAATCTATAATGTGATCATGAACTGTAAATAAAAAGGGAAAATACAGTGGTACCTCACCTTACGAAATTAATTCGTTCCAGAAGTGGTTTCGTAACGTGAAATTTTCGTAAGTTGAGTAGCTATTTCAATGGAAAAAGCCTGATTCGTTCCAAGGTTTTTTTTTTATAGTGTAACTTTTTTTTTTTTATAGTGTAACATTGGTTCTGCGTCCTGATTGGCTAAGAGACTAGACAGGACTAAACATGGACTAAACCAGGTCTAGGCCAGAACTAAACCAGGTCTAGACCAGGTCTAAACCTGGACTGGACCTGGACTAAACCAGAACTGGACCAGGATTAAACTACCACGTGCCGCTCTTTGCTGGTTTCGTGCGGCTGGTTTGTGGCTTGGGCTCCAGAGGACGTGGTCCGGGTGGGGCGGTTCTATCTCGTGCTCGCAGCCCCGGTGCCGGTCGTACAGACCAGGACTAGGGGTGCTCCTCATGCGGTGCCGTGCTCCTCGCCGCGCGGTGCCGTGCTCCTCGCCGCGCGGTGCCGTGTTCCTCGCGCCGCGCAGTGCATTCATGTCTCCGCGCTGCTTCCGAGTCGTGTCTCCCCCCACATTTCACTATTTAATACAATCTGTTGAAAATCTTGCGTGTTCGGTGCTAGAGCTAAGAGGCCGAGAAAGGTGCTCTTTGAGCGGGGATAACAGCGGGGCGTGCATCTGAGAATTTTTGAGATTTCGTGTTTCGTAACTTTAATTTTCTTTCGTATCTAGAGACCAAAATTTAACGTGAGGGCATTTCGTAACTTGGATTTTTCGTATGTAGGGTCTTTCGTAAGGTGAGGTACCGCTGTACAAAATTTCCATTGTGGTATCTGCCAGTTTTGACAAAGATTGAACACAGTCTTGGCAGATGGCGTGCGTTGTTGATCAGTATGAAAACATCTACCTCTCCGCACGACGTACCTGTAAAACTGTGTGAGCTCTGGCTGTCAGACCGGGCCCCCGAGAAGCCAGATACGTTGTTTTGTAGTTGTATCTGAAAGTCCTCCATACGAGACAGATACAGGGCTATGTTTGTTTTAGCTATAGTGTTCTCCCTCGCTAAACTTTGCTTCCTGGTGACAAAGGCTCAGCGGAGGCTCCAGGCACAGCGGTGGATCCTGCCAAAGTTTGGTGAATCATGCAGGCGCTCCTCTGGACTCCCCTCTCTCCTCTGTTCTATCCCCGACCATGGAGAAACAGATTTGTGATGCTTATAATACATTTAGTGTGTGTGAAAGAAATAACAGCTCTTGTTTTCTAGGAAATTTGAGTCCACATTGTGCTACATTATTTTTCTTATTTATTTGTTTGTAAAAGGACAGCACATATTAATCAACATTTAAAATGTAAATACAGTGCTGGAAAAAAATAATAGGCCACTGCAAAATTATCAGTTTTTCTGATTTTACTACTTGTAGGTATGGGTAAACAAATGGTCAAAATAACAAAAAAAGATACATGTTTTCAGACCTCAAACAATGGAAAGAAACAAGATCAAATTAATCTTAAAACAACATAATACTAATATTTACACTTAAGAAGAGTTCAGAAATCAATATTTGGTGCAATAACCCTTATTTTTAATCACAGCTTTCATGCGTCTTGGCATGCTCTCCACAAGTCTTTCACATTGTTCTTGGGTGATTTTATTCCAGTCCTGGTGCAACTGAAGTAGCTCAGCTTTGTGTTTGTGTTGGAATTCAACAGATGCTGGAATGGAATGGCTGTAATACATGTAGAGATGCTGATTTCAGAAAAAAATGCAGTGGTCTCTTATTTTTTTCCAGAGCTGCATGTAATTATAGTAATATAGGTCGATGTCAAATTTACAGGATGGGAAAAGTACAGCAGCAATCACCCAAAAGTACAGCACATACACTATATATTAATTAATTTCAGAAAGTTCATTTGAAGTTAAAAGTCAAACCAACAACCCCTCAGTATATCATGTAATTTTGTTAAACATGGTGACATATTTGAACATCGAACAGCCATTATTTACTGAACATTAAAATATCAGAGCTAAATCTTCAATGTGAGTTTACTACTGGAATTACTACTGTTGCACATTTACTACTGAAATTACTACTGTTGCACATTTATTTTTTATCTTTATTTTCAATGCACATTTCACTGCTGCATCTTCCATTGCACATTTTTGATGCACACTGCACATTTGTCTTTATATTGTATTCTTTTTGCACTGCTTGGCCAGAGAGAAACGAAATTTCGCTTCACTGTATGTTAAACACATATGGCAGAATTGACAATAAAGCCGACTTTGAACTTGAACTTTGAGTAGGGGATTTATTTTATTCAATTTTTCTTTTATTTTTACTCACATGGTTATATATACAATTTCTAGTAAATACTGTTGCGTTGACATTTCACTCACTGCCCCTCTTGACCCCTCACTCTCCCCTTTAGTCCTCCAGGCACTGTACAGTATCAAGGAACTCTATGTAGCCTGCACTCTTATTATTATTGTTTTTTAAAGTCTTTATAATCACAAGTGAACCTGGGTTGTCAGTACCTTAACCTGTACATAGAGCACACATACACGTTTTTCTCATTCTCAATATATGGACAAGCCATGCCTCATGCGAAAGCTCAGAACCTCTAGAATTCACTCGCTGAGTTGCAGAGGCCGAACTAGCATTGAATAATGACCGACGGCATGCTGGGGTTAACTACCTGACCGTTCAGATCACAGAGAGTCATTTTAACTGGCTTAGTCGGATAATTATTTTGAGAACACAATTTTTTTTTGACCATAAAACCAGTAAAATCATGGTCATGTTTATGGGATTTAAATTACAGTCAGTCAGTCTTTTTTACAGCTCCATTTGAAATATGACTGGGTGGGGTTTAAACTGAGCAAAATGTGTTCATTCATTTGAACATTTATTATTATTTTTTAAATAAAAGACATGCACAATGTAGTTACAAAGGTTAATGTGAAAAACTATAGCAGGTTGTAAGCTCAGACAATAGAATATTTGATTTTGTGCGCTATGCTCCAAATCAGAATTAACTCCATACTGGGGAGTCCTCTGATTGTTAATAGCCATGAGGAAAGAGAAAATAGAAAAGTTTGCAGTATGTTAATGCCAATAAGAAGTGAATGAAAGCTCTCTGTTGAAAATGGAGGCCTGCTGGGAGACACCGCTGTACAGATCGCGATTCATGTGGGCGTCTGGTGTTTAATGTTTTCTAATGGTGTTTACTGATTGCAGCAGCAGAATCCTCCAGGTGTGTAATTGGGATTTCATGGTTCTCTTCTTATTCCGTGAGGAGACTGTGTTCAACTCTGAGCGCAATCTATTTCACGTCTAATAAACGCCCACTGTGAGCTATGATAACCTCCGCTAGCTAAAGCTCTCACCCGTTCGCACCAAACTTGGAATGCGGTGTGAAAATGAAAATACAAAATAATTATTAGAAATGTATTATGATCTATAGCTAGCAGAGGTGGGTTGTAAAAGTTGCCATTTTAATTACTTTAGAATAGTAATATAAAGATGTGATTCAAGAGAAAAAAGTAGTTGGGAAAAGTGCTACTCAAGTAACTATAAAAAGTACATAACTTCTGATTTATAATTTTGAGATTAGTGTAATTGGAAGAACTTTAAATGATGCATAATATAGTCTCATTCCAAAGGACAGATCACAAAAATGAAACAAACTATAAAATATGAGAAGGAGCAGTGCAAAATTTATTTCACGTAATATTTAATACTTTAAACTTATAGACTCAAACCAGTTGAATCACCTTTTTAAAAAGCAAATATGGATGTTTTATATATAAAGGCTTGCTCCTCCTCCACTACAGGATTTTATTAAAACAAAAACTGTCAGTTGGATGGGAACTAGGGCCACGGCCCAAGGGAACTGTGAGGTCCCGCACAGACCCTGAGGGAACCGCAAGGTCCCGCACAGACCCCGGGGGAACCGCGAGGTCCCGCACAGACCCCGAGGGAACCGCAAGGTCCCGCACAGACCCCGGGGGAACCGCGAGGTCCCGCACAGACCCCAGGGGAACCGTGAGGTCCCGCACAGACCCTGGGGGAACCACGAGGTCCCGCACAGACCCCGGGGGAAACTGTGAGGTCCTGCACAGACCCCGAGGGAACCGCAAGGTCCCGCACAGACCCCGGGGGAACCACGAGGTCCTGCACAGACCCCGGGGGAAACTGTGAGGTCCCACACAGACGCACTACATTTGGACAAACTGCGCTCTCAGTCAGAGGCACTAAGTTCTTCAAAGTTCAAAGTTCAAAAGAGTTCCAGAGAGTTCTGGAACTCTCTCCCATCATCAATAAGAGAGACTAACACTGACCACTTTCAAATCACACTTGAAACAGCGGCTAAAGGAAAACCAGACTTGTGGACACTTTTAATGTTTAACTGCTGTTATTGTCACTTACTGTTTTTGTGGTTTTTGCTGTGGTGTCACCAGCCCAGGGACTACAGATGGAAATTAGCATTTTTGCTATAATCTGGTGTATTTACACTACAGTGTTGTAGATGGTCATTAATGCACTGTCCCTATTAAATAAATAATAAATAATAAATAAATAAGTTACTTAAGTTAATATGCACTGTCCCTATTAAATAAAGAATAAATTAAATAAATAAATAATGTACTTACTGTGTAAAAGTAACTGCCCCCCACTTCTGATAGCTATAGACCAGACAATATTAGGCTTGTTAAAATGCAGATATATAAATATGAATGAACTCAAAGGCAACTGTAATGTAATTAAATATCATGAGTAAAAGGTACAAACCTGTTATATTTATCTTAAGGTCACTGTGACTCGAAAACAGTATTACAGATCAATGGAGATATCCACAGTGTACTGAAAACGTGCATATGGTAATTGCATGTTCCACTGGAGGTCAATGATAAATCCTACAGATAATTACAGACATGGAATTACATTATTTTTTTTATTGTTCTTATCCAAAGCAATATCGGCAGTGTTATTAAATAAGTAACATAACAGATACATTGAAAGTGACACTAATGGTGTGTAAGGGTATGCTTTGAGGTCATGAGAATATCACTGAAACACAAACAGCAACAGAAGGTATTCGTTTTACATCTTTAATATGTGTGTTTTTATATCTTTTACAACATAAGAATAAGAAGAGACACAAGATATTCTGACTGATAAGTTTGAGATGGTGATTTCTATTACATAAGGCTGAGTTGTACTACAGATGTACAGATTAAGGCTGCGTCCCATTTCTCTGTCTTACCTCTTCGTCTTACCCCTACCCCTTGGTTTTGTGCGTTCATGTGAAGGCAAGAGGTGTCCCGATTCTAATTTTGATCAAGGGCTAGGGCCACGACCGAGGGCTACATACCCCTTGAAACGAAGTAAGCTCTCGACCAGACTTGGAACGAAGGGGTACACCTACAAGCTCAGGCAGGTTTTGGAATCAGGATGGCAGCGTCACATCGACCAGCCAAGGAGTCTCATAAATGTATTTTCAGCAGTTGTAATTATGAATTAACAGTTTAGCATGGTTTACAATTATGACACTTATGTTCTACGTTACTTTTAGAGAACTGTTGTTGCGGTTTTAATTGTAGTGATGTCTGTTTAGCCGACGTTATCGTTTTCATTGAACTTTCATGTATAAACAAGCACATTTTTTTGTCGAGCTGAGGTACCCGATAATCCTTGACATTTGTTTACATTTGTTTGCATCAATTGTTGTCACCTCTGTAGACGTAGCAGCCAGGTAGAGGCAAGGGATGATGACGCAGATGGTAATCCGAGTGGTGTCCCATTTTTTAGGGGAACATTCATACACCGAGCCCTTTCAGCTCAGTATCGAGTGGCAAGACAAAGGGTAGGCAGGTAGGGGAAGGGGTAAGACAGAGTAATGGGATGCAGCTTTCATTGTAGTCCTGTATTTTTCTTTTACTTTTCTGCAGTGTCTGATGAAAAAATGTACTAACAGGCCACCATGCTTTTACTACTGTGAATAGCAATGAATCTAAATATCACTTTTTACAGCCCTAAATGTGAAAAAAGCATTTACAGTATATCTGATTTTGCGTATAACCTTCTTCAAGCCTCCGTGGTCTGATGAGAACCTGAATTTGTACGTTTTCGATCCAGTGCAGCACTCCAATCCCACTATTGTATTCATTTAAAAAAAAAATATATATATATATTTTTGCATATAACCAGATTTGTGTCTTATCCTACATTTTCAGAAGGAGGTTCTCATAAATCTCCACCTCGTAGTGTTTTGTATGGGCACGGGCCAGTGGTCAGCCGTAGTGCTAAGTGACTGGTGTTCCTCTATGCAGGCCCACATTTCCTCCTCATGACAGCTGCCTCCTCTCACGGGACTCACACTCATTCTCAAGCTGATGGAGGGAGAACGGAGCCTGGAAAACACTTCGGTAAGGTCCACAATGCACCAGGGCCACGGGGACTGCAGCTTCACCTCTCTGTGACCTTGTAGTGGCTGAGTTAGTTCATGGGTGGGTGTCGGTGCAGCAGGAGGAGGAGAAGGGGGTGGTTCATAAAGGCCCTATATATAAATCATATAAGATAACCAGCGGTGATACTGAGGTGTGGATAATCATAATGTAGAAACTGTTTAATTACAAAAAAAACTAAATATGAACCATATCTTGACCATGATACTGTGTTGACTTCAGCTAAATCATAAATTTTCCTTTCTATATTATGAAAATTAGACTCTTGAGAGCTTTAATCCTAGAACACTTTCGCTATAAAAAGTAACATCACTTTTGCCAGGTAATTTTTACCCAATATAATGTACCCAACAAAAAGTACTTGTCATGAAAAATAGATCAAAATATCACACATGGTAATTTAGATTGCTTTTATTTTATTTTCAACTATGGTATGTGTAACAAAATGGACCCTAAAAACCTGCTCCAAAATTACTTAAAAATTAGGAATTTGAGAAAAAAATACTAATAATAAAATAAATAAATAAATAAATAATGATACTGGAAACTTGGTGTTTGGTTCACGCATTCCTGGGACATGTGAGACTTCCCTGGTGAAGCACAGACACTTGTGCAGGAGAGGAACAAAAATATTTTTTCAGTGGGTAAAAATTACCAGTTGACTAAAATATTGTTTTCACCATAAGAATTCCCTTTGAAATCACCACTTTGTAATATTTATTCATAACCACTGCACTAAATAAAGATAGATACACATTCCAGGACCACTCTTACTTACCTATTTTTTACATCCTCTTACATTAAATTCATTACATTCTTACATTCCTCTTTCACTATTGCCGGGTGAAAATCACCTGAAAGCCTGTAGGAAAAAGTGGGCTTTGGGGTAGGGAAACACCTACACCTTCAAAGATGTCAAAAACAATGTTGAAGCTCCCCAGGGACATAACACTCAGAAAATCAGGGTTAAATCATGTTGATACCTCCTCAAAAACATACCTGGAGTTTTGTTTCATTCACACATGTTTGAGTAATCCTTTACTATTAGTCTGTCTACACCTTCAAAGCTCAAAATGCTCTGTTCCACCTTGTGATGTCATGAAGCAGTAGTTTTCAAGTTGACAGCTATCTCTTCACTTTAGTTCAGTAGAGATTGGCAAATGATTCTAGTGAAGGTTATTGAGTTAGAACACAGTAGAGCTCTTCCTGTATTACCACAGGATATCACAAGTTGGGACAGAGAGTTTTCTGTTTTGTGTATGAGTCCCTAATCTCGGGAAACAGTTCAGATTTAGTCTCCGCTAGCTTAGCAGTAAGGACGCACTAACGCTAGCCGCATCTTCCCGTTCTTGTTCATCTTTCTTTCCTTTTGTGGGCATGGTTTCACACAAAATATGCGCTACACACTTTGAAACTTTGTCTGACAAAACAAAAGTGGCTTTAGCGGGTATATGACCAACTAGAAGTTATAAAGTTCGGGGGACGCAAACACATGCATTTACTCCATTGAATCACCTAACCGGAAATCTGAGAGTTTTCAACAACTCAGCCTAAATATGCAGGATGTGTGTGTTAAATGTGTGAATGAAACAGAACACAACTTCAGGTATGTTTATGATGGCAAAACAACATTATGACTGATCAGAAAACAGCATAATATGGGCCCTTTTTGGTTTGACTTATTGAGCAGAGTTGGAAGTGAATGAGTTGCATGCCAAAATAGATTTGATGTGAATTTTTCTCCCAAACACAATCTGGTCTCCGGTCACATTCTGAGCACTGCTGTATTGTGTTGTTTCATTGTTTTAGCCCTTTACTTTTTAAAGTAAAGGGCCAAAACAATCTCTGACCTCTGTTATAATGGTGTTTCCTCATCATAAACATACCTGGAATTGTGTTTTGTTTCATTCACACACATAATTAACACACAAACCCTGCACTTCTCTCAAGCAGAAGACACTCTGTTCCAGTAGAACCATTTGGATCATTAGAAGCATTTGGATGATTTCAGCCCTAGAATTGAGCGGTCAGTTCTATCACTTTCAGTTTGGCAAAGTCTATTTCATAACGAACAAGAAGATAAAAGAAAGATCAATGCATGAACACATTTTCTTTAGGATAGCACGATCTGGGTATGATTTAAAGTAAGTGATTTGTGTTTTGGAATATTACATCTGGATAAACTTGTGCATATGTTGCGTGCATCATAACAGCCCCACTGTTTGTCGAAACCCATTGCCTCATGAAGATGGATTGCACCATATGTTTCATCATTCAGTTTTCATCCTATGCCTGACTCAGATTCATTACATCTGCAGCGCTTCATCACAGTTTCATTATCATTTCACAGATGGTTAAATGCAAAGTTTACCAGTACATTTGAGCGTATGTACAGTGTGTAAATAATTCTATGTATGAGGAATCCCGCCCCCACAACTTTGGGTCTGATACAAAGAATAAAAACATGAATCTTTTTTACTCTAAAGAGTTTTCAGTTTCGAAGAAGGAATGTGTACTTTTACCATGTAGAAGATATAAATAAAATGCACTCCAAGTTCTTAAAATGTTAGTGATTTAGAAGAGCAAGCATAACTATAAGAAAATAAAGAGACCACCAGAAAGAATGCAAATGTAGTATACAAGCTTAGCTACCAGTGACTTCACAAATAGAACTGCCCACACATACTTAAAGGTGCAATATGTAACTTTTGTGGTGAAGGGTCTTGACATTGCTTTGCCTGAAATGTTCCACAGTATGATATGTAATTTCAGAGCAGGCTGTACTTTCTCGGAAGGCTGAAGTCCTTTAACATCTGCCAGACGCTCCTGCTGATGTGATGTGCACTTGAAGCCAAGTTAGAGGTCACAACTGGAGAGGCAAAAATAATTCATGCTTTCAAGGTATTTGTGAACATTAAAACACCTGTAAATGAATAAATACAAGAAAGATAAGTACAATGCCATATTGTGGAACGATGCAGGCAAAGCAATAACATCTCCACAGAAACAAATAGGTGGAAAAACCCCAACCAGAAAACTTATATAGAAGAAGAAGAAGAAGTGAACTTTATTGATCTCACACTGGAGAAATTCTTCTCTGCATTTTAACCCATCCTATATATATATATATATATATATATTAGGAGCAGTGGGCAGCACACATCAGGGCGCCCGGGGACCATCTCCATGATCTTCTTGCTTCGGTTTGGTCAGGACCTAAGCTGGAGGTACCTATCATGCATGTTTTGGGTTGGTGGGGGAAACCGGAGTGCCCGGAGGAAACCCACCCAGACACGGGGAGAACATGCAAACTCCACACAGAAAGGCTCGGGCGACCCGGGGATCGAACCCAGACCATGCATGCAAACTCCACACAGAACACACACGGAAAGGTCTGGGCAACCCGGGGATCGAACCCGGAACCTTCTTGCTGTGAAGCAAGAGCGCTAACCACTCAGCTACCGTATATATAGTGAACATTAAAAAACATATCCATGTCCATATATAAACTAGAGAAGCTATGTTTTTGGTATATCTGGTATATGTTTGTAGATAGATAGGCCAAGTTAGACTACATCTGGAGAGGCAACCTCGGAAGAATTGATGTTTTTCAAGGCATTTTTCACTTTTAATTGAATAAACAACTTCTTTTTTTAAAGACAATACAGTAAAGTGTATTTAACCTGACATGTTTCGGCTGCTAGCTCCAAGCCATCTTCAGAACTGTCACCGGTGTTGGTGGTGACGTGTCGTATATCAACTGTTGTTACTTCCTGTAGGCGTGGTCAGCCTGATGGACCTGGCAGGTTGCTCAGACTGACCACGCTTCCCGTCGCCCGGTGCTCTCTGGAGGAGAGTGTCCCAGGTGTGTGAAAAGAGGAATGCTCCATCATCACGGTTAATGCTGTCCGTGCCTCGTTTCCTGATTTCAATTGTCCTGATCCAGTGTTTGAACTTGTTTTCCGATCCAATGACCCGTGGCCCCTTCCCGATCCATAATGTGGTCATTTCTTTTACAGTGGCAGATTTTAGGTTTTCCTGCAATGCTTTGTCTTTTTGTGTACTGCTGAGTCTCCCTGATGTTTCCTTTTCACATTTATTGGTGTTCCTTTTTTCGGATGTAAAAATCCGGCCCGTTTCCCCTATATATGATTTATTGTATGATTTGCATTGGATTTCGTAGATAGCGTTGCATTTTTGTTCTGGCGGGATTTTGTCTTTGGGGTGTACTCGCTGTTGGCAGAGTTTTGTGTGTGGTTTGACTACAGTGCTTATGTTGTGTATGGGTTCAGTTATTTCTCTAACGTATGGTAATGTGACTGTGTTCTTGTGATCCTGCTGCCCTATTGGTTTGTTGTGTTTTTCCCAGGATTTGTTGGTTTTATTGTTGACTTGTCTGCCTTTGTTTATGACCCAGTTGGGATATTGACATTGTTTGAGTGCTTGTATGATGTGTCTCTCCTCCTCTTCCCTGTTGGTTTGGTCTGTTATTAGTGTGGCCCGTTCGAATAGTCTCCTTACTACTGAAAGTTTATGTGCAGTGGGATGTTCGGATGTCCAGAGTAGATATTGGTCGGTGTGCGTGGGGTTTCTGTATACTGTTATTTTGATGCTGCCGTCTGCGATGTGGTGGATTTTAATGTCCAAAAATGATATTGCTCCATCTGTCTCCTCCTCATACGTGAATTGATTGTTTCTGGTACTGTCCTGTGTGTTGAGATGGTCCGTGAGTTCTTCCGCGTGTCCTTGCTGTATTCTTTCCAGGATGTCATCTATGTAGCGTTTCCAGAAAGTTAAACGGCATCGTGGGGGTGCTGTGTTGAATGCTTTTTGTTCCAAGTCCTCTGCTCATTATTGCGGATAGTGGATCTCCCATTGCGAACCCCTCCTTTTGTCTGTAAATGATGTTATTGTATTGGGAATATGTAGATTTGGCCACGAAGCGTAATAGTTTTGTAATGTCTTCAACAGTTAATTTTGTGCATTTTTTGAGTGTTTTGTCCTTTCTGAGTTGATCCTGTACTATGTGTAGTGCGATCCATGGTAAAAAGCGAGATGATGTTGTGCAATATGAATATTTCATCCGGTGCTACTCTAAAGTTTCTTAGTTCCTGTGCCAATTGTTTTGCGTTCCTGCAATGGAATTCTGTTTGACTAATGAGTGGTTTTATTATTTTGACCAGGGCTTTTGACAGATTGTACGTGACTGAACCTATGCTATCTATGGCGTGTCTTTTTTGTGAATTTTCGGGTTCTGTAAATGCGAGGGGTGAGGCTGGCTGTTGGGATTAGATCGTTGTATGCTTCTCTGGGCATTTTTGCCTGTTCTAATAGGGGTTTAAGTAACACTTTTAGGGCTTGTTTCTTTTCTTCTTTTGGATTCTTTCTGATGGTTTCATAGGTGTCGATGTCTGCAAGTAGCGCTTCCATTTTCTGTGTCAGGGTCTTGATGTTAATACTTGCTAGCGTGATGTTCTCGTCTCTGCATCGAAAGTTGAAACGTAGGTGGTTGTTGTAGTGGGCGCACGCTTTTTCCATCCTCTCCAAGTGGTGAAGTTCTTTGACACGCTTTTGTCCAAATCTTCTTTTTATTAAACCAAAGATGTTCATTTTGTCTCTTTATGTACTTTAACTTCTTGGGTTCTTTTTGAAAGACAATACAATAACGTGTATTTAACTTGCTGACATGTTTCGGCTGCTAGCTGCAGGTCATCTTCAGAACTGCCTCCCGGGAGAAGTGGTCAGCCTGATGGACCTGGCAGGTCGCTCAGACTGACCACGCCTCCTGGGAAGTAACAACAGCTTATATATGACACGTCACCACCAACTCCGGTGACAGTTCTGAAGATGGCTTCCAGCAAGCAGCCAAAATGTGTCAACAAGGTAAATACACTTTACTGTATTGTCTTTAAAAAATAACCCAAGAAGTTAAAGGTCCCATGGCATGAAATTTTCACTTTCTGAGGTTTTTGAACGTTAATGTGAGCTCCCCTACCCTGTTTAGGCCCCCCCCCATGGCTAAAAGTTGCGAAATGTCTAAACTGAGCATTTGCGGTCCTTTTCTGCGTTACACAAAACCAGTGTTCAAACGGGCGAGTTCGGATCCCGCCCATAGAGTTTGGACTGTGAATGCGCTACGCAATGCGAAATGCGTTTTTTTATTTGCCTGGAGGCACGTCCGAGTGTTTCTAGGCTCGGAAGTCCTTTATCTGAGCCTCTGGACCTTTGAACAGCAGTGGTTTAATTTTATTTTATGTGGAAATGTGTTTATTTTTCAATCGGAGCGGAGACTTTGGCCACGCCCCCACCCTTTATTATTGGCCAGCTTTTTTCTCCTCATTTGCATTCAAGCAACAACTCCCATTATGACCTGTTCTGAGGGAGAAAAATTACTCTTTCTCATCTTATCTCTGTTTCTCATGCACTGAGTGTTGATTTTGAAGAAGGATTCATTTACAGTATTAGGGAACCATTAAGGAGCCATATAAAAGCATCAAGAAGTACCATGTCATGGGATCTTTAAAGTACATAAGAAGACAAAATGAACATCTTTGGTTTAAATGCAAGACAAGTTTAAAGTCATACTGTTCAAAGCAATAATATCTCCATAGAAATATGTAGGTAATAACTGGCATAGAAAAAAGTTACATAGTGCCCCTTTAATAAATAGCCATTTGCATACATACATACATGCATACATATAACTAGACTGTTTCTCTTGGAATTCACCCCAGCCAGACAGAAAACAAGAAACAAAAGCTCCACAAACCGCAGACCACGTCCCAACCACTGTTCCGCTTGTATAATCTTCACTGAACTTTCCTTACTCTCCTATGCAGAACACGTTTACATAGTCCTTTACTCTGGCCTTTTTTAGTAGTTAATCTTGCTTTCTGGAGCCTGCGGTGTATTACAGCGAAGTGAAATGTTCAGCAGAAAAGCATAGGAGTCAGAACATTACACAAGGTTGTAGAAAGAGTCTGTTCCTCCAGGCGCTGGCTAATGCTATGACCCCCACTGTAAATCCATCAGTGCCATTGTGCTAATGAACTGATGTATGATTTAAAAGAACTGTCTGTGAACTCATTTCCTGCTGCTTTACAAAGTGCTGACGAAAGGCCCTGTGCGTTCCCCCTTAAACCCTACTGTTATTGTGGCTATAAGCTGATTTGTGTTGCTCATTCACAAACCCTGATCCAGTCTGGCTGCCAGTTGATAACTTAGGTCAATGCATATAGAAGGATGGGGAACTGTTTTTTTTAAGGGGAAAACACTATTATCAGAACTAATGAGGCCACTGAGCCCCCCCGCTTAGAATCACTGCTGCAGAGTCCTCTATGTCAGATAATGTGGCTTATTTGCAGCGACAACAAACTTGAACAACATTGCAATCAGCACAAATTCAGAAAGTCATGGTCAACAAAAACTGTGTAAACTAGTATTTTGTTTTTGTGTCATTAAAAACAGAAGGGATGTTTAAATTGCTTCAGCAAACATCTGAAAGCCAAAATATTGTGCTGCAAAGTAATTATACTAAAACAGACTATGCCAGAACCCAGTTTATGTTGTTTTCAAGGCCAGAGGTGGTATAATAATTTAGTAAATGTTTTATTTGTTTATTTATTTCTCTTTACTTTCTTCATTTTGTTTAAAAACATGTTGATGCAACATTGTACTACACTTGTATTAGCCTTAACAAAGCATGAACAAAGAAGAAGTCTTTGTTCATGCTTAAAGGTACGGGAAGTAACTTTCTGGAGGTGGCATGCCACATGGATGATTCCATAGAAATAGAAAGCCAAAGGCAGAACATTACTATGGATGAGAAGAAGGAGGCCCTCCTCCAGACCAAATAAGAGTCAGTTTTATGGAGATGCAAACCCACTTGCAGTGAGGAGGCAGGGCTCTCAATTTTGAAGTTTGGTTGGAGTGAGATTTATATTGGGGGAGGGGGGTGCGAGTGAGTTTTTTTTTTCGCTGAAAAGGGCGCGGTGCCTGCATAACTAACTCTTCTGAGCCACACAGACCGATTTTCTGGGCACAGGAGCGCTGTGACCAGTGGCTAGAGTTTCATTGAATTGCTTAACAAAATTTCAGCGTGAGAAATACCATGTGCGGCGTGTGAGTGTGTGAACTCGTTGAAATGCATGTGTCACACTCTCAAAGCGTGAGACTTGAGAGCGCTGGAAGAGGCATGTTTTTCAGCACTAGTTTTCAGTTTAGTTTATTTTTAATTAAACAAATTGTATTATTTATTTATTATTATTAAGCTTTTTTTGTTGTTAATTTTTCAAGATTGTTTATTTGTCATATGCCGGATCAACACAAGGTCAACAATGCAATCAAATGCTTAGGATCAGAAGAACCGCTGACTCGCTAAGATAGTCGAGAAGTACTAATAGCATGCAATAAAAATACATGGTAAAAAGTGTTGCAAAAAAGTGCAGGGAAAAAAGTAAACAATATAATGCGTGAAGAGTCCCTCAGTCGTCCAGGTAGAATCCATGATAAAAGGAGAAATTCAATTTGTCAACTGGACAAAATTTGTTTGGTCGAAATCGTTTCACCGCTCATCCGAGAGGCTTCATCAGTTCTGGTTCTAGTGCTGGTTAGACCCTGTTTATATCTAGCTGCAGGGAGGAGCTCCCTACACTGAAATAGCTCTGAAACTATCTCAACTAATCTGTCTCTTTTGTATTACGAATTCCTCTGGCGTCTAGTATTAGCATATCCATTTGTGAATGGACAAATTGAATTTCTCCTTTTATCATAAACAATATAATAAAAAAGTAAAATAAAATATAATAAAATACAAAGGTACAGGTAGGATTAAATAAGGTGTAAGTAGAGTGTTTCACAGATTGCGCATAATATAGTGTAGTATCAGTATTGCACATGGATTTCATCAGTGTTGTCCCTGAACGCGTTCACTGAACGTTCATGAACGCGTTCATATTTTGGGTGAACGTGAACTGAACGCTCTGTATTACTGCCTGATGAACGAACTATGAACGAGTTCATTCTGGTGTCTGTAAACGACACGCACTATCTCTTTGACTTCGTTCAATAGGGTCTCAGATTTCTGATCCATCCATCTGAAATTTCCGATCCATGTGCCCCCCCCCGACCGGCACCTCTCTCCCTCTCACGCAGCTCGCGCGGAACGCACCGCCTGAGTTGCCTCAAACCTTTCGCTGCTACTGCAGGAGTGCTTACAAACTGTTTCCCTGCTATCTGGACTCTGTTCCCCTCATGCTCTCCCGACCTTCTCCTCCGTGCTGCTCTCTGGTTCAAGGGCCAAACACATCCTGGTCTTGCGAGAAACAGCGCATAGTGGTGCACTAAAGGGGGCCACATTAAAGGGGGAATCACTAATGTTAATTTGAGAGTTTATTTTGTTTTCTTAAGTCTCTTAGTTAATTAAGTCATATCATATGGGGGTTATTTAAGTATTTTCTTTATTATGTTGAATTGCAGGTGTTTCATCATTATGGGGACCGTTATTTGTAGTTGGATAAGGATGTGAAATTGGATATGAAGAATCTAACACATGGTTTGATTGTTAAAACTGATATAATTGCTGTCTATGGTTCTATATGGGCTTTGGCAATGATATTGAAATATAATAGCTCGCAGCAATGTATTGGGAGCTGTCAGACTATTGAACTCTGGGTAATACTCTAAATAATACTGAACTCTCAATAATACTGCACTAAACTACCTTTCATTATGCATAATTATGTTTACTGCTGCTGCTCTATATGAATATATCATGTTTGTCACTACCTCACTGTAAATTACTGTTAGATGTGCAATAATCAGTGCAATAACCTATGTGCAATATTTATACCATACTATGTGCAATACGAAATCCACATGCAACACCTACACCACACCATATTATGTGCAATCTGTGAAATACTTACACCTTATTTGATCTTGATTTAATCCTACCTGCACCTTGTACATTGTACCTTGTTTTTTTTATTTTATTACATTTTATTACATATTTTATTATATTGTTTATTATATTGTTTACTTCTTCCCCTGCACTTTGCAACACTTTTTTTTACCATGTACTATTATTGCATGTTATTAGTACTTCTGACTATCTTAGCGAGTCAACGGTTCTTCTGATCCTAAGCATTTCATTGCATTGTTGACCTTGTGTTGATTCTGCATATGACAAATAAACAATCTTGAATCTTGAATCTTGAGATCTTGAGAACAAATCGCAAATCGTAATCGTATCGTAAAAAAAAAAAAAGAACTATGAACTAGTTCATTTTTTGGAACCATGAACGAACTACCAACTATAAACAATTATGAACTATGAACGAACTAGTTCATTTTGAAATGTGTGAACTGAACTTTGAACTAGTTCATGTAGAAAATGAACTTTCCCAACACTGGATTTCATACTGCACATAGTATAGTACAGATAATATGAAAACATGAAACACTCAGAGTGAATCATTGTTGGAATAATTGCTTATATAAAGTTTAGTATTTTTTCTCGTACTGCAGATGCTATAAAAGAATGAGCTTTGTTTCATTTATGTCTTCATCTATGCAATAATAAATGTCTGCAGTAGTTTAATTTATTGTTCTGGTATCTGGTATTTTTGCACCAAATTAACCTAGGGCTATTTCATATAGCTAACCTAATAATAGCCATAGTATGTGTCTATGCATGTTATTGGGGGCTGTGGGACTCCTAAGGTGTAACATCTGGAGGTTTAATACATATATGAGATTATCCTAAGATCAGATAAAGGACATACTGGGACATTATGCTTACCTCACAAAAGAGCCGGGACGATACGAGGATTTTTTCCCCCTTATAATAATCAATCCCCGTTTTCACTTTTGTCTCATAAAAATGTCTTTCAAGATCAATTACTAGAGAACGAATGAACAATACAAAGATTAATTGCACAGTCCTGCTAATTCATAGTTAATTACCATGATGGCAAAACTCCGCTCTGAAGGTTGTGAAAATTGCTTAGAAAACCATTGCGGTGAATAGGAAGCATAATGTAAGTGAAGAATAACTTTAGATCACTTAAAACCATTTAAAATGTACTAGTTCTGTTTTTTTGCATTTTTAAAACAGTAAAAATCAGGTACAGCACTTTAATGGACATCTCAGACTCAAGGGCAAAATGAATAAATGCAGTGGTACAGTCTTACCATGAGGCAGGAACGTTCTCCACATACTCTCCTCATGGCTCTCACTAGGAGGTATTTTCATCGATTGTTTGGTGTTCACCTGCAGAACGGCTATGATCAAAGTTAATGATGAGTGCCTCTCCGTTCCATACTATTAATTATTTTTAGAGTGTGGGTGGCAAGGTCAAGGTGTGAAATGCCACTGCTCCAGTGTGTTTGACTGATTTCCCTAATAGATATATCGGAGGTGTTGTGAATTGTAATAGAAGTGTGCAAGAGAGGCTATTGCATAACGCAGAAGGACTTATTAGCGGTAAGGGAGTGGGGGAATTCATAAATTCCCTGTGGCAGATGCTTTGATGGTACTGATGAGACAGAGAATACTATATAGGCTAGTGTTGACAAAAGTTTTGATAGTGATTCTTCTCATTATTCTCGTCTTTGTGCTTTCAACTTGTTCAAAACTTCATTCACATACACTGTCGGTATAGTTGTGAAGATTGAATAGTTTAGAAGGAAGTCCGGTACAAGATGGTAGTGCTAACCATAAGGAGGGTTCGAATAGGGCCCAGGAGAAGTCGTACTCCATCATACATGGATGATATACAGTATAAAAGCACATCAATCATGATTTAGATGATTTAGAGGGAGCAACATTATAATATGGTAAAAAGCTACAAAAAGTTGATTTTGGATGAGGTCCTTTTGTAGTTTTAGGATTTAAGATTAAGCCTTTATTGGTCTCACACACAGTGACACACAGTGACACACGGGAGAAATTTGACTTCTGCATTTGACCCATCCTTTTCAGGAGCAGTGAGCAGCCATCTTTTTTGGCGCCAGGGGGGCAGTACCGTGAAGGGTCTTGCCCAAGGACCCACACTGGTTAGCTCATTGTCCAGGGGGGATTTGAACCCACAACCCCTGGGGGGAAAGTCAGTGACTTACCAGTTGAGCTAACCAGCTGGTACAGGTTAGGTTAAAGAGCCCATATTACGCTGTTTTCTGGTCTATGTTATAATGTTTCCTCGTCACACACAAACCCAGAGTTGTGTTTAGTTTCATTCACACATGTTAAACACAAAAATCCTGTAGCGTTCTTCTCTCAAACAGAAAACACTCCACCTTATGATGTGAAATGGTAATACAGAAAGTGCTCCACTCACCTTCACACACCTTCACTAGAATCATTTGGATCATTTCAACCCTGCTAGTCTCTACTGAACAAAAGGTAAAAAGGTAAGCTGTTAACTTGAAAGACTTAACTTGAGGTGTAGGCAGACTAATAATAAAGGATTACTCAAACATGTACGAATGAAAAAACAACTCAAAACTCCAGGTATGTTTTTGATGAGGTAACATTATTCTAACATGACTTAAAGCTCACAAATAGTTTAGGATCAGGCCCCAGGAAATTAATGTAAGTCAGTCTAATGTCCCAAGAAGCCTAGACACCCAGTGTTTGTGTGAGTGAATGTGCTATCTTGATTGAAGTGCTCAAAGTGAGTGTGAAAAGAGCTATACTGTGACAATTTGCCCACTGCTATTTTTGTTCTCAGTCACATAACACCAACAGTTGTCCTCACTTCCCCTTATCTAAACCTGAAACTTTTGAGCTTTACACTGCTGAAATAACTCACCTCATTCACCTGTAAAAAAGGCAAACACACGTGAGCATAGACAATGGCGATCATTTCATGAGAAGGGTGGAGAGCGGTGTACCCATTGAGCAAACCTGATTAAAGGCCTTCATTGAGCACCCGGTCTAATCTAAAAGCAACACCTGGAGCGAGCAGCAATGCAAAACAACCAGCATGCCAAAGTCCTGGCACACCCCCACTGCGAGTCAATGAAAGTGGGCTATTCACGTGTGTCTGACCTTGGGGAGGTGTTTAAGCTGCTCGCCCATCTCAGGAAAACGCCATGAATACATTCTTTTACTACAGAGTCGGTGGGAAATGTTTAATATATGTTAATCCTTTTGGGATTGGGACACAGAGGCCCAGGTTCTGAAGGGACACAATGGTAGTTTCAAGAGGAAGACATGGAGGAGGGAAGGACAGTGAAGGAGAGCACACAAAAAATTGGGCTGTTCAAAGAAGCTATTTTTACTTTATGTTAAATTGACGACATATGAACGGAGATTTTAAAGAGGGCCTATTATGCAAAATCAATGTTTTAGAGCTAAACGATTTTATATTTTTTTCCCCTTCTGATTTGCGCTCTCGCAGTTGTACTTAGGATGATCCATGTATGTTTGAGTAATCTTTATTCTCCTGTAAGATGTCATCACTCGGATCAACCCAATGTGTACCTACTTTGTACTTTTCTTAATCCGTGATAAGTGTAGGATTAGGCAGCATCACATATTGAATTATATAATTTTTCATTGAATTATATAATATTGAATATTGTATTAAAACAAACAGTGGATTACAAGAAAAACATTCCAGACATCTGCAGAATCACTTAGTACAGAGCTAAACAATGTTAATCTGACATGAGAAAGGTTTGACTTTGTTCTAAATAAATGACAGCCAATCAGATTGTTTTGTCATTGAAATAACCAAATCCAATTACATGGTGGAAGGGGCGGTGACCAGTTTCTGTTTATATAACAACAGTCAAACTGAACCAACACTGAGGGACTGGATGAGGGGCAACAATTTAACATAAAATATATCAGTTATATTACACATCAGGTTCCAAATGAGAATGAATTTCATGAAACAGGTTTGCTTAGATGGTTTGATCAGTGGAACCTACCATGTATCAGCTCTAGGATCAGATGTCTGCAGCTCCGAGGCCCAGGCCACACTATCCTCCCCATGTCTCGTCCCTGATCAGCATGCTCCCTGTGGCACCACGTTGACTGGCTGCCAACAAGACTGAGTGCCCGGATACTCTGTAATCTACAGAGGCCATGATGACTTTGAGGAGCCTTCTTCTTACCTTAGCGCTCCCTCTCACCTCCGCTGTAATACCGAAGCTGTCAGCGAGCAGAATTATGCGCCCGGAGACAAGAGGCCATTTTGTCACACCAATGAAAAGTGTGCAAAAGAAAGGCGGGCATCGGGGGACTATAAACGTGTTTTATGACAAAGCAGAGGGGAGGGTCTGTGTGGATGTGTGGAGCACGTGCTGGTAATTAATGACGGCCCTATGTGAACCCAAAGTGAACATTCAAGAGGCGCATGCAAAGAATAGGCGCTGTTATCGTCATCAAATATCTTTCATATCCCTGGTAGGGATGGGACACAATCATGAGACAAAACTGCCACAAGAGTATTCACACAAGAGGAAAAATATCTCTTAAAGATCCCATGACATGGTACTTCTTGATGCTTTTATATGGCTCCTTAATGGTTCCCTAATACTGTAAATGAATCCTTCTTCAAAATCAACACTCAGTGCATGAGAAACAGAGATAAGATGAGAAAGAGTAATTTTTCTCCCTCAGAACAGGTCATAATGGGAGTTGTTGCTTGAATGCAAATGAGGAGAAAAAAGCTGGCCAATAATAGAGGGTGGGGGCGTGGCCAAAGTCTCCGCTCTCTGCTCTAGCTCTCAGCTGATCCATTTCCTTGTTTTTGCACGGGGGGGAGAGATTTCAAGCATTCCATTGAAAAATAAACACATTTCCACATAAAATAAAATAAAACCACTGCTGTTCAAAGGTCCAGAGGCTCAGATAAAGGACTTCCGAGCCTAGAAACACTCGGACGTGCCTCCAGGCAAATAAAAAAACGCATTTCGCATTGCGTAGCGCATTCACAGTCCAAACTCTATGGGCGGGATATACAGGGACGCTGAGCGGAGACAGAGGGAGGGGCTGGAGCAGCATTTGCCGATCTGACGTCAATAAGGTGCCTTGTCCGAACTCGCCCGTTTCAACACTGGTTTTGTGTAACGCAGAAAAGGACCGCAAATGCTCAGTTTAGACATTTCGCAACTTTTAGCCATGGGGGGGGGCTAAACAGGGTAGGGGAGCTCACATTAACGTTCAAAAACCTCAGAAAGTGAAAATTTCATGCCATGGGACCTTTAACTTGTTGTCCATGTTTTTACATTTAGACTGAACAAGAAAGGCTAGCTAGTTATTTAGATGAGATCATTATTATTTAGATGAGATCATTATTATTTAGATGATATAGTTATAGTTATTTTGATGAGAATGTTGAGGAGCTATAGTTTCAAAACACAGTTCTATAGTGGCAACAAAAATATTTAATAAAACAAATTTGTGAGGACAAAATAGTGAAATGGGTCACACAAATCATGTCAACATTTCATTCTCATGGATCCAATCTCGTATCTCGTCTCGTCAGAATGGTGCTCAACCTTATGAGCTGATGTTTTGATGCTTTTAATATTCTTGACTCAAAAGCAATAAGGCAGTATGATGTATGTAATGAAGGTGTATGAGTTCTACAAAAGTCACTCAGTGTTGTTGTGATAGTCTTTTGTTTTCAGAATGGAATTCCAATCTCATGCTATACTTGGTTTTCATTTCACATTCAGTCTGAGGTTTTATTGATGAGACATATTATATAAATTTTTTAAAAAGTTACAAATGTGTTTCCTATTAATAGCTTACTAAAAGTTGTATTTTGATACATGTTTATATTATGTTTGAGTAATCCTGCATTTGAGGCTAGTACAAATTTCTCTTTTCACTTACCCTCTATCCCCACCCACATCCTTAGTTGCAATTACAACTACGGATGTGGGTGGGGATAATTATTAATTTGCATGTTCCTAAAAACTACTGTATGTGAATATTAACATTGTGCCAAACATCTGTGAGAGCACGGTAGAGTTAAATACATAGGCTACTTCCCCCTTTCGCAGTTTGAAAATCACCAACAGTGACACAAGAGATTTATGACAGATTCATTCAAGGTACAGTGTGTCACTTTCTGGAGGTGGCATGTCTCCTGTAACTTGGCTCAGGCCAGATTGATGATGTGAGTCAATCTGAATTGAGTTCATATGATCAGTCTGCTCTCAGTGAAAGCGATCAGAAAACGAGGAGCATCATGATAACTATCTGATTGGCTGAAGCGTCACAACAGCATATAACTTTTGTTATATCCAGCTGAGGGGAAAAACACAGGCATCGTCCTGGTCTACAAATGTACAAAACGCTTCCATTTGCATGTTTTTCATAAATGAAATAGTCTGTATTGATGGCTGAAGTATGTCTGTTGGCGTCGCAATGTTTTGGTTCATTTTGAGGCTTGGGCTTTGACATTCATCTTGAGATGGAAGTTCTACACCACACTGTCGCAACATTTCCATGGCAACAAGCAAGATGAGTTTTCCTCAAAGGAACAAAACACTCTTTATGAGTATGCTCGCATCTCCACAGTTCTCACTTGTAACTTTGCCTGATAGTTTCACATGCGTATCTTCATAAAGTTAGAGAAAATGAAATGCCATACTGTGTTATATTCCAGGCAAAGCAATAATAATAATGGTTTTATTTTTTAATCTCCAAAAATAGGTTGTGTAGTGCAGTGGTCCCCAACCTTTTTTGCGCCACGGACCGGTTAATGTCATTCAAAATTTTCATGGACTGGTGGGGGGTGGAGGGGAGCGGGGTGCGGGGATATCAGTTGATAAATACCACAAAATAAAATTATACAAACAACACAAGAACTGTGGTATATTGTAAATATAATAATAAACGTGAATCCACTGTGTACTTGTAACTTTAATAACAGCGTCCTCATGACATTCGCCAACAAGATAACGAGTCACAACATCCTCTCTGCCCCGACGCTCTCTGGTCGCTATGCTTAAACATGTCTCAAAATAAGATAGACCACAAAACAAATACAGTATAAAGTACATGAAAAATACAACTCACCACAACGCTGAATCAATGAGAGCCCTGAGCGTGTTTCTCTGCTATGAGATGGTCGCATCTAGGCGTAATGGGAGACAATGACACCCATAATGTGTTGCTTATGTTCAGTCTACTCCATAACTTTTATCCAGATTACCGACAGAGTTCATGTCTCGAACATACTTTTACGGCGGCCTGCGCATGCGCATAAAGTCCTTTCTCTTCTGCAAACAAACGAGAAGATAATAGGGATGGGCGATACCAGTTATTTTTGTTTCGATACGATACCAAGTAATACCAGGGTTAGAATCGCGATATCGATACCGATACCGATACTTTCATAGATTTTTTAATACTACAGAAAAACACTAACCTGGCTCTAACTAGATACCTTGGCTTTGCAAAGTTCCACCAGGGGGCTTAGCTCCACACATTCTGACACCAGATATCTGAAAAAAAATCTTTGATGAAATGACAATGGCAATGCAGACTTCAAATGTGACCACTAGACTTTTGTTTGTGCTGCTTGTATTGCACGTTGTATTTTTATGTATTTGCCTGCCTAGGGACTGCGAATGAAAACTAGCTTTGTAGCTAAAATTCAGCATATTTACATTTGTTTTATACTTATGTTCATTAATGTGCATTGTCTCTATCAAATAAATAAATAAAATAAAATAAATAAATCTATTGTAAGTTGGGCACTGGCAGCTTATGAAAAAAGACAACAAATGAAGTATCACTATTCTCACTCTCATATACATACATTCTCCTCACATACACTACTCTTAGTCTTCTACATGCTTGATGGTTACCTGGGTACATTCTCCCTCTCTCAAACGCCTCGGCAATTGACCTCTGTCGTACGGCTGTTGCTGCTGTGCTGGAGGGAGCTGCCTGACTAGCCTCCTGTCGTGGTTTGGTCAGTAGCATTTCGTCATGCAGAGGTTTATGATTTATGATCAAGTGTTTATTTAAAATTTGTGGTATTGCCACAATATCGGATAATTTTTTGGCACACACTGCACTTCGCAACATTGTCATCCACGGTGTGGAAGTAACACCACACCACACTTCGCTTGCGGTCTCCCATGGCTCCCGCGCCGCTTTGACTGAACTCTCACAGTGAGTCTATCACGGGATGACGTACTACCCCACGTTTGGTGAGAACGTGGAAGAAAAAGTAGTGCCTGACAAGTGGCAATGGTTGAATAATGAACAAAACACATATGAATTTGAACTAAATAAACTGAAAGTTAAGTCAGTAAGAAAACATGACTTAGTATCGATATTTTAATACTAGGATCGATGCATATTCAATACCCCATCAGGATCGATATATCGATACTTTGGTATCGATCCGCCCATCACTAGAAGATAATAATGATGGCGAACACACGCACAAAAGCCGACTCTCTCGTTTGGACCGATGAGTTACTTCTACGAGTTACGTTGGATTACAAAACACGTCGGTATCAGAAAAACGGCAACTGGGAGTCCAGCCAAAGCATTGCGACGTCATCGCTTTCCAAAAGCTGCGTAGGCTCTTCTTCTGTCTCCTCACTGGGCCTTTTCCCCTTTGCAAAGAAACTTTCCAAAGACGTCTGTTTTTTATTAATTTTGCTGCTTGTGGGTTTAATATTAGTGTTAATGTATTACGTGCCTAAGACAAGCCTCGTGCGCACATGGAAGTCGACGTGCTCTTTTCGGAACACGGAGGGGCCACTCAAAATTAAGGGGTGAGGGAATGAGTCGCCGTGGCCCGGTACCAAAGGGCTCATGGCCCGGTACCGGTCCATGGCCCGGTGGTTGGGGACCACTGGTGTAGTGGATTATAATAAAACACTTATATAAACACTTATATAAAAACACACTTTTTAATTTAATTTAATGATTTTTATTTATTTATTTTTTTATGCTAGTCAGTGTTTGCCTAGAAGTGTTATTTTAGACTTGCCAGACAAAGTCAAGTCAAAGATGGTGTTATTTAGAGGGAGGTCATCTGTCTTTTGTTGGACCACTGAGGCTTGTGAGAAGTGTGAGAGAAGGAGTTTCTGAGATGGAAAATCCTCTCTGCTTCTACAGCCTGAAAATGATATCAGACTTTTTCAACCTAAGACAATCTGTACCTCCACCCACTGTAGGAGAAGACAAGAAAGATTTATTAATACTATTGTACATATATAGCATATGAGGCGCTTTAGTATTTTGAATCATTGTATATTAGTACTTTAATATTAGCAAAGACATTTTATATTAAAACATATAAAAGTCTTGTTTCAGACTTGCTCTTTTTTGCAGTTGCTGGTGTGGAGCTCTCTCATGACTCGCTCCCACTGCTCCTGTTTGAACAGAGAAAAGGCTGTGAGGGTCTCAGTGAGAGGAGCAAGACCCTCTGTGACAGGAGCAGGGGCACGATGCTTGTAACCAGGAGCAGGGCGCTTGGACACTGGTGCAGGGCCCACTGGAGCATCCGTGGATTCATATAGGTGCTTTGACCCAGAAACGGGGCCCATGCATCTAGGAGGATAATGTTTGAACACAGGAGCACCACCCACACGAGCAGGGCCCCAAATACTGGAGTAGGGGCCTTAAACACCTGCTTGCTTGTGGGCAGAGGAGCTGGAGCTGGACGCTTGGACTCAGGACCCTCGTTGTTAGGAGGTGTACGGTTTCATGACACACAGGAGCCAGAGTTGGTCTGTGTGGACTGGGGAGGAGCCACAGTAGCCCCTCTGGGCACTTGAACTATTGACTTGGCAATAATGATAATAATGATAATGATATACATACAGAAGTTCAATAAATAAGTAAATGTAGTTAGTTCAAAAGCTTAGGAAAAACTGTTGGTTCACCAATGGGCAGGCAGTGCTGATTATTATTATTATTATTATTATTATTATTATTATTATTATTATTATTATTATTATTATTATTATTATTATTATTATTATTATTAAGTATTTAAATGCTTTTTATGCAGTATTTTAGTTTGTGAAGCATGTTTGTATTTTGATTACACAAAATACAAATATGCTTCATTATATATTTTGATTATGGTTATGATACTGGATTAAAAGAAGTCTATGGACAGAACAATAACTCAAATCCATACAATATTAGACAATAACTAGATTAGGATTTATTTATTAAGAATTTGGCTTAAAATACTACAAAAGATGGTGGTGAAAAATTTGATTTTTCTCCAGGTAAAAACTGCCGGAAATTGACTCCTAACAGCTCCAAACCACCCCAGATGAACTGTACAATTTTGTTTTGTTTCCATTCTGCGGCTCAGTAAATGCTGTAAATGTCTCGTGGGTTGTATAGTAAGATGCCAAAGGGACTACAGTTTGATAATAATAATAATTCTAAGGTCTTTTGCTTCAGTGTATTTATCATTACTGATAAAACGTAGAGAAGTCAAGTCAAGTTTGTGGACATGCAATGGGTTTTTGAGCGTAATAAACACAAGCAAAAAAACAAAACAAAAACAAAAACAAGCAAACATGTTTTTATTTAAGTCTACAGCCCTGGGGGAAAAAAAAAAGAGCCCACTGCGTTTTTTTTCTGAAATCAGCATCTCTACATGTATTACAGCCATTCCATTCCAGCGTTTGTTGAATTCCAAATAGGGATGCAAATTATCGATTAATCCATTACGATTAACTGATAAGCTGCGTTTTTCACCTGAATTTTAGTGTTTCAATAGGGTCTTTAAGAATATAAGCTATAGTATACATAACACTGAGTCATAAATATATCATAGTATTATTATAATTAATCAATGAATTATTCCTTAGTAAAAAGCAGACAAATGTATTGATGCTGAATAACAAAATACAGTAATCCCTCGCTCTATCGCGGTTTGCAGATTTTTTTTTTCCAATTTTTTTTAATTTTTTATAGTGTAACATTGTGTTCTGTCCTGATAAGAGACTAGAGACTAGACCAGGACTAAACTGTGGACTAAACCAGATCTAGACCAGAACTAAACCAGGTCTAAACCTGGACTCAACCAGGTCTAGACCTGGACTAAACCAGGATTAAACCACCACGTGCCGCTGCTGGTTTCGTGCGGCTGGTTTGTGGCTCGGAGCCCGACCACAAATTAGCTGCACGAAACCAGCAGCGGCAGACTACGCATTCCGGGCGCCGCGGTTCGATCTCGCCTTGCGCTTACACTGGGGCTGCTGAGCAGTGCCGTTGGCGCCTACGGGTGGCTGTGAGTCGAGCTTGGCGCAGCGCGGTTGCCTTGTTTCGTGACCATGCGGGTGCGTGTGTCCGCGATTAGCGATTAATTACAATTAATGCATTTTGTTCGACCAACGTCTTAATCGACAATTAATCGTTAATCGATTAATTGTTGACATCCCTAATTCCAAAACAAACACACAGCTGAGCTACTTCAGTTCTTGCACCAGGAGTGGAATAAAGTCACCCAAGAACAATGTGAAAGACTTGTGGAGAACATGCCAAGACGCATGAAAGCTGTGATTAAAAATAAGGGTTATTGCACCAAATATTATACTATTTCTGAACTCTTCCTAAGTGTAAACATTAGTATTTTGTTGTTTTAAAATGAATTTGATCGTGTTTCTTTGGATTGTTTGAGGTCTGAAAACATGTATCTTTTTTGTTATTTTGACCATTTGTCATTTTCTGCAAATAAATGCTCTAAACGGTAATATTTGGAATTTGGGGGAAATGTTGTCAGTAGTTTATAGACTCAAACAAAAAATGTTCCTTTTGCTGCACATACCTATAAGTAGTAAAATCAGAAAAACTGATAATTTTACAGATTTTTTTCCAGAGCTGTATTTTTGGCTTCAAAAGATACACACTGTGGCTTTTAAATTATAAGGATTGTCAAAGTATACAAAGCATTTGCTTAAAAAGAAAAAAAAAACAAAACAATAAAAAAAAACATGCAAGCACACAAAAAGAAATATCAGATCCTTAGTAGTGTCCGTGTTCATCACTACAGTCCCTTATAAAAAACTACATCGGGTTATTATCATACACTAAAATCTCATCTAGTGCTCCTCGAGATGGACTGTGCAGCACTTGTCTAAAGCAAAATGAAAAATACATTGACTCCAGGTAGAGGAAAGTGCAGCAAACATCAAAGCCAGTGCACAAAAGACTGGGAGAGCAGATGCATGAAAGATAGATGAGGCACTTAAAACCCAGATTAAAAAAAAAGTGTAAAGGAAAACAAAAAAGGAATCTTTTATAAGTCATCAGAAAGAACACAGGCCTTCTCGTCAAATATACATGGTGGTTTGAGACTCCGGCTGACCATTGCACTACCTTTATGTTCCTGTGATGGGCTTTATGGAGAAGCATGTATAATAGAAGGACAGTTCTTTTTGCAGACCATTTTATTCATGCTCATCCTCATCATTTGATCTCTGAAGTTTGACCCGGTACCGTTAAAACGTCAAGAAACAACAAAATAGAGCAGTGAGGTTCTTTTTTTTTTTTTTAGCTTGTTATAATTTGTTTTCACAAAACATGTCTCAGTCACAACACTTTTTACAATTTTCTTGAACTTTCACCAAGTTCAAGGTCAAGTTCAAGTTCAAGGTTATAATGTTGCTCAAAAACATAACCGGAGTTGTGTTTTGTTTCATTCACACATGTTTGAGTAAGTCTGTCTGCATGTCCAGTGCTCAAAATGCTCCGTTCTACCTTATGTCACGAAGCGGTAGTCAACAGCTAACTTTTATCATTGCTCAGTAGAAATGAGAAATTCTCGGTTTGAAATTATCCAAATGATTCTAGTGAAGGTGTATGGAGTTTAAAACACAGTGGGCACTTCTGTATTACCACATGACATCACAAGGTGGAACAGAGTGTTTTCTGTTTGAGAGAAGAACTCCATCTGAAAACTGAGAGATTCAGGTATTGAAGAAGTGTGTATTCTCAATCCCAGTGAGTACAGGGGCACCTTGAATAGTAAATGGGAGGACGAGCAAAGCCGATAACTGAGCTGATGTCAAAAACATTAGTGTGGTACCTTGGATGTTTCCCCCAAAGTTGTATGACTTTGTAAATTATTATGTACCAATTTTGCTTTCTGTCATGAACTGAACCTAAACTGATCCAAGACTAATGCTGCAACACAACATCCATTCTATCTCATATTCTTCTTAGCACTGAATAAAGCAGATGGATTTGTTCACCTTTTTAATGTGTATCTTTGAAGGTCCTGTGAGAGGACCTTCAAATGTTTGTAGGCCTCACTACAATACACACATACAGAAAACTTTTTAGTTGTCATTTCTCAAACAGGGTGAATAAGTTCTGATTATAAACCTCAGTGGATCTCTTATATTTTTTAATGATAAAAGAGGAAATTCAATTTGTCAACTGGACAAAGTTTGTTTGGTCGAAAACATTTCGCAGCTCATCCGAGAGGCTTCGTCAGTTCTGGTTAGAGTGCTGGTAAGACACTGCTTATATCTCGCTGCAGGGAGGAGCTAACTATACTGCGGTTTTTCCGAAACTATCTTGCCTATTTGTTTCTGTCTTTTGTTTCTCTGGCGTCTAGTTTAGCATACCTATTCATCCCTACACGACTGTTTTTCACACCTCTGGCCCTGACCTGGCTAGCCCTTTTGTTTCTTTTATTTGTTTTGATTTAGGTTTAAGAATGGAATTATAGATGGGAGACAAATAATGTCTGACTCCACCATTTCTGTTAAAAGAAGGATTCTCTTTTTTTGACAAAAATAGCCTCTTTAACTCCCCTCTCTCCCTTTACCTGGACAACTGAGGGACTCTTCATGTATATTTTTTAATAACAATTAAAAAAAGCCTCCCTGTGAAGTTGAAATACATCAAATAAAATGAAGAATGAGATAAATGAGAATTATGGCCATAATCTGAATTTGTCAAAGGAAAAAAATTATCTATGTACTTCAAATATGTTCAGATAATCAACAAAAGTGTAAAAAAAAAATAAAATAAATAAAAATGGATAACTTTAAATATTTTTTCAGTGTTTCAAAAAGAGTTGTGTGTTGCAGATAGATTGGAAGATAGCATTAGTGGTCTTTGCAAGTAAATTTCTTAAAGTTTACAGACCCAGTGCTCAGCAAACAAACTACTATAGACGACGAAGACGACGACATGCTTTATTTATCCCTGTAGGGAAATGATTTCTCTGCATTTGACCCATCCTTCAGGAGCAGTGGGCAGCTCATTTTTCAGGCACCCGGGGACCCATCTCCATGATCTTATTGCTAGGTTTGGTCAGGACCTAAGCTGGAGGATTTTACCTGGAGCATGTTTTGGGTTGATGGGGGAAACCGGAGTGCCCGGAGGAAACCCACCCAGACACGGGGAGAACATACAAACTCCACACACACTTAGTGTGTGTGGAGTGGCACTATGGCACTAAGGTTATGTGCAGACTGCAGCCTCAAGTGACCCAAATCTGATCTTTTCGCCCCTATGCGACCTGTATCTGATCTTTTAATGACAGTCTGAACGACACAGATCCGATTTTTTCAAATGCGACCTAGGCCACTTGGATATGTGGTCCTAAAATCGACACATATCCGATCTTCTAACATACGACTTCAGTCTGAACAGCCAGGTCGCCAGTGTTGTCCCTGAATGCGTTCACTGAATGATAGTTCATGAACGCGTTCATATTTTGGGTGAACGTGAACTGAACGCTCTGTATTACTGCCTGATGAACGAACTATGAACGAATTCATTCTGGTGTCTGTGAATGACACGCGCTATCTCTTTAACTTCGTTCAATAGGGTCTCAGATTTCTGATCCATCTATCTGAAATTTCCGATCCATGTGCCTGCCCCCCCCCCCCCGCCGACCGACACCTCTCTCCCTCTTGCGCGCGGAACGCACCGCCTGGGTTGCCTCAAACCTTTCGCTGCTACTGCAGGAGTGCTTACAAACTGTTTCCCTGCTATCTGGATTCTGTTCCCCTCATGCTCTCCTGACCTTCTCCTCCGTGCTGCTCTCTGGTTCAAGGGCCAAACTGCGGCACTTCCTGGTCTTGCGAGAAACAGCGCATAGTGGTGCGCTAAAGGGGGCCACATTAAAGGGGGAATCACTAATGTTCATTTGTGGGTTTATTTTGTTTTCTTAAGTCTCTTAGTTAATTAAGTCATACCATATGGGGGTTATTTAAGTATTTCTTAAGAAACACTGAGCACACTTGCTGCGTGTGATGTTGTCGGGTCCTCCAAGGCACATGAGATCCCATACAAGTCGCATTTAATTGGAAATGTGAACGACCTCGCAAAAAAAAAAAAAAAAAAAACACGCAGAGCTTCGCACTGCAGCCTGCGCACGCACCACGCCAGCGCGCGCAGCATGCGGTGACATGTGGTTGAATTTTGCCTAATAAAAGTGCACAAATGCATCTGTTTGTCACATGCATTTGGTAAATGTGCAGAGGCTGGTAAATACCACCGCAAAACCAGTAAGAGAATGTGACTCCAGGTAGGAATTTGAAAAAACAGATTTTAAAAAAAATCAAAAAGGGGGTCCTCAAACTGTGGGTGAGGGTCCAAAAACGGGGCACAGAGTGTTTAAGTGCAGTATAGTTTGCTTAGCTTATTTTAAGATTAAAATGAACATTTATCAGATAAAATGGAGATAGATTCATGAAAACTTATTTATGTGAGTCAGCCTTTTCCCACATGAAGATCATTAAGCCCAAGTACTGTTCCACCATGACTATGATCATTTAGAAGTGAGCTTGAGTCTGGCTGTCAGCAGCTTGTCCAGACTACACATCCCGAGCTGATTCCATCCAGTGCAAGTCACATTTTGTGAGAAGGTCATGCAAAGTGGGATCATCAAGAGGGAAAGGGAATTTTTCCCCCCAAAATGGATGGTTGACATCTTAGTTTTTATTGGCTGGAATGACTCCAGATTGCATCTCAGAACATCTAGAGTTTTCCGGGGGGGGCATGCCCCCGGACCCTCCTAGCTTTTCAGTGCCTTTCAACTTTTTCCATTACTGGTCACTTTCATCCCTGTTTATATTGATTTATACAGTTTTAAGTTAAGCAGGACAGATATTTCTTTTATTCTGCTAATTTTGTTATTTTGTATTAAAAATAAATTGCTGATAATTATTTATTTTCCATGTGTTCAAAAGTTCAAAGTTCAAAGTCAGCTTTATTGTCAATTCTGCCATATGTGTTCAACATACAGTGAATCGAAATTTCGTTTCTCTCTGGCCAAGCAGTGCAAAAAGACAGTGTACAGAATACAACATGAAGACAAAACACAACAAAAACTATCTAAGACAGAGATCTAAGTTAAAACTAAAGTCTACGGTCTAAAATCTTAAAACAGTGCAACATAATAAATAACAAATAACCTATACTATATACAGATTTCCAAAGTGTGCAGTGTGCATCAAAATGTGCAATGGAAGATACAGCAGTGAATTGGTCATGTGCAGTAGAATGTGCATTGGAGTTAAGATAAATAAAAATAAATGTGCAACAGTAGTAATTCTAGTGCAACAGGAGTAAACAACAGTACTAAAATTCCAGTAGTCAATGTGCAATAACAGTAGTAAACAACAGTGCAACGGGGGTAAAATTCAATAACAGGAGTAAACAACAGTACTAAAAATTCCAGTAGTAAATGTAAGTGTGCAATAACAGTAGTAAACAACAGTGCAACAGGAGTAAAATCCAGTAGTAAATGTAAATGTGCAACAGTGCAACAGTCGTCCTTAGCAGCAGTTTTTTAAAGTGTCTAGAGTGATATGTCTTTTATGGAATACAGGTTATGCCAATATGGGGGGTGGGGGGTGGGAGATGGGTAAGGTGGGAGTTCGGGTGTGAGTTCAGCCTCCTGACAGCCTGGTGGATGAAGCTGTTTGAAAGCCTGGTGGAGTGGGCCCGGAGACTCCGGTACCTTCTCCCCGAGGGCAGGAGGCTGAACAGGCTATGTGCGGGGTGGCTCGGGTCACCCACAATGCTGGACGCTCTGCGGGTGAGCCGGGTGTTAAAAATGTCTAGGAGGGAGGGGAGAGAGACACCAGCGATCCTCCCAGCTGCATTCACTATGCGCTGCAGGGCTTTCCTGTTCTGTTCAGTGCAGCTCCCGTACCACACAGTGATGCAGCTGGTCAGGACGCTCTCAATGGTGCCTCGGTAGAAGGTGGTCATAATGGGTGGAGGGGCTCCAGCTCTCCTCAGTTTGCGGAGGAAATAGAGGCGCTTCTGAGCCCTCTTTGCCAGTGATACAATATTCACTGTCCAGGAGAGGTCCTCACTGATGTGCACCCCCAGGAATTTGGTGCTGCTCACCCTCTCTACAGCAGCACCATTGATGGACAGTGGGGGGTGCTGGGTGGGGCCTCTCCGGAAGTCAATAACAATCTCCTTGGTCTTTTCAACATTAAGGAGATTGTTATTGCTGCACCGCTGGGTCAGAAGGCTCACCTCACTCCTGTAGTTTGTCTCATCGTTATTAGAGATGAGACCCACCACAGTCGTATCGTCCACAAACTTCACTATGTGATTGGTGCTGAACGCTGGTGAGCAGTCGTGGGTCAGCAGAGTGAAGAGCATCGGACTGAGCACACAGCCCTGGGGGGCTCCTGTGTTCATATCACATCATTAAATTCCGGTTTGAGTCAAATTGTTAAAAAAAAATCGCTTCACACATACAAAAAATGGCTAAAAAGATTCACTACACCACGAAGGGTGAAGGCAATCGGGCCGGCCAGTCCTGCCGATGAGGTGGCCCTTATTTTTTTTTCAGGGAGTTGGCAACCTTAGCTACAATAGATGCTGTAATGGAACATAATCATCAATAAAACTTCCACATTTAAATGCTGTTTGGAGCCTAAGAGGAGGGGAACTTTTGAAGATGTGTTTTGTATTCGTGTTGCCTTTCTATCAAAGGTGTCGTCTTATAATTATTGTTGGGAGCAGTCAACATTCGAATGATTCTTAATGTGGGTGGAGGACAGGCTTTCATCCGCACACTGACTCTCTACTTCATTTTATAAATGTAAAACCTCAGCATTGATGGATTGTTGAGTGAGGAAATATTTATGCAGCTCCTGACTCAACTCAAAAATGAGAGGGGGGCTCCTGCTTTAGCCATTGGTGGGTTCTGTGTGAATGCCTCACAGGAAATGTCAGTATTTGCTCGCCTGCCTGATTATTAAGAGTAGAATTCCGTCTTTTAAGAGTTCGTAAGATATGTGTTTCTCTGATTGCTTAATCCACCTGTCAATCAACCAGATTTCACAGTCAGAAATCTGGGAGACAGGGTACAATTACAGATCCACATGTCTTAGCAAAGTGTAGTATTAAAGAGCCCATATTAAAGGGATAGTTTAAAAAACTTTTTTTTTTTATGTGAATCTGTATGGCATCCCCTTCAGCAGTGTCGTGCATTAACACTGCCTTACCCCTGGCAGTGTCCTCTGAGCTGAGTTCTGCCCCGGTTCTGGTGCTGACGAAAGTAGGTCCTGCAAGTTAGCGGGGACAGTTAATAAAGCTTGTTTGTCTTCTCAAAACAATATTTGTCCAAAAAGTGATATATTTGCATCACAAAAGAGCACACGAAAAAGTCGGCAGTCTAAATCGCTTGGTGCTATTTTCTCTCGAGTCATATCACTACATGCCTATTATAATTATTAGCCTGTTCACTTGTAAACATCACCACTTACAGTTCTTCCCTCAAACAGAAAACTCTGTTCCACCTTGTGATGTGTCGTAACACAGGAAGTGCTCCACTGTGGTTTTAAACTTCACACACCTTCTCTAGAATCACAGCACACTGACACGTATCTGTAAACCAGGGGCCTTATCCAACCTACTTTGATCCCAAATGGGGCCGGATCAGAAAACTCATGGCATATATACCCCAAAAATAGCAATAAGTCCAAATATTTGTGCGGAGAAATGCAAATCCAGGCCCGGATCTAGACTGCACAGATTGTGGGGGCATTTCAAAATTTTGGTGGGGCATAGTGTTTTCTTCTAATGCACGCACGCACGCACACCGAGAACTGGCGCACACGGGCCGGACAGCGGGCTGCTTCCACTGCGCTACCCGCCCCGTGGAGCTTGCTCCGCGGCTGCACGTGAGGACTGACCCCGGGGTCACGATGGAGCTGTGGGGCTGAAGCACCGTGCAGCGCGTGTGTTCATGCAGACAGTGGGACGCGAAGCGGACCACTAGCGGCAAAATGAGCGCGTTGTGCTCGGGTAAGCGGCATGGTGAATCAGAAGTCGTGGCATTTTGGTGGAGCAAACAAGAAAACGTGATAGGCAGGTTGAAATTACATCAAATACAGCTGACCAATTGGGTGGGCATGAGAACATTTTGGGTGGGCATTTCCCACCCCACTTCTAGATCCGGCCTCATGCAAATCTATTACAGAAGTCTTTTTTATTTGATGAACTCTTTTTTATTTTAATATAATGATATTATGAACAACCTGAAACTTTAAAGGTCCCATGGCATGAAATTTTCACTTTCTGAGGTTTTTGAACGTTAATGTGAGCTCTCCTACCCTGTTTAGGCCCCCCCCCATGGCTAAAAGTTGCAAAATGTATAAACTGAGCATTTGCAATCCTTTTCTGCGTTTGAAAAAAACAGAGCTCAAACGGGTGATTCTGAACAAGGAAACTTTCTGACGTCACATCGAAAATGCAGTTCCACCCCTGGACTGCGTTGGACTGCAATGCGAAATGCATTTTTTTATTTGCCTGGAGGCATGTGTGAGTGTTTCTAGGCTCGGAAGTCCTTTATCCGACCCTCTGGACCTCTGAAAGAGCAGTGGTTTAATTTTATTTTCTGTGAAAATGTGTTTTTTTTTCATTGAAACGGCTCTCCTTTCTTCCTTCGCGCATAAAACGCGGAAGTGGGAGACAGCGCAGAGCGCAGCGCTAACCCAGGAAACAGCGGCGCATTTGAACCCCCCACCCGCTGCTCTAACCTATCTGTGTCCTTCTCATTTGCATTCAAGCAACAACACCCATAATGAGGTGTTCAGCGAGATATTTTTTTTTTACCATGTCTGTGGTATGAGAGGTGGGATGTTAGCATTTAAGGTCCGTCTTGTCCTGACGGGGGGAATATGTTGACCCGTCCATTTCCAATCTCATTTCATTGTAGAAATACAATGACATATAAAGCTTTCATTCATTCATTTAGATGATTTCAGCCCTCGAATTGGCAATCTCTGCTAAAAGTAAAAAGTAGCTGTTAGCTTGGAAACTACCACTTCATGACATCACAAGGTGGAAGAGAGCATTTTGAGCTTTGGAGATGTAGACAGGCTAATAATAACTTCAAAGTCCAATGTCAGCTTTATTGTCAGAAAACATATGTACAGGTTGCACACACAGGATTTGAAACTGCAGCACTCCCTAGGCCCACAGTGAACATAAAACATCTGATAAACAAGACAATAAACACCATGACTAAAACATCACATATACCCATAGCCAAAGTACAGTAAACTTGTATATAATACAAATAGGTAAAACAATGTGTAGCGTAATAAAATGTGTTACTCAAACATGTGTGAATGAAACAAAATGTAAATCCAGGTATGTCTGATGAGGAAACATTATAATCAGATCAGATCAGAACTAAAATGGCTTACAGCTCACAGGAATACTTTTTGTGTCATGTAGGGTTGTTTAAAGTATTATTTTGACAAAGTGTGTGGCTTCAGTTTGCAAATAAAAGCTTTGTGTGTAATATTACATTTTACATTTGTTTTTTTTGTTATTTTTACAGGATAATATAATTCTGCAAGATTCTGTTAAATGCTACAGTATGTCACCGGCATAATGATTGAGGTTGGTGTGTATAAAACTGCTTTTGGTCGACAAGAGAGTGGGTATTCCAGTGTTTAGTGTAAAAACGTCATATTTGTGTGTGCGAGTGAATGGCAGAGGTGCTGTGAGGTTGTGTCGTCCATAGAGCTCGCTCCAGGGGGGTGGACTCCAGCGGTGGGTGACCTTTAGGTGGCTTTCATACCAGACAACAGGATCCTGCACAGGGGGCATGTTTCAAAAGTTGGCTTTGATTGAGAAAAATATTGAGATTAATTTATACAAGACGCACAAATATATTCAAAAATCCAAAGTATTGGCATTTTGCAGTAAAAATATTGTCATCTACATCCTCTGAGCCAGTATTTATTACATTGTAGGGATTGGGTTAGCCACTTTATTGGGTGAGCAGGGCTGGACTGGGACAAAAAAATGGCCCTGGCATTTTTGACTTAGACCGGCCCCTCATAATTAGCGGAGCACTACGGACTAATTTATGTATGTGTTCCCTGAAGTGAAGTATTTTACTATTGTTACGTCTTGGCCTAAGGAAAACCAGGTCGCAACATTTAAAGGAAAAATCCCATCTCCCAAAAACCACCAGCAAGCTCGCAGTAACTACACATTCAACGGTTTATTTAAAATGCATCTTGCACACAAGGTCAGGAGCACATTGGCTGGCACCCCAGGCAAAATTCCTGTGGAAACGAAGCGTTAAAAAAAACTTTTCTCATCGAATCTACACGATTCACGTAGGTCACCTGTTTTGGCTGAAAGGTGAGCAATTTTCATGCCTGTCCATCACCTAAAACTCCCAGTATTATCCTAACATTACTACCTGCTGACCTGCTGTGCCTGAGCCGCACTTCCCTGGTCACTCTGTCCCTCGGGTTCCCTGTCCACAGTCTCTGGCTGCTCCTCTCCCTGTCCACCTTCAACCTGGGCTGCAGAGGACATGGACGCTCCAGCAGCCCCTCCAGAGAATATGTCTGTTATTTTAGTACATTTTGCAGTATCTAAATCGAGATTTAATTTTTTTTTTATCCCGTTACTCCTCCGCACCCCCCCATCACTGAAACTGGCGCTCATCACTGAAACTGGCGGGGATCAGCGCAGAGAAAGGGGTGGGACCGCTCTCGTAAGCTTCTATATCCTGATTGGTTTAGTCCACTGTCTATATTGAAGATGGACCAAAATTCTGGGCCGGTCTCTAAGTAAAAAAAAAAAACAGCATCGGCCCCGAAGACTGTCGGCCCACCGGGAAATTGCCCGTTATGCCCGATTACCGGTCCAGGCCTGGTCCCTAGAATAATAGATCAGTGGCAAAGCTTAAAGTTAAGACATGAATAGATTAAGGTTAAAGGGGACATATTATGCCATGTTAGAACTGTGTCTCCTGTTAGCATAGTCAAACTTGTATTTCAGTTGAGTTGTGCATGTTTACATATTCCTGTCTTGTCCCGTTTTCACTTACCCCCTATACCTGCTCACTTCCCTTCATTAAAAATTGTAGATTTTTTCTTATACCTGCAAGGTTAAAAAATTGTATGTGCTGGAGGGAAGTGTAGCTTATCAAGTATGCTTTTTTATCCTTTATTTATTCCTGTAGGGAAATTATTCTCTGCATTTCCCCCTCCCTTTCAGGAGCAGTGGGCAGCTCATCTTTCAAGCGCCCACGGACCCATCTTCATGATCTTACTGCTAGGCTTTGGTCAGGAGGAGGATTTTACCTATGGAACTTGTTTTTCGGGTGGTGGGGGAAGCCGGAGTGCCCAGAGGAAACTCACCCAGACACGGGAAGAACATGCAAACCCGGAACCTTCTTGCTGTGAGGCGTGAGTGCTAGCACCTTTTAACAGGAACATTTTAACAGGAAATCCTTGTTCTGTTTTAGATACATTTAGCATTTTTTAATAAGAAATAAAATAGCAAATGTATCCAAAAAGCATGGAAATCCAAGTGTGTGTGCGTGTGTGTGTGAGGACAAAAGGTGCCCATGAATATTAAGGAGTCATGAATGGAACTGCACAACCTCTTGTCCCCACTCTGTATTTTAAATGTCAGCTGAGCAAAGGAAACACCATGTGAGGAGGAGACAAAAGGCATACGACACAGGTCGGCCTAAATCCGGTTTGGTACAAGCTTTTATAAATATTTAAGACAACATAATAAAAAGCCATACCTGCTTATCAAAGCCTGATCCCGTCAGATCTCAGAAGCTAAGCAAGGCCAGGCCTGGTTAGTACTTGGATGGGAGACCACGGGGAATTCAAGGTGTCACAGTGGGGCGCCAGTCGCAAAAACTGTCATGGTGTCCTTAGGCAAGATACTTCACCCACATTGCCTAGTAGGAAAGTGCTGTGTGCGTGAGTGTTGGAGGTGGTCGGAGGAGTCGATGGTGCAGATTGGCAGCCACACTTGCGTCAGTCTCCAAGTGTGGAGTGAATGAACAATGAACTGTAAAGTGCTTTGAGTGTCATGCAAGGTGCTATATAAATGCTATGAATTATTATTATTATTATTATTATTAAAAGGAGAAAGAAGAAGATGATTGACTTTATTGATCTCACACAGGAGAAATTGTCCTCTGCATTTGACCCATCCTGTTATTAGGCAGCACATGCGCCCGGGGACCATCTCCATGTTCTTATTGCTTAGGCTTGGTCAGGACCTAAGATGGAGGATTTTTATTTTTTAATTTTTTTTTCTACCTATGGTGCATGTTTTTGGGTTGAAACCAGAGTGCCCGGAGGAAACCCACCCAGACACGGAGAGAACATGCAAATTCCACACAGAAAGGCCCAGGCTGCCCGAAACTTAGTGTAGTAGTGTGAACTACAAGTCTAATAGCCTGGTCCACCATATTGCACTTTTATGGCGTATTAATTGCTAACAACGTTAGATCACCATGTTTATTTTATTGTTTTCAAAATGCTATATTTTTAAGATTCCTTTTCATTTTTTACATGAGTCGCTTGCTCCTCATGCTAAGTCACTCCAACTTCAGAGCAGTATCAGATTACAATCAGTGTGCATTCTAATAAGGAAACTAAAGCACATTGCATCAGGTTTGTGAAGTTATAGTGTGTCTTTTTGTATTATGCTTTTGTATATTTATGGACAATTGTTGTGCAGGAGCATGGGTGATAAAGGCCTGTGGGCTGAGCATTGGACAGAATTGCACTGCCAACCGTAGTGAGGGTTTGAATAAAGCCCAGGAGAGATTTCTGGATTATTCAAACATGCATGGATGATAAGAACTCTTCAGGCATGTTTTCATAAAGGACCACAAGAAAGCTCCAAAAAGACATTTTTGCTTAATACTCCCTCTTTGACATTACTCTACCTTATACTATTAACATCTGGAAAAGGCAAAGATTTCAGAAAAAGTCCTAATAATCAAAACATTAGATTGCGACCTGGCTGTACTTTGCAACAATGGAGAAAACCATCTTGGATTTAAGCAGTGATTAAAATCCAAATAACTATAGGCTATCACATTTCTTTCCTGCAAATGTAATAATAAAATAAGTGGCTGTGCTCATTTGCTAACCTTGCCTATTATTTCTAATGTGAAAAAATACTTTATTAGAAATTACAAATTACAACAATTTAACAATTTAAACCTAAGCAGATAGCATTTGACTACAGTAAAAATAGGAGCACCACTAATAAAAAACAATGCATTAATAATTTTGTATACAGTTTTTCCAGACACTCAAAGTCACTTTACAGGTTCATGTATGATTCATTCACTCTCCACATTCGGTGGAGGTAAGCAGGTATACTGACAGAAGCAATACTGCCAGTCTCCAACCACCAGCAATCACTCACACACACCACGTTCATACATAAACATGGTGGGGATGTCCCAACTCCAACCAAGAAGAACTGGTTGGAGTTGGGATCAAACAGCTGAACTTTGCTTGGAATCCAGAATGCGCACTTCTCTGATACTTTATGATCATGTGTGTTTGGTTACCCGTGAATCTCCATGAGTTCAAATGGAAATGACTGACAGGTGGATTAGCCAATCAGGGACACAAATGGTCCATCCATCCCAAAAATATATGAATGCTTATGAGGGAAAAAGAAAGGGGAGGGAAACATCACAGCGGACTGAAAAACATTCCGGATTTCTGCAGAATCAATGAGGGAAACATTAAGGTCTGTTAATCTGATATCTGAGAGCGATGTCATTTTACTCTAAATCAGATGTGTCAAACATGCAGCCCGGGGGCCAGATCTGGCCCTCCAAGACCTTTAGTCTGGCCTTCAACTGATTTTCTATTAAAATATTTCAATTATATTTTAATTTTCTATTCAAATATTGGTAATTTTCTATGCCACTTTTCTGTGCCTCTTTTTGTGCAGCTTAGCATAGCAGCATCTCCAGTGCCTCTGTGCATGGCCCCTCCCACCAGAGCAGCACAAAAGACTTGCCTCTTTCTAAACGCTCTTAAAGGACCATCGTTTTGACTGTTGACCGTGACACCCTCTTCAGCAAAATGTCAAAAATGAGAAAAGTGTACGCCAAGTGCAGGATTTTCCAAGAAAAATGAACTAATTCCTATTTGTTCACGGAGGTGAATGGGAAACCTGTATGCTTGTGTTTGCAACAAGTGGTGGTGAAATTGCATTTTTCTTAAAGTTTCAGGTTGTTCATAATATTATAATATTTTGTAAAAGAAAGAGTTCATCAAATAAAAAAGACTTCTGTAATAGATTTGTGTTTCTCTGGACAAATATTTGGACTTATTGCTATTTTTGGGGTATATATGCCATGAGTTTTCTGATCCGGCCCCTTTGGGATCAAAGTAGGTTGGATACGGCCCCCGGACCAAAATGAGTTTGACACCCCTGCTCTAAAAGAAAAAAAAAAAAAATTCTGATTCCCATAAAGATTTGTGCTGAATTTTGCTCAACAGAAACATTTTTTTTCCCTAGCTGTTTTTATTTGTATTTTTCTGTTTGCTCAAATTTAAAATAAACTCTCAGCCTTTTCAGTACTTTTCAGGTAGAAAGTACAGATACAGTACAGTACAGATGTTTTTTTTTTTTTTTTGTTACATATGCAAGCAACATATGTAACAAACAGCCACATTCAACTCTTTATAATAAAACTGACTTCTCACTTTTGTCTTTAGCATACAAAAGAAAAATGCATGTGTGATCAATGGGGCGACATGTAACAGCTGTTCTGCTACTGCGCTGGCACATTTTCTATGTGGATGAGCACAGTCTAACCTTTCAAACAAAGGCCTACTTGCTGTGCCGCAGGGTACACTTGCCACTTTGCTATTTTTTGTCAAAGCAGTAAGAAATCACACCAGAGAGACGTGCACGCAGATGAATATCACTGATGACGTCAAAACTCACATCCTGACAGGATCCCAGGAACTCATAGCTTTATATTTACATGCACATTTGCACATCAAACACAAGCTGGGTTTATTTAAAAGCTTTGTGTTCCCAACATTTTTTTTTTCCTACCGACAATGCCAAGTGAGTTGTCTAGCTCAATATAGAGGAAACAGCGGTAAAGCAAGGATGTGTTTAAACAAACTTGAGAATAATGTGCATGGCTTTACGTGTTCCATATGTGCACACAATGGGCTCAGTCAAGCTAATATTTAGCTGCTAACGCATATCTTCATAGTGACGGTGAGTAATGTGTTTTAAATCCACCAACGGCTGTTACTTTATGAGGCACTTAAATGTACTGAGTTTGCATTCACATACAAAAGTTAACTGCATAAGCTACAATGCAATTTTGTAACTTAAATAAACAGGGCTCTCAAGTCTCACGCTTTGAGAGTGTGACACACGCAATTCGACATGTTCACACGCTCACATGCGACACATGGTATTTCTCACGCTGAAATTTTGTTAAGCAATTCAAAACTGTAGCCACCGTTCACAGCGCTTCTGTGCCCAGAAAATCGGTTAGTTATGCAGGCACTGCGCCGTTTTCAGCTAAAAAAAGTAACTTGTACCCCCCCCACCCCTCAGAAAAAACGCAGTCACACGCACCACCCCGCTCCCCCAATATAAATCTCACTCCTACCAAACTTCAAAACATATCAAAGCAAAACAATACTTAAGTAAAAGTATCACATGAATAAATCTACTAAAGTAAATGTATTAAAATACCTGTTTAAAAATGTACTTAAAGAGTAAAAAGTACAAGCATTTTGGACAGATTTTCAGAGATTTTCAGAACTATATTTTCACAACTTGAGATTGACAAAGTACAGTACAAATGCTACGGCAAGGGGGAGCCAGGACAAACACTAACGATTTGGGTAAAATGCCCCAATGAGTATCACGCTGACAGAATGGTGATGGCGAACCAACCAGACATAGTAGCGTTGGATAAGCAACAGAACAAAGGCGTGGTGGTGGACATTGCAATACCAAGCAATGGTAAAATCACGAAAAAAGAACACGATAGGGTGAGGGTGCGAGCCTGTGTGGACCTGTGTGCTGTCCACCAACCTGCAGGAAATATCTCTGATGTCTGTATTCCTGAGCAACAGCCCCCGGAGCAACACTGGAGCTGTACTAGGACGGCTGTACAGTGTGCGGACACTGATTTCCCACTGAATCCTCACATTGTGCATGGAGTCACACATCACTGCCTGGTTTGTTTGTATGACTGAGGGTAGTCAATGAGATTTCTTCTGCTTAGTGAGAGACAAAAGGCACTCGCAATGAAGAAATGATTGGCAACTTCCAAAGTCAGAAATATCTCCAAAGTATGACTAAACCAATGTTCAAACAGCTGTGAAGCTAACCCTGGTTTGATAACAGAGTGAGGTGTTTCACTACGGGAATCGCCCTGGGTGAGATCATCCATGGAAGCTCCAATGGCACCATGTCTGTCTCTGACAGGATGACTGTATCTCGGGCCCAACTGGCTGCAGCGCATATATTCTGGACAGATACACCTGCACAGGGCCCATGAAGTAGCTACACCCATGGTGGAATGTGCCTCAACCCCTACGGAAGCTCCATACCCCTGCAGGCGTAAGCCAAGGAGATGGCTTCAACAATTCAGTGAGAAAGCCTCTGGACACTGGTTTGCACAAATGGGGAGAAACCCATGAGAACCTGTATAACGCAATTGGAGAACTAGTACTGCCCCGCTCCCACACACAGCAACCATCACAACTGAGCTTCACCAGATGTCATTGTAAACATGTGCACACAGCATAGTTGAAATTAATGGACCGGTGAATACAATCTCTAGTACAGGGGTCAGCAACCTGTGGTTCCGGAGCCGCATGTGGCTCTTTGATCCCTCTGGTGGTTATCGTGGTGGTTACATTTTAAAAATAACACACATTCTACACTTTTCTCAGACTGGCATTAACATTTTCTCACATTTCTCTCTTGTTTAAACACTCACATTTTCGTAGATTTTCAACCAAAAAGCACAGTATTATAGAATGAAACCAAAGATCAAAACCTATTTTCAGGCCCTAAACATACTGCGTGTATTTCACAGTTCCTCTGACCAAGCCTCTTCGTCCTGGCGCCGCTCTGCTGTCGCGGGTTTTGTCGGGGAGAAAACTTGCAAACATACAGCACTTCAAAATCACACTGCTCGCGATCAAACATTTATATAAATCTGGCAAACTGAACGCATTCTGTACTGTACAGGAGACACGGAGGAGAATGACAGACAAATCGGCAAAGATCTACAGTCCCTTAGCCAATCAGGACGCAGAACACAATGTGCCTTGATACACTATTAAAAAATTGGAATAAAAAAATCTGCAAAACAGCGAGGCCACGAAAAGTGAACTGCGATATAGCGAGGGACCACTGTATTTAATTAAAATGTATTTTATTTTAGTTCGTTCATTTTCAAAATGTAATTCTGTGGCACAAAGGAAAAAAGGCTGTTATATGCAGTGTTATTTCATTGTAAATTTCAAAAGCGTTTTGTGACTCCTAGTGTTTTCTTTACCCTGTGAAACCGGTCCAAATGGCTCTTTGAGTGGTAAAGGTTGCCGACCCCTGTTCTAACAGGTATATGATTTGGATTAAAGGAACTGCATGTAGCCTGCACTCTTACTTATCAGTCATTTGGATCATTTCAACACTGGGATTGTTGATCTCAACTAAACAAAAGGTAAAAGGTAGTTGTTATCTTGAAAACTACCACTTCATGACATCACAAGGTGGAACAGAACATTCTGAGCTCTGGAGATGTAGACAAACTAATAAAGGCAATACTGGCAATGCTTTAAAATTCATGTAATAATCCTGTAATAATCACTAGTCATTTATTTATAAGCACTTACTATTTAGTGTCATTAGTAGATGCTTTAAAATGCTCACAAACCTTTAACAACAGAACACGTATGAGCATTAATACGCTGCTTATTAACTTTTATCTCTTTTATCTCTCTCTTGTCCCAATAAAGGGTCTGGAGTCTCTTTCCCAAATCAAGGGCCTCTAGGGTAAGTTTTTATAGACACATTTCAAAACCAAAATAAGCTAACTGGCAAAGTGAGGAAAGTAAGGCTAAATTTGTGTTTTCAACAGGTGCTCTTCATCACCCCGATTTGGAGGAAAGCTCTTCAGTTCTGCTGGCACCTGCCCTCATATAAACTCACCGTAAGTATGAATTTCTTTTTGCATATTGAGTGCCATCGCTCTGCACACTCACATTATGCACAGTGCGTAGGGCACCAAGTGCTTGCAGGGACACCACCAAAAAGATCAGACTTGTAAAGCCTCGGAAAAGCACAAAGCATTTGTGTTTAGTGTTCACAGTGTTCACATTTATACTTAAAAATGGCCTGTAAAAATGCGCTTCAATTCACTTGAACAATGAACAGTTTTAAAGTTAAGTTTTAAAATGGTGTTTAACTGTTTACTGTCCAGTGTGGATATTATGCATGTCCCATATGCATAGCTTTTTAAAAAATAAACAGAAGCAGTCATCTGTGGTGACGGCGCAGGCCCGTCCCTAAGCACGTGGAACTCGGGGAAAGCGTGTGTAGATGCGCACGCCCGTTTCCTTATCCGCTGCGCTCCGCACGCCGAACCTTTGTCAGTATTCACAAAATACTAAACTTAATTCCCATAACCTCTCCAGCGTGTTCTGCCACGACTAAGGGTGCACACTTAGAAGCACCAGTTCTGACCATCCAAATTACGCTAAAATCAATCGTTCACTTACCCGCCTTCTCCCTCCTCCCGTGGTGCGTTCTGGCAAACCGGGACACATCTGCGCCAGTAGTCCAGTTTCGCGGGTTCCGGTGGTCATGTGAGCCATGAGTAATTTGCATGGCTAATTATTCATATAAGGTGTGTATATGATTTATTGATTTGGTATGAAAGCTATTGTATGTGGTCACCTTTTGGCACCAGAAATGTTAATAGTGGAATGGTGTAAATAAGCTTTCCAGTTAATGTAATGTGGGAGGGGCGAATGGGGGTATAGAGGTGCGCTCTGCAGCTCTGCCATCAGTCTTGTCTTGTCCTAGTAACCGTGGAGGTAATGTGCGCTGAGAGAAAGAGAGCTAGCGACTGCAAGACTTAAAGGGGAAGTCTGTAGAAACTGTTTTTTTGTCTGCCTCTAAACTGAACTGAACTTTAACACAGCAAGTATCACTGTAAATATTTTTCATTCACCTTGACACCTTTTTTTTTGCACTGTGGGAGAGCACAATAAACCACCTAAAAACGCTTATCCCGAGTGTCTTGGAGAATCCCGCCACACTATTGTACATTCCTGTTGGTTGGTAGAATCTGAAATCCACCAATTGTCTCTCTCATGTTCTTGCATAGCAACAGTAACCATGCTTTGTCATATACAAAACACGAAGAAGCAGTCTTTTGTGAGTTGAGCACAAAGCACAAAGCATTTCTGCGTAGGGCACCCAGATTGCTAGCAATGGCCCTGTGCATATTTAACAGAAAAAAGTGGACCAGTGAAGATTAAAGTGTGTTTGTCCCTCAGATTGCTGTGGTCCTGCAGCTGCTGAGGCAGCAGCAGGAGAGTCTTCTGTCCTCTGCAGTCACCACTGACCACATGACCAGAGCAGTGCAGGCATGGGCCAACAGGTCCATTCGTGTGAAAATGTGGGAGTTTGAAATGGAGGGGAAAGACAAAGAGGAAGCCGGACCTCTTCTGAATTTGGTAAGATGTTCAATCCTCTGTGAAGTCTTTAAGTCTAGTCCTGTGACAGTCCTGGGCACTAATGCTGATTGTTCTCTTTGTTGCAGACTTGGGATGTTATGAACCAGCTCAAAATGAACAATGCTGTGTTTGAGGCAAGGAGACTCCTCATGTCTCCTGAAATCATCCCTGAAAACTTTCTGTAGGTCACACACACTGTTCCTTATCATGTCTGTTTGAAATGAATGTTCAGCTCATTTGACTTTGTCTCCCCCAGAGACTCAAAGATCCTCGGCCTGGCTGAGGAGTTTTCAGACTCCTTGTCTGAGCAGAAAGAGGACTGTCCCTGCCTGCTCCAGCCCAGAGATGTGGTACTGGCGGTTGTCCCAAAAGTGTTCCACAGCCTGTGGCAGCCTTCAGTTGATGCTGATTTGTTCAGTATGCCATCATCTGAGCTCAGCATCCAAGCCATTGGACTGACTCATCGTGTCCTGGATAATGTCAGTGAAGATCTGGGAAACATGCTCCAGAGTCTGGAGTTTTCGGACAGTCTTCGGGACCAAATGGTCCTGAAGACTATGAAGAGGATCCATCAAATGTTTCCCCAAGATCAACTGGAGGAGCTTATGGATTCCTTCTCTCTCATGCTGCTGGACGCCATCACTGGCATTATTGTAGAAGAGATCTGCACTCTCTTCACTCCTGAACCCGAGGAGCCTGAAGACCCCAGCGCAAATCTGGAGTCTGCTGCCTCTGCTCTTCCTCCTCCTCCTGAGGGACGCCCTGCTCTTCAGGAGACTCCTGAACTTGAGAATATCCAAGGACTCAAGGAGATCCCAGAACAGATCCCAGAACTTGATGAGATCCCTGGACTTGAGGAGATGCCAGGCCTTTAGGTGATCCCAGAACTCAAGCAGATTCCTGGACTCGAGCAGATCCCTGGCCTGGAGACCATCCCAGGACTCGAGTGGATACCTGGATTACCCGGATCTACTTAAGTCCTCCCAGGACTTAAGTAGATCCGTGCTCTAGAGGCACTCACTCTATCACTCACTCTATCACTCACTCACTCAATCTATCTCTCACTCACTCACTCACTCTCTCACTCACTCTATCTCACTCACTCACTAACTCAATCTCTATCTCTCACTCACTCACTCACATAATCACTCACGCACTCTATCTCTCACTCACTCTCTCACTCACTCACGCACGCACTCTATCTCTCACTCACTCACTCTCTCACTCACGCACTCTATCTCTCACTCACTCTCTCACTCACTCACTCACTCTCTCACTCTCTCTCACTCACTCAATCTCTCTCTCACTCACTCTATATCCCTCTCACTCACTCTATCTCACGCACTCTATCTCTCACTCACTCTCTCACTCACGCACGCACTCTATCTCTCACTCACTCACTCTCTCACTCTCTCACTCACGCACTCTATCTCTCACTCACTCTCTCACTCACTCACTCACTCACTCTCTCACTCTCTCAATCTCTCTCTCACTCACTCTATATCCCTCTCACTCACTCTATCTCTCACTCACTCACTCTCTCACTCACTCACTCTCACACGTACACACACACACACAGACACACTGCTGCTGCTGCCTGCCGCCCTACACCCGTTGCTGCTGCTGTGCGCCTTACGCCTGGACTGGAAGCAGGACTGGAAGCTGTGGAAAAGGTCAAGTGAGCCACAGACACAAATACTCCTTTTATTTTTAAGAACTGATCCTTTTTCTCTTTGTGTTTCAGGAACAGAAGAGGAGCTGGAGTGTTGCTGGTGATGATCCTGATCCTGCAGAAAGAGAGGAGGACGGGAAAACACTGAAAGTGACAAACAAAGACCACACAGTACAGGTAAGTTTTTTATATAAATTTACACTCTTGAATTATTGAAGTACAGTATCTCACAGTGAGATGGAAGTTTACAGTGGGGGCTGTGGAGAGGACGAGTGGAGGAGGAGGAGGCTTATATCCATGTTGCCATACAAAATACAGGTACACTTGAGATTACTGTGGATTGTATTTGTCCCTCCTCCAAGTATATTATCTGTTTGTGTTTTTATATATATATCATAAAGTATTGAAGTACAGTACATTTGTGTGTTTTTCTTCCAGTGTGATAGAAGTGTGGAGAGAAGCGTTCACACAGGTTGTGCCCTGTACGAGCGGCACATGGCATCCTTTACCAACACCATAATGCAACACAACACAGTGAACACGAAGCCCTGGGGAACCTGAACATTTTCCTTAAACACCGAAATGTAAGTAATGCACTGTTCTATACCCAAATCATTTTTAAGGGCATTCATGGTGGACAACAAAATGTATTCTATTTAATTGTGTTCTGTTGTCTTCTATCCAGCCCTATCCCGACAACACCGTCTGTCTCCGCTCTCTTGACCCCCTTCTCCCACCTCGTGTCTCTCGTTCGTCCTTCAGCCTGAAGACCTCATTGTCTACAAAGACAATCCTGACTCCCCTCCCAGCCATCACATCTATCCATCGTCAATAAACATCTTAATCCTATTCCGTTGTTAGGGTGCAGTCCTTGCTAGTGAAGACTTTCTGTCCTATATTAAGACATGTGTCAACCTAAACTTGACCTCAAAAAGCTGTTGAGAACATTAAGCAGCCAACAGCATAAGCAAAGTTTACATTTTTATGCCGTTTGAATAGCCCCTTATTTATTCTAACTATTTAACTTTGATTTCAATTATTCCACTTGTATTTATTTATTTTTTTATTTTAATTCTGGATGAAATAATAAATAATAATTAATAATGCATCTTATTATTATTATTATTATTATTATTATTATTATTATTATTATTATTATTATTATTATTATTATTATTATTATTACTACTACTACTAGTAGTAGTAGTAGTAGTAGTAGTAGTAGTGGTAGCACTCACTCCCACTCTCTCTCTCTCTCTCTCTCACACACACACACACACACACACACACACACACACACACGCGGTCTAGCGTACAGGCTCAGTTTGCTGGACTATGTGCTGGTATCTCCTCCTTTGGCCAGCTTATGATTCCTGCTGGGTATCTGATCACTGGCAGGGCATAGCTGTTTATTGCCTGGGCCTTGTTCTTGCCATTGAGCTGACTTCTTAGGACTTGCCTTACTCGTTGCAGGTATTTGGCTGTAGCCTCTTTCCTTGTTGCCTCTTCAAGGTTGCCATTTGCTTGTGGGATACCAAGGTACTTGTAACTGTCCTCAATGTCTGCTATTGTTCCCTCTGGGAGTGAGACCCCCTCTGTGCGGACTACCTTCCCTCTCTTTATCACCATCCTACTACATTTCTCAAGCCTGAATGACATTCCAATGCTGTAGATCCTGGTGGTGTGGATCAGTGAGTCGATGTCTCGCTTGCTCTTGGTGTATCCATAGCCTGTGCTGTTGATGATTTGGCTGAGGGGGTTCAGATCAATGCACAACAACAGTGGGGACAATACGTCTCCTTGGGATATGCCACATTTAATGGACACTTGTCTTCAAGGGTGGTTTTCCACAATGGGTGGTTTTGCAATGAAGGCCCTTTCTTTTTTTTCCCCTTTTTTATTTAAGTACAGTCCTTTGCTACTTTTACTTCGTTACATTCCACCACTGATAACCTAACACCTTATTTTTAAAGCGGCATGTTGTAAATTTTGTATAACATTAGGCAATTTATTTTCTCTCATAATTTAAGGTGAGGCCAGGGATATTGAAGGGTGGTTATATGAATACCACATGCAGTCATAAAGAATTTGTTTGACCTTCACTGCTTTGATATTGATGATGCTGTATGTTACAATTAAAGTAGAAAATCAGGCATTCTAACTCTACAGAAAAAACTGTAGAGACTGACTGGTCAGGCAATTGAGTCCCAGAGAAATAGGACTCAACTGCCTGACCATGAATGTCTCTCTTATATTCTGTTAAAATGCAGACAGTTCTAAAACCAGAGCATACATGGCATCAAACCTCTGTCCATACACAGATGGTACTTTGTAGTACATGTCTCTCAAAGACTTCTCCTCTCAAAACTTCTTTTACCTGAGACAAATAAGAGAACTGCTTGTTTTTTCTGCAAAAATCTCCACTGTCTTTCATTGGTTATTTTGCCTGTCAGTCACACCTATGTGAAAACAGGGAGACAAGATATAGTTCCACACGTCTTTGTAAAGTTTTGTCAAAGTGGCAAAAGGAAAAATTCAATTTGTCAACTGGACAAAAGTTTATTTGGTCAAATACGTGCCGCAGCTCATGCAGTCTGCTTCTTCAGTTCTGGTCAGATGCTGGTGGACACTGCCTTTTATCTGCATGAAGGGAGGAGCTAACTTGTATCAAAGTGTTTTATTTATCAAAGTGGTTTGCCTGGCCAGGAAAAGGACTCAAACTTTGACTAAAAGCAAAATTCAGACCAGATTTTCAGACCAGTGTCTTCTGATTCTAACTTACTTCATACATATATTGTATTGTAATTGTTTATAGTTTTCCCAGAACTTATTGACTAGTCTTAACTACACATGCACGGCAACATCATGCACTCGTCACACAAATTAGCACTGATGAACCTGACAGTGTGCGTTTCCTAATAGTATTCATGTATGTTAGTTACAGGAACAGAATTCTGGTGGCCATCGATCGTGTGCCAGTGAGCCCGGAGTCTGAAATGTCTTTATTGTATTTCACCTAAATAGCCTTTTCATCTTAGTTACAGTATCGACGACGTGCACAGAGAGGGACCATAAAGACTCACTAACCCACTTTTGTTCTAAGCTCTAGCTCATTTGGCTTAAAGAGAGCATTACAGACAGAGGTGCATGACTGAGTAGACTTTAAACATGTAATCAGCAGTATTTAGTGATAAAGCAGGGAGGATATTTTGACAAAATTATTGCAAACCATGGTTATATATTTCTATATCAGTGTTCATGGAAATTCGCTCCTACACATTTGTCTCTGTATTATTTTAGAGTATATTTTCATCAAGTGTTACAGTGTGTATTTTAAAATAGTGCCCACTAGTCTTGGAAAATAAAGGATCACTACTCATTTGTCCCTACGTTTACATGCACAACAGGAAAACCGGATAAGGGTGATTGTCCAACTACAGTCAAATTTGGGCATGATATTTTTCAGAAAATCCAATTTTTTTTATTTTTTTTAATATTTTGATTTGTTCTACTTCATCACAATGAAAGGACATAAATATTAAATAATAATAACAATAACAATAAATAAAGTGATGGAAATGACTTGTGGAAATGACAATGTTTAGCATTTCTTTTAAAATCTCATGACATATTAGCATGCTAATCTCTGTTTTAGAGTTAGCATAAAATATTCTCAAAATGCACAATATAAAATGGTATTTTTCTCATTATTTGTACATTCAAAGGAAATATGAGGTGTTTGGAAATAACAACCAATAAACCTACTCTTGGTTTTGCAAAACTTTACCTTGATTTTTTTTTCTTGTTTCCCTTCCTTCTCTAGAGCTAACGCTGCTATGCTGCCATGAGCTCCTGTCACATCACAACTGATGTGGTTCAAGTAGACAAAGGTTATAGGTCCCATGGCATGAAATTTTCACTTTCTGAGGTTTTTGAACGTTAATGTAAGCTCCCCTACCCTGTTTAGGGCCCCCTCCATGGCTAAAAGTTGCTATATGTGTAAATTGAGCATTTGCGATCCTTTTCCGCGTTTGAAAAAAAGACAGCCCAAACGGGCGATTCTGAACAAGGGAAATTTCTGACGTCACACTCGGGGAAAAATGCAAATGCAGTTCCACCCCCCCGTCTGGATGTCTACCCACCATCTCTGGAAATCATGCCCAGAGAATTTGGACCACAAACGAGCTACGCAATGCGAGATGCGTTTTTTTATTTGCCTGGAGGCACGTGAGAATGTTTCCAGGCTCGGATGTCCTTTATCCGAGCCTCCAAACCTCTGAAACAGCAGTGGTTTAATTTTATTTTCTGTGGAAATGTGTTTATTTTTCAATGGAAATCGTCTCATATCTTCCTCCTGCTAAAACACGGAAGTGGGGCCAGCGCACATCGCACCGCTAAACGAGGAAAGAGCGGAGAGTTTGGCCACACCCCCACCCGCTGCACTGGCCTGTCTCTGTCCTCCTCATTTGCATTCAAGCAACAATCCCCTTAATAAAGTGTTTGAGAGAGATATTTTTGACACTGACTGTGTTCATGAGGCTTTCTCATGCACTGAGTCTTGATTTTGAAGAAGGATTCATTTACAGTATTAGGGAACCATTAAGGCGCCATATAAAAGCATCAAGATTCAAGATTCAAGATTGTTTATTTGTCATATGCAGAATCAACACAAGGTCAACAATGCAATTAAATGCTTTAGATCAGTAGAACCGTTGACTCGCTAAGATAGTCAGAAGTACTAATAACATGCAATAATAGTACATGGTAAAAAAAGTGTTGCAAAAAGTGCAGGGGAAGAAGTAAACAATATAATAAACAATATAATAAAATAAGTAATAAAAAATGCAAGGTACAATGTACAAGGTGCAGGTAGGATTAAATCAAAGATCAAATAAGGTGTAAGTATTTCACAGATTGCACATAATATGGTGTGGTATAGGTGTTGCATGTGGATTTCGTATTGCACATAGTATGGTATAAATATTGCACATAGGTTATTGCACTGATTATTGCACAGGTAACTACAGTAATTTGCAGTGAGGTAGCGATAAACATGATACATTCATACAGAGCAGCAGCAGTAAACATTTTCTGCATAATGAAAAGTAGTTTAGTGCAGTATTATTGAGAGTTCAGTATTATTTAGAGTATTATCCAGAGTTCAGTAATCTGACAGCTTGGGGGTAATAGCTGTCTTTGAGTCTTTTTGTGCGTGCTGGCAGGCTCCTGTATCGTCTACCAGAGGGTAGCAGACGGAAGAGTCCTTGTGCCGGATGAGTATGGTCCTTAGTGATGCTGCGTGCCTTACGCAGCATCACCCCTGCTGTGGTAAATGTACTGGATGGAGGGGAGACTGCTGCTAGTGATGTCCTCTGCCGCTCGCACCACCCTCTGTAGTGCTTTGCGGCTCTGAGCGATGCAGTTCCCCTACCACACTGTGATGCAGCCCGTCAACAGGCTCTCGATGGTGCACCTGTAGAAGTTTGTGAGGATGCTGGTGTTCATACCAAACTTCCTCAACTTCCTCAGGAAGTAGAGTCTTTGTCGGGCTTTCCTAACCACAGTGTCTGTATGTAGTGTCCAGGACAGATCCTCAGTGATGTGTACCCCAAGGAACTTAAAACTGCTGACCTGCTCCACCTCAGCGTTGTTGATGAAGATGGGGGGATGCTGGTCTACACGCTGTCTCCTGAAGTCCACGATAATTTCCTTAGTTTTGCTAACATTCAGAGAGAGGTTATTTTCCTGACACCAGCTGGTCAGTGATTTCACCTCATCTCTGTAGGCGCTCTCATCGTTGTTGGTGATGAGGCCTAGGATGGTGGTGTCGTCAGCAAACTTGAGGATGGTGTTGGAGCTGTGCCTGGCGGTACAGTCGTAGGTGAACAGGGAGTACAGGAGAGGGCTGAGAACACAGCCCTGGGGTGCCCCAGTGCTGAGGACACGTGTGGAGGAGACGTGGCTGCCGATCTTCACCGCCTGTGGCCTGTTGGTGAGGAAGTCCCATATCCAGCAGCAGATGGACGTCCCCAGGCCCAGGGCAGTGAGCTTAGAGACCAGTTTGGAGGGGATTATGGTATTGAATGCCGAGCTGTAGTCAATGAAGAGCATTCTCACATATGTGTTACCTCTCTCCAGATGACTGAGGCCCTGTCCCCACGACAACGTTTTTTGGAGGAAACGGAGAAGTTTGTGTGCGTTTTTCAAAAATGGGTTCCAGAGTGGAGAAGTCGGAGAACGCCCCCCGTCGCGTTCGCATGTGGGCGGCAAAAAAGCGCGGCAGGTGAGAAAATGATGACGTCGCGCTGCCGTAATCATCACGTGACCGGTGACCAGAAGGTAACCCTGCGCCTTCCGCAGGTAACTACCAGATAACAACAACCATGGAGTTGAGTTTGTTATGCGGACATTTCTACGTTTATTTATACTATGCAGTGCAACCTCAGCGGAGACGCATGCACAATTACACACGTTGTGGCCTGGCAGTACGCACGACACACGAGTGTTTGCCAATTCAAAGCTAAACACGTATTTTAAAACTGGAAAGATCCCATCGCTGAAAAGGCAGATAGTGGACAATGAGGAGCCCATACCAATGAGTGTGTTGTGTGCTGTAAATAAAGAAAAAGCAACCATTTCTTGTATTTTTTATTGAATGAAAATGTACCTTTTACAAACAGGCACATGCAGTATCACACACAAAAATATATAGCTGCCCGTTGGTGATGGTCCCCGGTTGTATATTCTCGCCAAAAAGCCAACATAATGTCCGAGTATGTTTAACATTCCCGTAGTAAGATCCAAACAAGCATTTTGCCTAAATAACACGAGCAAGGTTAACGAGAGTTCTACTTGTTAATGTCTATCTAATAAAACGATAGCAAGTAATACTAACTATCGATTTATAGGCAAAAACTCTGCTCAGCTCAAATCTTCGTTCTGTGGCGTCTGTCTATGTTAGGGACGGTCAGCATTTTCACATTACCGGAGGGAGTCGCTGCTACATTGGTGGAGCAGGGAGACAAAATAAATTCGCTTTTTTTGACGGTCCCTAAAGTACACGTGTTTGCTTGTTTATGAAAGAGAAGGACTTTATGCACATGTGCTCTTTGTAGTCTTGCGCTTCCGGCGGCTCTGGCTCTTTCCGGTTTACAGCGCCACTTATCGGTGTGACATATGTACTACATCGTTTTCACTCAGCGCTCCGTGCTCATCTTGACACGAATGTTTTTTGATCCAACACGTGTGTGGACGACACTTTTTTTCACCCCGGGTAAAAAAAAAAACAGGAACGTTGTCGTGGGGACTAGGCCTGAGAGAGGTGTGGACTGCTAGAGCAATAGCGTCGTCTGTAGACCTCTTTGCTCTATATGCAAACTGCAGGGGGTCCAGGGTGTCGGGGAGGGAGTCACAGATGTGTCTCTTAATGATTCGTTCAAAGCACTTCATGATGACAGATGTGAGTGCTATGGGCCGATAGTCATTAGGACAGGATGCTGTGGGGGTCTTTGGGATGGGGACTACAGTGGAGGTCTTGAAGATGGTGGGCACGATAGACTGGCTCAGAGACAGGTTGAAGATGTTGGTGAACACCCCGGCGAGTTGGTCAGCACAAGCCCTCAGCACCCGTCCGGGGATGCCGTCGGGTCCTGGTGCTTTGCGGGGGTTCACTCTCTTGAACGCCTGTCTCACTGTAGCAGTGTCTATACAAAGTACCATCAAGAAGTACCATGTCATGGGATCTTAAAAAAAAAGTTAAAAGTTACATTTTGTGGTTGTGGAAATGACAGTGATCACTAGGGACAGGTGTTCTTTTTATGAAAAATAAATAAAATACTAATATATCTTTCAAGCACATGATATTTTTCATTAAAATAAGGAATTTCTGTGCCATTTGTCAATGAAGTTACTGTTGAATCAAATTTAATTTCAGTTTTATGAGGGACTGAGAGTCCAAAACCTGGCCAAGGGACAAAGGACATAGCAAAAACACTCAATATAAAACCATATTTTATATAATAAAAATAGTAATTTTTTGTAAGTTCATCTTTGTGTCTAGTGAGTGCAGCATGAATAAAAAAATTACAAATGTGTTTTTGTTTTTCTTATTTCTGTCTGGGACACAAATTCTTTGATAGTTGGAGAATCTTGGTCTACTCAAATTTAAACAGCATTTTCAAAATGGATGCAAACCCAGATATTACAATGAGGTGCCATGATTTGAATCCTCCAAATTATATGGTTATATATTATATATATATTATACAAACAACTGGGGAACTCAGATGTGTACTTGGATTCCCGCTGCATTATATAACGTTATATAATGTTTATCATGCAAGGAGAGGCATTCAGCTGCACAGGTGAAGAAACAGCAAGGAAAATATTGGACAATGCTGAATTACTAGACACACCTGAACATCTCTTGATGGAAGTGGCGGCTAGGAAGCACATTGGCTGAGTGGCTAGCCTTCTTGCCTCAGGGCATGAGGGTTCCAGGTTCAACTCCCAGATTACCCAGGTGTTTTTGTGCAGTTTGCCTCACCCATATCACCCATAAAAGGATGGGTAAATTTATCTTAGGGTACAAAATAAAGGCAGATTTATTCTCTAGACACATACAGACACATATAGAGACTTCTATTCGTCTTATTCATTCATTGTTCTGTCCGGGCTCCTCAGAACATTTGGGGCTACCTGCTGGTGACAGTAGTGAACACAGCTCAGCTCAACAGTGGAAGCTAAACTATTTAGTTTAGTGACTAGAACCAAGCTGCGAAACAAATAAATGCTTCCCTTGTCTTGTTTTTCTTGTATCCAACAAATGCGAAATGCTAAAAATGCCATGGGCTCCAGCATGTTTTGTTATTTGTTGTGCTGTTTCATCCGTATTAGCCAATCCTCTAACTGATTTTGTAGTATAAATGCAGTGATGGTTACTATGCTTGGAAAGCATGGATCTGTTGATGTATGAAGGTGGAGCATAAATGAGCCTTAAAATGTACATTAAAATTAACCTTAATTGTCATTACTTGTTCAAAATTTGCCATAATATGCTGTGATAATTAGCATGATTGTGATTGTGATTATGATTATCAATACAGGAAGACAGTCTCAATCAAATCCACCTCTGTAGGCTATTTGACAGTGTACACGAAATAGTTAATATTATTTTCTACATTTTAGAGCCTTATATAAAAGACAGTGGGTAGTTGGAAGAGGCAGAGCAAATTCTGTTTATTTATTGCAACACATCCAAATATACCCAGGACCTATTTATGTCAGCCAGCATCAGCACATCCCACTTCCACACACACAGGGCGGCTCGTGACTACGGCACTATAACTCTATGTCACACACCTCTTAACTCTGTTTACAAGCCTGGATTACACCTGTGTTTAGAGACTGTACACTTAACAAAGGGACTCTTTTTTTTTTTACAGTCTTAAAAACTTGAAAAAGAGAGCTGTTTTATTTTAAGACGTTTTCAGTAGTCCAAAATTATTCCTGACTTAGCTTTTACATTCTGAGTTTAGTGGAGTTTTGCTGTGATGGTGAATCTAACGCCAAATGCTAATGCTAATGAGCACTTCCTGATTGACAGACAATAAAATGCTTTATAAGTAGATGCAGACAGTATATAGAGTGGGGTTATTTTGACTTCAAGTTGAGTTATTTGCAAATGATAGACCGCACAAGAAAAAAATCCTATAGAAAAGAGTGCAAGAAACATAAATGAAAAATTTATTTTTGTCAACATAAAGCTTTTATTACTAGTAGATTTAGATTTAATCATGTGGGAAGAGTAAACAAAACTTTTACTCAAGTAAGAGCACTGTTACACATAAAAATATGACTGAAGTAAAAGTAGGGTGTACTCATGTGTTTTATTTCATTATATTTACTATATAGAAAAAACATTAGGTTGCAACAAAGAGTAGGAGAAGTAGAACAAATAATAACAGAATGAAAGAGGGAGAGATGGCAGAGATGATGATGTTTTTCACCCATGGAGCCCTGTATTCTGAAAGTCTATATCTTCACCTTGTAAGACTCAGAATTACTAATAATGTATTGATAGTTTTGAGAACGCAATTTTCACATTTCTGTTTTTACAAAAGAAACTGATGTCTGGAGCTGCCCGGGACATATTTCTTTATTTTGTATAAAGATTGTGTTTTTCTCTGCTCAAAAATGCAGCATGGCATTTTCAAAAATTTGCCATGTCAGAGACTGCGCATTCAGTCTTCGTGTAAACAAACATCCCAGTGGAACAGAATCAGATTATTTTCGTTGACAAAACAAGCCTCTAAAAGTTGGACTGCATGGGAGGATTGCCTGCATATAAACTCGTAGCACAGGTGGCACATAGCACAGATATGTCAGTGTGGGTGCTATGTAGCTGTATAATGCTAACTACTGTTGGCAGGAGAAGGGTCTGGATCCTCCCAGTAGGCTCCAGGGCCATCTGATCCCCAGGGGGTGACAGTGATTGAAGTGGTAATTGAGTAAGTAATGTTTTGCAGAAAGGAAATGACTTGGTGCCAGGCAGCCACGCTCAAGGGTCTGCAGCCAGGATTCATCATTGTCTCCTTCTCTTAGATCACTGCTCAGTGCTCATTCACTGTTAGGATCTATGAAAGATTGCTTTTGCCTTTGATGTTCTTTGTGGACCAAAACAGTCCATGGACCACAAAAGTAAAGTCGGGTGCATTTTTATACTGACACAGACTGAAGTATAACTTGAAATATATTTGGCAAAAGAAGAAATTCAATTTGTCAACTGGACAAAATTTGATTTGGTCGAATATGTTTCGCAGCTCATCCAAGCCGCTTCTTCAGTTCTGGTCACACGCTGGTGGACACTGCATAAAACTGCCTGCAGGGAGGAGCTAACTACAATTACTCTGAAACAATCACACCTATTTGTTTTCAGTTTCTGTAAGTTAAGTAAGCCTATTCAATATGCAAGTGGAATGTGGGATCTTGTTAACATAGCCATTCAGGGCCATAATGGGTGTTTTCACACCTCTGGACCTGACCTGGCTGCTCTATTGTTTTCTTTGTTTGTTTTGATTTAGGTTTGAGGATAGAGTTATACAGTAGATGGGAGACAAATGATGTCTAAGACCTCCATTTGTATTCAAGGAAGGATTCTCTTTCTTGACAAAAATAGACTCTTTAACTCCCCTCTCAAACCAGTTCTTTTCTCTGGCCAAGATCTATACCTCACTGTCCTCAAAGGAGTGGCCCGTGGCTTTTAGGTGGAGATGTACGGCAGATGAAGGTCCACTCTGGCTCGCCCGCCTGTGTTGATACATCCTCTTGTGAAGTGGCCGTTTTGTTTCTCCAGCGTAGCACTCACTGCAGTCTTCATTACACTGAATGGAGTAGACGACATTGCTTTGTTTGTGGCTTGGTGTTTTGTCTTTTGGGTGGACCAGTTTCTGTCTTAAAGTGTTTGTGGGTTTGAAATAGACTAGGATTTCATGTTGTCTGAAAATCCTCTGTAGTTGAAATATATTTATTATTAACTAATATTAGAATCATGTTTCTCACCTTGAGGTTAAGATTGTGCCCATCGGGAAAACATGCATCTGACCCATTCTTCAAACTAGGACCACTGGGACACAGTTGTAGAGCGAGGCTTGGTCAGTGTTGTTGAAGTAGTCTGAGAGGAAGACTTTATTTGCCACCAGGGCCCTGGAGACATTGCGATAGTATTGTCCAATCCAGTCTAGTCCAGTCCTGTCTGCATATGCTGTAGGGAGTATTATACCTCTGATGAGGTATAAGAAAGAGAACAAGGACTGAGCTGGTAGAGCACCTAAAAGTAATTCAGTCATGACTCCCTGAAGGATTTTTGCTGTTGTGTATGTTTTGAATTGTACATTATGTATACTCTTTCTCAGTGATATGACCAATCTTTAAATTATACTTAATTAGAGTGATTACTACAACACAATAAAGCTCCATAAAAGCAACAACTTGGACTTACTTACTTACTTTAAAAAAATATATATTATACAAGCCTATAAACATGCATTTGTGGTGAGATTAAACGCACCAGTCAGTAAGTAATGATGCATAACTAACAGCTCAAAATGGGCTGACAATGTGTTTATCTTTCTAATATTTATGGCTACCAACAAAAATACAACATAACATTTCTATTCATAGCCCTGTCCGCTGTGTTTTTGTTAAAAAGCGCGATATCGAAATCTTTGGAGCTTTGATTTATGCAGCGCTAACACTTGAGTGAACAAAGCAGCTGTAGGCAAGCCAGAGGTTTGACAGCACAATGTATTCAGGCTGCGTGCTTTAAAAGGTCATTAATGATAGGCATGCACCCCTCCGCTTCAAACGCCGATATCTTTTCACAGGGCGGACGGACCCACACCGGTGCCCGCTGTGCCCCCAGAGCCCTCACAGCCGTCAGAACCCATGGGTGTCTCTGTGAAAACACCAGCACCAGCAACTCTCCTCTGCCCAGCCAGGACACCAATGACCTGAAGGGTAAAAGGGAGAGCAGAGGGACAAAGTGAGTGACAAGAGATGAGTTAAAAATGTATGGCAAAGTGTGTTTGAAGAGCTGGTAACACTTTATATAGCCTTGATAAAGCATGAATTAAGACTAATTCTCAATGAACAAATACAGCTCTGGAAAAAAATAAGAGACCACTGCATTTTTTTCCAAAATCAGCATCTCTACATGTATTACAGCCATTCCATTCCAGTGTCTGTTGAATTCCAACACAAACACAAAGCTGAGCTACTTCAGTTCTTGCACCAGGAGTGGAATAAAAGTCACCAAAGAACAATGTGAAAGAGCATGAAAGCTGTGATTAAAAATAAGGGTTAATGCTCCAAATATTGATTTCAGAACTCTTCTTACGTGTAAACATTAGTATTATGTTGTTTTAAAATGAATTTGATCTTGTTTTTTTGCATTGTTTGAGGTCTAAAAACATTGTATTTTCATAATGTTTGTCATTTTCTGTAAAAAATGCTCTAAACGATTTGCCTGGAAGAATCCATGACTCATCGCTGTACCAGCGAGTGAGTCTGGTAACGCTTGGTCCAAAATGCGCTGCGGTTGCGCGTAGACAGACAGCTAAGTGAACCAATCAGAGATTGTGCCATCTTGATTCAAAACTGAGGCGGAACTTCCGCTGCCTAAGAGTGACTTTGCGGGCAAAGGCGGGTGCACTGACGTCACCATCTTTGAACAAATCAGAATCGCGGAGTCCGTTTGTAACCGGAGGAGCGAGGGTGGATGGAGGGTGTCCAAATGGTATCGCGCTGTATAGGAAATACAGAGAGATATCATTTGGCTGGCCAGGTAACTAAACGATAATATTTCTATTTGGAATTTGGGGGAAAGTAGTTTATAGACTCAAACAAAAATGTTCCTTTTGCCCAAAAACATACCTATAAGTACGTGAAAAGTCCCTCAGTCGTCCAGGTAGAATCCATGATCACAGGAGAAGTTCAATTTGTCAACTGGACAAAGTTTGTTTGGTTGAAAACGTTTCGCCGCTCATCCGAGAGGCTTCAATCAATCAATCAATCAAACATTTATAAGGCGCTTTTCATACAAAATTGTAGCACAAAGCGCCTTACAGTGGTCAAGGATTAGAAGATTGACCTTTATTGATCTCGCACAGGAGAAGTTGTTTCTAAATTTGACCCGGGGACCATCCCCATGATTTTGTTTTGTTATTTATGCTTTGGTCAGGCCCTAAGCTGGAGGATTTTACCTATGGCACATGTTTAGGTTTAGGTTGGTGGGGGAAACCGGAGCTTCGTCAGCTCTAATAAGAATACTGGTAAGACACTTGCTTATATCTTGCTGTAGGGAGGAGCTACCTAGCTAACTACTTTCCGGAACTATCTCATTGGTTTCCGTCTTTTGTTTCTCTGGCGTCTAGCTAACGATCTCTATTCATCCCTACACGCCTGTTTTTCACACCTCTGGCCCTGACCTGGCTAGCCCTATTGTTTCCCTGTTTGCTTGATCTACGCTTAAGAATGGAATTGTAGATGGGATGCAAATTATGTCTGACTCCACCATTTCTGTTCAGAGAAGGATTCTCTTTTTTGACAAAAATAGCCTCTTTAACTCCCCTCTCAAACCAATTCTTTTCCCTGGCTAAGATCTGAACCTCACTGTCCTCAAATGAATGACCCGTGGCTTCTAGGTGAAGATATACGGCAGAAGACGGTCCACTCTGGCACGCCCGTCTGTGCTGGTACATCCTCTTGTGAAGTGGCTGCTTGGTTTCCCCAATATAGCGCTCACTGCAGTCTTCACTACACTGAATGGAGTAGACCATATTGCTTTGTTTGTGGCTCGGTGTTTTGTCCTTTGGGTGGACGAGTTTTTGTCTTAAAGTGTTTGTGGGTTTGAAATAAACTGGGATTTCATATTGTCTGAAAATCCTCTGTAGTTTTTCCGACACGCCGGCCAGGTACGGAATTGCTACCCCTTTCCTCCTGGGTTCGGATTCTCTATTATCTTGTTTCTTGCCCTTGTCTCTCTTGGTTTTGTTAACAGCCCATTTGTATGGGCTGTTACCAAATTGGTGTTACCAAATGTAACACCAGAGGAGAGGAAGGCCATCATTGCTCTAGAGAGGGACCAGAGCATCCAAATCCTGCCTGCAGACAAAGGGAGATGCACGGTGATCTTGGACGCAGCTGATTATGAGGCTAAGGTGAACAGCCTACTCAGTGACACGACAACATACGAAGTACTGAAACGGGACCCCACCAATGGGTACAAAAAGAAGATCATTGATTGCTTACAGAAGTTGAGGAAAGAAGAAGTCATTGATCTACAACTGTATTACAGACTGTACCCTGGTGATGCTATCCCGTGCATCTATGGCCTCCCGAAGATTCACAAACAAGGAGTACCACTCAGACCCATTGTGTGTAGTGTTGACTCTATCACATATAATTTGGCCAAACACCTAAAAACCATCTTGGCTCCATTGGTGGGCAACACGGAGCACCACATTGAGAACACAGCCGAATTTGTAAACAAAGTTAAGTTTCTCCAGTTTGGTCAGGATGAGACAATGGTTTCCTTTGATGTAACCTCTCTTTTCACTTGTATCCCCACAGCTGTAGCGGTTGAAGCAGCGAGAAGGAGTTTACTACAGGATTCCAAGCTAGAAGAGAGAACCAAACTTTCTCCTGACCAAATATGCCAACTGCTGGAAATTTGTCTAAATACCACCTATTTCCAGTTCAGAGGGAACTTCTACAGGCAAATTCATGGCTGTGCGATGGGCTCACCGGTCTCCCCTATCATGGCTAATTTATACATGGAACAATTTGAACAGAGTGCCTTAGCTTCATATCCAGGCACTCCTCCCACACACTGGTTTCGTTATGTTGATGATAATTTTACAAAAATCAAAATTCAAGATTTGGAACCTTTTACTGCACATATCAATTCTGTAGATCCTAATATCAAATTCACCCATGAAGATGCCAAGGATAACACATTGGCATTCTTAGATTGTGCAGTAACGATAGGAGGAGACCGGGGACTCCAAGTAGAAGTCTTCAGGAAGCCCACACACACAGACCAATACCTGCTTTTTGATTCACACCACCCACTGCAGCACAAACTGGGTGTTATTCGGACATTACAACACAGGGCCCAAGTGGTTCCCACAAGCACAGAGGGTAAGGAAAAAGAAGAACAACATGTGCAGGAAGCCCTCTCTGTTTGTGGTTATCCCAAATGGGCTGTTAACAAAACCAAGAGAGACAAGGGCAAGAAACAAGATAATAGAGAATCCGAACCCAGGAGGAAAGGGGTAGCGATTCCGTACCTGGCCGGCGTGTCGGAAAACTACAGAGGATTTTCAGACAATATGAAATCCCAGTTTATTTCAAACCCACAAACACTTTAAGACAAAAACTCGTCCACCCAAAGGACAAAACACCGAGCCACAAACAAAGCAATGTGGTCTACTCCATTCAGTGTAGTGAAGACTGCAGTGAGCGCTATATTGGGGAAACCAAGCAGCCACTTCACAAGAGGGTGTACCAGCACAGACGGGCGTGCCAGAGTGGGACTGCCTTCTGCCGTATATCTTCACCTAGAAGCCACGGGTCATTCATTTGAGGACAGTGAGGTTCAGATCTTAGCCAGGGAAAAGAATTGGTTTGAGAGGGGAGTTAAAGAGGCTATTTTTGTCAAAAAAGAGAATCCTTCTCTGAACAGAAATGGTAGAGTCAGACATAATTTGCATCCCATCTACAATTCCATTCTTAAGCGTAGATCAAGCAAACAGGGAAACAATAGGGCTAGCCAGGTCAGGGCCAGAGGTGTGAAAAACAGGCGTGTAGGGATGAATAGAGATCGTTAGCTAGACGCCAGAGAAACAAAAGACGGAAACCAATGAGATAGTTCCGGAAAGTAGTTAGCTAGGTAGCTCCTCCCTACAGCAAGATATAAGCAAGTGTCTTACCAGTATTCTTATTAGAGCTGACGAAGCCTCTCGGATGAGCGGCGAAACGTTTTCAACCAAACAAACTTTGTCCAGTTGACAAATTGAACTTCTCCTGTGATCATACCTATAAGTAATAAAATCAGAAAAACCGATAAGTTTGCAGTGGTCTCTTATTTTTTTCCAGAGCTGTAGTTTATTAAGAATTATTCAAGCTTAGTAACATTCTTATGCAGGGCTCGCCACCTGATTGTATCCATGCAGATTGTATTGCTTTACTTGAATGTTGAACAGTATGTTTTAATTGTTCAACCTTGAAAACCAACCTAAACTTTCTTGAATTGAAGCTTTGATTTACGTGCATTCTATTCTTTTCCTTGTGATCATTTTAATATCCAATTGCACCCCATTATTAGTCTGGGAAATATGCAATATTATGTCACCATTTTCCTTGAGCGGTCATAGCCAGACCTATACGGAGGCTCCAGGTATATTCTGCCTCTGCTCTCGGAAGCGCTGTGGAATGCTGTCAGCGCTTTGACAATACAAACAGAAATATTTCAAGAACACTTCAGCACTTATTCAGGTGATGCATTCCTCTGGTGGCGCTAAAGGTGTCAAGGATGTGAGCAAACGCTATGTCGACAACAGAATCAAAATGAGCAGCGAGCCGGAAAAATTCCAACTTGGAGGAGGACGAGGAAACTTTCGGTAAATAAAATGGAACAATTGGTTTGTTTATGTGTAGGAAGTTGACAGATTATTTTACAGCTCTTTCATGTGTGGCGCCGTGCAATATTTGGGTTAACAGTACAAAGAGAGTTTTAATAGAAATTGATCGGTATGTCCAGAAGGATATCTCTCAGATTTTTTAATTTTTTTTTTGAGACAGAGGAATGCTACTCTGGTCAGCTCTCTCAGATTCAGACAGTAGCATCCAATGAAATTTGTTTTTATCAATGACATATGAAACAAAAGAGCTCATTGGGCACATCGTTTTGAAGGAAATGAAACTTCTCTCGCCTCACATTAACAAACCTAAGTGCTTTGCTCATTGATTCTGCTCAATGTTTTTCAGTCATGTGCGATATTTGTTTCTTTTATTCTTTTAATTTTTCTTGTAAGCATTCATATTTGTTTAAGATTAAGATTAAGCCTTTATTGGTCTCACACACTTACCTGGCCAGCCAAATGATATCTCTCTGTATTTCCTATACACCGCGATACCATTTGGACACTCTCCATCCACTCTCGCTCCTCCGGTTCCAAACCGACTCCGCGATTCTGATTCGTTCAAAGATGGTGACGTCAGTGCACCCGCCTTTGCCCGCAAAGTCACTCTTAGGCAGCGGAAGTTCCGCCTCAGTTTTGAATCAAGATGGCGCAATCTCTGATTGGTTCACTTAGCTGTCTGTCTACGCGCAACCGCAGCGCATTCTGTGGATCAAACGTTACCAGACTCACTCGCTGGTACAGCGATGAGTCATGGATTCTTCCAGGCAACTCACACACAATGACACAAGGGAGAAATTTGACTTCTGCATTTGACCCATCCTTTTCAGGAGCAGTGAGCAGCCATCATTTTTCGGCGCCCGGGGGGCAGTACCGTGAAGGGTCTTGCCCAAGGACCCACACTGGTTAGCTCATTGCCTGGGGGGATTTGAACCCACAACCCCCGGGGCTAAAGTCAGTGATTTACCAGTTGAGCTAACCAGCCAGTGGTTGGATGCATGTCCCTGACTGGCTAATCAGCCTGTCATATGCACCACTTTGAACAACTCTGGGAGATTCATCGGTGACCAGACTCACATTTAAAGGGATATGCCACCCCCAGGTCAAATTTGGGCATCTCCCCACATTCCAGAGACTAAAATAAGTGGTGGAAAGCGTTTTCCTGCTCACCCAGCCATTGTCCGAGTCTGTCGCCACTGACCGCCGCGGTATCTGCAGCTCCTCCGCCTTAGACTGGAGTCTAACGTCGCCAGAGAAAGATTTCGGCCAAAAGGAATTAATTTGCTCGATGCGTTTCCCAATTACTTTCTGTGTAGTGCGCATTCATATCGAGTGCAAATAAATGTGCAAATCAACACGGAGAGCTTGCCTTGGTCATTTTGGGTGGGAACTATTTTCCAGTGCGGAAGAATACAGCCGAATCACGCACCACGTTGTGCAACAGGGGAACTCCCTTCCCGGTGCGTAACTGGGATTCCCCTGGCAGCGTGCTGCGTGATTCGGCTGTATTCTACCGCACTGGAAAATAGTTCCCACCCAAAATGACCAAGGCAAGCTCTCCGTGTTGATTTGCACATTTATTTGCCCTCGATATGAATGCACACTACACAGAAAGTAATTGGGAAACGCATCGAGCAAATGAATTCCTTTTGGCTGAATTCTTTCTCTGGCGACGTTAGACTCCAGTCTAAGGCGGAGGAGCTGCAGATACCGCGGCGGTCAGTGGCGACAGACTCGGACAATGGCTGGGTGGGCAGGAAAACGCTTTCCACCACTTATTTTAGTCTCTGGACTGTGGGGAGATGCCCAAATTTGACCTGGGGGTGGCATATCCCTTTAAGGTTCAAGGTTCAAGGTTTCTTTATTAGTGTCCACAAGGGAGACATCTTGGTAAAGTATTGGAGAATAGTGTACTCTGGATCCCAGGCAAAGACAATGAAAAGTGTTTTACAAAATTCATCCCCTTAGAATGATATGTCTTTGTAAAAAAAAGTTGTACTGTACACTTTCTGTACACTTTTATTGAGATTTTCTAGCTTTGATAAATATTTTAGATTGAGCAAAAAACTACTTCCCAGTCCCATTATGCTCTATGATTGCGCATAACTTTAAATTTATCTCAGAATTCAACAGCATCTTAAAACTCCGAGGGGAAGAATTGTAAAAATGTTTCAAACCACTTCACAACTTCAAGGTATTTTATCAATTTGCAAAGATGAATAATTACCCTAGCATTTTTCATGTAAATGAATCTCCAAGGCAAAGGTCAGGGGCAGGGAACACGAGACAGCTGTGAACCTGGAGCCGCCTCTGTCCAAATCCACTATTTCAATTACACTGAGGCAATTGTGTTTAATCTGGAGAGCAGGTTAATGAAACTAATTAGTCTTCACGGCAGGGGCCCTCTGGCACGTCAGATAATCGCCATGGGTTCTGATAGCACCAGTCAATTTGAAGCTTACCGCAGCGGAGAAGCAAAACAAACACTTGCTTATCTCCTATGCAGCCATTACACCTGGGCTTTACATCGTGCCTGAAGCCCCCTTTCACCTTCCCCACTGTTCTTAGCCATCGACATGAGCCAACCACACGCACCTTACACTCACAACATCTCCTCCATTTGCATTTGACTGAGCGCTCTGCTTCTTAAGGGCTGCTTTGACTCCAGATAAACACTCAACTTCGCAGCAGAGTCTGTTATCAGCTGAAAAGTGCATCACTTAAGCACACAAAAGCCTCCACAGTGATTAAGTATCTCGAGAATAACTTCAAACTTTCTGAGCCTATGTAGTGGTGTTCGAAGAATAGTGCCATATACATTTTTGAAGTCCTCATCAACCTTACATATTGCTGGTGTCCAATGACCTCATAACATTTTATAGGTCAGTATTATTTAATACAGATGGGGGGCAGATAAAATGAATATTGTTCTGTTGAAATATAGCGAGTTCTTGGGTCTCTTCAAAAATAGAAATGATCAAGTTCAACATTTTGTGATTTTACCTTTTGATTATTTCATGGCAAAGTACAATGTATTCAACAGGATAAATTGGCTCTTCCCCTCATCTCCCATCTGGAGCATGATGAAAACTACTATTACTTCTACATCTACAACTACTACTACAGTATCTCTTACCATTCCAGTAAACGTGCAGGTAATCCATGTACAGCTTTATATGTGGCAGTGGATTTAGAAAAAAAAAAGTCTTCAAAATTGTGTTTTTAACTTAAAGAGCCATTAAACGCTCCTGAAACTTTACTCTGCCCCTAAGCAAAATCTGAAAAATCCTCTAGAGTAGGCGATGCCCGGCGGGTTGGGGGGAGCGGGTGTGGGGCTGGCTCTGGAGTGATGATTGACAGCCGACCGACAGCCACAGCAATCCAAGATGGCATGGACCGATGCGCTCCAGGCTTATTTCTTATTTCTTTAAAGTGAGAGTTACAATGATTTGAACTGGCCAAGGCCACAGCGTTCCAATTTCTTTTAAACGAAAAAGACATAATCAGAGGAGAGCAGATATGTAACTACAAGGGCATCCACATAACAATATCTTATATAAGCACTGACCTCATGCCTTATGTCTGTTATATTACTGACACCAACCTTAGGACTGTGCCATAGTGATTCATACTTTAAAACTAATATTGCATGTTTTGAATGGATAAAAAGTCCTCAAAAACTGTGTACAACAGAAAGCTGAAATCTACGAAAAGCGATGATACCCCAAATGTTTTAAATGTGTCCCCATGACAACAAAACAACATGGCCATTTTGTTATGAGTTCACTTAGCCTCTTATCATTTTCCAAAATAAACATTAAATTTACATGGTAATTACTGCCATGTCAGCTGCTTAGAGCACATAAAAATGGATTATTATGCAGAATCGGCTTTTAGGAGTAGCATGGAAGTGTAATAGCCCCTCTTTAAATCTGAATAGAAAGTAGCCTGCATACTTGTGAGAACTGTCCGTGGTGCTGAATAAGCCTCTCTTCTTGGTGCTCTAAAACTTCTACAGAGGCGTTCAAAGACAGATGACTCTGACAGAATTATTTTCAGGCAGTTTGACCGAAGAAGATCTGAAGTTAAACTGAAAAGGTCAAATGTGGCAGCAGACCTCTCTCCCGCATTGATCTGACAGAGCATCACCTTGGGTTTCTTGCTTAATACCCACTATTGATTGACTGACCTTCATGTATATAAACGGATAAAACTGTTATAGTGCGTTATGGATTATTTCCCACTTAAATCAGTTTGTAGGAGCTTTCTAGTACAAGACTTGCAAATCAATAGCTTTAACAGCATGGAGAAATAATTTTGCAGTATTTATAGTGTATATTAAAAGTGCACTATGGGACTTTTTTGTGTCGGGACTGCCACCTGCTTGTTTCCAGGAATATGCTATTTGCACTTATTCAGTTAGAAGTGTTAGTGTGTGTTCTATAAAATGCATTGAAAAATGCGTGAAGAGTCCCTCAGTCGTCCAGGTAGAATCCATGATAAAAGAAGAAATTCAATTTGTCAACTGGACAAAGTTTGTTTGGTCGAAAACGTTTCGGCGCTCATCCGAGAGGCTTTGTCAGTTCTGGTTAGAGTGCTGGTAAGACACTTGCTTATATCTCGCTGCAGGGAGGAGCTAACTAGCTAACTACTTTCCGAAACTATCTCACCTATTGGTTTCTGTCTTTTGTTTCTCTGGCGTCTAGATTAGCATACCTATTCATCCCTACACAACTGTTTTTCACACCTCTGGCCCTGACCTGGCTAGCCCTATTGTTTCTTTTGTTTGTTTGATCTAGGTTTAAGAATGGAATTATAGATGGGAAACAAATAATGTCTGATTCCACCATTTCTGTTTAGAGAAGGATTCTCTTTTTTGACAAAAAATAGCCTCTTTAACTCCCCTCTCAAACCAATTCTTTTCCCTGGCCAAGATCTGAACCACTGTCCTCAAATTAATGGCCCGTGGCTTCTAGGTGAAGATGTACGGCAGATGACGGTCCACTCTGGCATGCCCGTCTGTGTTGGTACATCCTCTTGTGAAGTGGCTGTTTTGTTTCTCCAATGTAGCACTCACTGCAGTCTTCACTACACTGAATGGAGTAGACCACATTGCTTTGTTTGTGGCTCGGTGTTTTGTCCTTTGGGTGGACGAGTTTTTGTCTTAAAGTGTTTGTGGGTTTGAAATAAACTGGGATTTCATATTGTCTGAAAATCCTCTGTAGTTTTTCCGACACGCCGGACAGATAAGGAATCGCTACCCCTTTCCTCCTGGGTTCGGATTCTCTGTTATCTTGTTTCTTGCCCTTGTCTCTCTTGGTTTTGTTGACAGCCCATTTAGGATATCCACAAACAGAGAGGGCTTCCTGCACATGTTGTTCTTCTTTCTCCTTACCCTCTGTGCTTGTGGGAACCACTTGGGCCCTGTGTTGTAATGTCCGAATGCATTGAAAAACATGCCTCGCCTCCCCCATAGAAGTGACCTTAAACTTGGCCAACTATAATCCACCAGAAAGACGATTAGCCAATTTCAATTATAATGTTTTTGTTTGGCTGGCTCTTATTAAAGGTACAATACATAACTTTTACTGTCTTAAGTACTTGAAAAACAGAACTACCGGTAGTTAATTTAAATGGTTTCCAAGTTATTACTGTCCTAAATCAGGGTGTCAAACTCATTTTGTTCCGGGGGGCGTATCCAACTTATTTTGATCCTAAGGGGGCCGGATCAGAAAACTCGTATATACGGTGAAAATGGTATATATGGTGGTACCTCACCTTACGAAATTAATTCGTTCCAGAAGTGGTTTCATAACGTGAATTTTTCGTAAGTTGAGTAGCTATTTCAATGGAAAAAGCCTGATTCATTCCAAGGCCCTGATCCAAGTTTTTTTATTTATAGTGTAACATTGTGTCCTGTGTAGAGACTGTAGACCCAGGACTAAACGTGGACTATACCAGGTCTAGACGAAGGTCTAAACCTGGACTAAACCTGGACTAAACCAGGACTAGACCAGGTGGATTAAAACGCAGCGTGCGGGTCTATTTCCTGGTTTCGTTTCGAGTCACGGCTGAGGCGAGCAGCGAGGGGGACCGCACGCAGTCTGAGCGCATGAACGAGACCCGTGCTCAAACCGTGCCTCCTCTAGACCACCGCGGCTCTTGCATGCGTTCGTTCATGCGCTCAGACTGCGTGCGGTCCCCCTCGCTGCTCGCCTCAGCCGTGACTCAAAACGAAACCAGGAAATAGACCCGCGCACGGCACATTAATCCACCTGGTCTAGTCCTGGTTTAGTCCAGGTTTAGTCCTGTTTTAGTCCAGGTTTAGTCCTGGTCCAGTCCTGGTTTAGTCCAGGTCTAGACCTGCTGGCAGCCCCGCGCCGGGTCATGCTGCGCTATCACACGTGTCCGCGCGCAGTTTTCTCCCCCCCTCCCCCTTCCCCCCACACTTCACTATTAATAATTTAGTTGAAAATCTATGAAAGTTTGAGTGTTTAAACGAGAGACAAATGTGAGAAAAGTTAAAATTCAGTCTGAGAAAAGCGTATAATGTGTGTGGCTGAGCGCGCATTATTTGAATTTTTGAGATTTCGCGTTTCGTAACTTGAGACCAAAATTTAACGTGAAGGCGTTTCGTAACTTGAAATTTTCGTTTGTTGGGTCTTTCGTAAGGTGAGGTACCACTGTATACCCCAAAAATAACAATAGGTCCAAATAGTTATTCAGAGAAGCGCAAATTTATTACAGAAGTATTTTTTATTTGATGAACTCTTTCTTTTATAAAATATTATAATATTATGAACAACCTGAAACTTTAAGAAAATTTCAATTGGCAAGTGGCAATTTCACCACCACTTGCTGCAAACACACCGAGCATACAGGTTTCCCATTCACCTCCATGAACAAATAGGAATTAGTAAATTTTTCTTGGAAAATACTGCACTTAGCGTACACTTTTCTTATTTTTTACATTTTACTGATGAGGGTGTCACAGTCAACAGTCAAAACGATGGTCCTTTAAGAGCGTTTGGAAAGAGGAAGTCTTCATTTGTGCTGCTCTGGTGGCGGCGCTGGAGACGCTGGTATGCTAAGCTGCGCAAAAAAGAGGCGCAGAAAAGCAGCACAGAAAATTACCAAAATTGTAATAGAAAACTAAAATATAATTAAAATATTTTAATAGAAAATCAGCCGAGGGCCAGATTAAAAATCTTGGAGGGCCGGATCTGGCCCCTGGGCTGCATGTTTGACACCCCTGTCTTAAAGCATCCAAGCAAAGAGTTGTACGCACTTTTCACGACTTTCAGAGGCTTGACCTGAGTTTTGCTCTTGATAAACCTACAAACAACTAGCATCCTAACAATTCACTCCCTGATTCTCTGACAATAAAACCCTTTAAAATGAAATGCAAACAGTACACAGCAGACTTATTTAGACCCCAATAACTTCTATCACAATACACCAGTGCTTGGGTAAAAATAATTTTGCTTTACTACATAAAAAAAAAAAAATCTGGCACAGGCGAGATGACTAGAGGTATAATTTGTTGGTCCCAGAATCTAGAGGGACAGCAAAGTTTGGTGGTGAAGTACAGGAGGCCCAACTAGGTCATAACTATTCCTGGTCTCCTACCATATGCTGGAAGTTGCTCCAAAGTACTGGCAGCAGGGGGAGGGTGAATATCAATGTCTCTGCAAATCCATCAGCTCACAAGACGCCTAAACCAACCTCGAGGTGTTTGATACATTTTAATCAGCAGCAGTGTCCAACAGCTGGCAGGAGAGCTCGCTCCATCTCCGGGACTGTCCTGAGCTCGCCGCAGCTGGCTGTTGTATCCACCCCGTGAATCTGTGTTAGAGCTATCAACCATAAGACCTGTGAGATCTAAGTGTGGGGTGGAATTAGTAGTTTACAACTTAAAGTGACAGATGTGATTTATGAAATAACTTGGCTGAATGTCTGAGGAAGAGAGATGAGAGTTAGACTGGAAATGTGAATTTGCTTGTTTTGCTTGTATCCTTTATTGGCTGAAGCATAAGTGGCAAAATACTTAAGTCTTAAAAAAAGCATCTAATCAAATGTTGAATCAAGCAATTTTCTACCTTTTTGGAGAGCCTGCTTGTAAAGTTTTTCTTTTTCTCCATAGGGAAATCTGTCTTTTATAACATGGCCATAGAGCTCAGATTCACATACAGCTGTGGAAAAAAAAGACCACTGCAAAATTATTAGTTTTTATGATTGTACTACTTATAGGTATGTGTTTGGGCAAAAGGAACATTTTTGTTTGAGTCTATAAACTACTGACATAAATAAATGCTCTAAACGATGATATTTTTATTTGGAATTTGGAGGAAATGTTCTCCAAATTCCAAATAAAAATATCATCGTTTAGAGCATTTATTTGCAGAAAATGACAAATGGTGAAAATAACAAAAAAGAAAGACATGCTTTCAGACCTCAAACAATGCAAAGAAATAATACTAATGTTTACACTTAAGAAGAGTTCAGAAATCAATATTTGGTGCAATAACCCTTATTTTTAATCACAGCTTTCATGCGTCTTGGCATGCTCTCCACAAGTCTTTCACATTGTTCTTGAGTGACTTTATTCCACTCCTGGTGCAAGAACTGAAGTAGCTCAGCATTGTGTTTGTGTTGGAATTCAACAGACGCTAGAATGGAATGGCTGTAATACATGTAGAGATGCTGATTTCAGAACAAAAATGCAGTGGTCTCTTATTTTTTTCCAGAGTTGTATTGTACATGTTTTGGGTCGATGTGTAAAACCAGAGAGCCCACAAGAATTCTATTATTTAAGTTAGGAGCAAGCTAAATATGTACAGTGAAAAGTCTGATTGAAATCTGGCCTCGGGCACATTTCCAGTGACAAACCCTCCATTTTTCTGTACAAAACTGATTCTTTCATATTGCATTTAGTTATAGAGACAGGATTTAGCCTATGTGCAGGACAGACACAGAGCCAACCCACCACATAGTCGTGCAGTTGAGGCAATATAGTTTTCTCATGTTGTCTCTCAAACTACACTTTTGTGAATATTGAATCTTTGAGTAAATTTGAGCACATATGTGTACTGTGTCATCAACTTATCACTTCAACTCAGATGGCATAAAAATCAGTCTTTCCATTTGTCCTGTCACCGAGCACTATTTAATGAGATGCCAATTCTATTCAAAGTGTGCTACGCCTCCCATCTTCACTTCACTTCATCGTTAGGGAAAACCTTCCTTACCATATCCTTTAAAGTATAATAATATTGCCTCAATTCTGCTCAATTTAAAAATCATTATCGCTAGAGAAGCTTTCACTATTTCTATTTGAGGATACGTGTATAAATACAGTTTCACACATGGCTGGATATATGCTAAGAAGGTGACGCCTGTGCAGTCAAGAACCAAAAGTCACATACCATCCACAGAATCTTTTAGTTCCTTTTGGTTGATTCTTTTCTCTCAGATGACTTTGGTGGATTTTTATGGTTGATGGAGTTTTGGTGTTGATATTGAGACCAAACGTGCATGCACTAAAATTTGGCATATGGGTTTTCCTTCATAATACCGATAATTTGATAGTTATATCCTGGCAAGCTAATGTAAAATGTGGAATAGTTACACAACCAGCGATTTTTATTTTCTTTTTATTTTGCGTGTTTAATTCAGCAAGAGTTCAATGTATTCCTTTCCTTTAAGGTTAAGGTATACTTTTATGATCCCTTGTAAGGAAAATTAATTTCTCTGTGCCAGTGCTGTTGGGGCAATCTGTCAGGAGCAGTGAGCAGCTGCAAACACTTGGTCTAGACTATCCACAGACTGTATAAAGAAGTGGACTAAGGGAGTGTGACGTTACCCATAGCGTAACACGGTGGCTCGCAGGTTAGATACTGTATGTCCCTTTATACAACTCTGGAAAAAAATAAGAGACCACTGCAAAATTATCAGTTTTTCTGATTTTTACTAATTATAGGTATGTGTTTGGGCAAAAGGAACATTTTTTTTTTTTGACTCTTCAAACTACAACATTTCCCCCAAATTCCAAGGAAAATATTATCGTTTAGAGCATTTATTTGCAGAAAATGACAAATGGTCAAAATAACAAAAAAGATACATGTTTTCAGACCTCAAACAATGCAAAGAAACAAGATCAAATTCATTTTAAAACAACATAATACTAATGTTTACACTTAAGAAGAGTTCAGAAATCAATATTTGGTGCAATAACCCTTATTTTTAATCACAGCTTTCATGCGTCTTGGCATGCTCTCCACAAGTCTTTCACATTGTTCTTGGGTGACTTTATTCCACTCCTGGTGCAAGAACTGAAGTAGCTCAGCTTTGTGTTTGTGTTGGAATTCAACAGACGCTGGAATGGAATGGCTGTAATACATGTAGAGATGCTGATTTCAGAAAAAATCCAGTGGTCTCTTATTTTTTTCCAGAGCTGTATATACAGTCTGTAAGACAACCTAAGCTTTTACCTATTGTGCATAATTTACATAGATTGGGAAACCAGTAACCTGAGACCTGAGAAGATCCACTGATTGAAACTTTGTCACTTAAAGGCCCTACATAACACAAAGCTGACTCTTGTGAGCGTTTAGCCATGTTAGAATGCTGTTACCTCCCCCAAAACATATCTGGAGTTGTGTTTTGTTTCATTCACATGTTTGAGTAATCCTTTTTTATTAGTCTGTCTACATCTTCAAAGCTCAAAACACTCTATTCCACCTTGTGACATCATGAAGCTGTAGTTTTCAAGTTAACAACTACCTTTAGTTCAGAGGAGACTGGTCATTTCAGAGCTGAAATCATTCAAATGATTCTAGTGAAAGTGCACTGAGTTTACGACACAGTGGAGCACTTGCTGTATTGTCACATTTTATCACTATTTTCTGTGAAACAAAACCTGGCCAGCATGATAAAGTCTTGACATAACCATCTTCAAATGTCTTATATCTGGCAATAAAATGAATGGGATTGAACAGTAGTGTATTGTCCAGAACATATTTTTGTTTGTCTGAAATACTGTCTCGCTCAAAAATGTTTCCACACTTGAATGTTGAAACCTCATTCTTTCTGTTAGTGAAGAGTGTGAAGAATGAATGATCTCCTGCTCAGGTCTTTAATTATTTCAGCAGGTGAGCTCCTATCCATCACGCTGTCCTGGTTTTACACGGGAACCCAGCGCCTGGACTGAAAAATAGACTGCCGCCTCAGCAACCTAAATTTGGGTGTACTTGACAGCTTGATGCTGTATTTACTACGTGCGATAATATGGAGGGATATGGGGCCATTAGAATAGATGGAGCGCTCTGTGATAGGAGGCCCGAGCTGCTCGCTGCTGTCAGAGGAGATCAGGAGGGGTTTACTGGGTCACAGGTTTAGGTCTCACTGGGAACAATGAGCTGAGGGGTGTCTGTGTGTGTGGGGCTAATGCTGGCGGTCCAGAGCACTCACCTTGTGTTGTAGTTTAACAGTATGACCTCTTTCAAATTAGCCTGGCAAGACTTCAAGAACTGTTGTGTGTTGTGCAGTATGTATGTAGGTATCACACTCACATGCTTATCTACAAAAAGAAAAAAAAAGAAATGAAGAGTACAAATGCAAAAACAGATATCTCCATTTTGAAAAAATTGAAAATGTTTTTATCATCTTATAGAGATATTAGCATTGACAATATTCTATAGTCATGAGCTCTGGGTAATGACCGAAAGGACAAGATCGCGGATACAAACAGCCGAAATGAGTTTCCTCCGCAGAGTGGCTGGGTGCACCCTTAGAGATAGGGTGAGGAGCTCAGTCACACGGGAGGAGCTCGGAGTAGAGCCGCTGCTTCTCCACGTCGAGAGGAGCCAGTTGTTTCGGATGCCTCCTGGACGCCTCCCTTGGGAGGTGTTCCAGGCATGTCTCACCGGGAGGAGGCCCCGGGGAAGACCCAGGACGTGCTGGAGGGACTATGTGTCCCGGCTGGCCTGGGAACACCATGCGGTCCCCCTGGAGGAGCTGGAGGAAGTGTCCGGGGTGAAGGAGGTCTGGGCATCCCTGCTTAGACTGTTGCCCCCGCGACCCGGCCCCGGATAAGCGGGAGAAAATGGATGGATGGATGGAATATTCTATAGTGGATTTTATCGAGAAGGGAAGAATTCTATTTTCTGCTTTTGAAACTATTATACTAAGAGTAAAGTAGAAGCCTGCAAATGGTACTTATCTGTTTTCACAGATAAATACTTTGAGATATGTCCTCAAAAGAGCAATGGTAAAACACATGCCATTGGCACTATTTTTAGGCAGAAAATGTAACACCAAGGCAAATAAAGGATTTTTTTTTGTCCTTTTAAGGGATAGTTCTTTTTTTTTTATGTGAATCTGTATGGCATCCCGTTCAGCAGTGTCGTGCCTTAACACTGACTTACCCCTGACAGTGTCCTCTGAGCCAAGTTCTGCCCCGGTTCTGGCACTGATGAAAGTAGGTCCGGCAAGTTAGCCAGGACAGTTAGTAAAGCTTGTTTTTCTTCTCAAAACAATATTTGTCCAAAAAGTTATATATTTGCATTACAAAACAGTTGCCCACAAAAAAGTCAGAAGTCATAATCGCTTGGTGCTATTTTCTCTCGAGTTGTTGCGCGCCTGTTATTATTATTAGCCTGTTCACTTGTAAACATCGCCACTTACAAGTGAACAGGCTAATAGTAGGTGCCCTTTAATAGTGTACTGTGTAAATTTTCAGGTGGAAGGTCCACCATCTGTTTGTCTCAATGTAGATGTTCCACAGTATGGCATTAAACTTGCCTGCCACTGTCACTTAATATGTGACACTGCCAGGCCAAGTTACAGATCAGACCTGTGGAGAAGCAAGCCCACTGACAGTACAAATGTGTAATTTTCAAGGTATTTCTGAGCAATAAAAACATCTGTAACTGAATCAATGCAAGATATAGATTACTTCATTAATACCATACTGTGGAACATTCTGGGCAAAACATCTCCATCAGAAAAATATGTGGCTTACTTTCCACCAGGAAAGTTACACATTGCACCTTTAAATTTAAGTCCCTTGGGAATGTATTTGCTTCGAATGTTCTGCAGCTGAGCATTAAACTTATCCTGTCTTGTATTTATTAAGTTAAAATTATTGTTGCTTTATACAGTTTTAAAAAAGTGCATTCTTGCCCCTCCACAGATCTGACCTTTATCTTGGTCAAGTGGCATCACATTCTTATTTCATTCTTATTTCATTCTTATTTATGCCACACTGTAGAACAATCCAGGCAAAGGATTAACCTCTCCAAGGAGACAAACAGGCAATGGGCCCTCTACCAGAAAAGTTACTTGCATCTTGAGAGCCAAACAGGCAAAACACTGTTTAAGATTTTAGGTTTGCTCTCATAGCACATTGCACTATTAGTGACAGATGAAATGGTAGTTATCTTCATTTTTATTTTTCATGAAAACACACAGTAGTACAATGAATAACAATAATGTACATTTACATAATAGAAGGAATTTCCATGATTAGAAAGGGGCAGATATGTAGAATATATAATTCAGTGTATATATATATATATATATATATATATATATATATATATATATATATATATATATATATATATATATATATATATATATATATATATATATATATATATATATATATATATATATATATATATATATTCCCATATGCTCACCTGTGTGAAACGTAATTCTTTATATTTGACATTTATCAATCATCCAGACTTCCCTCTTGATAGTGTTTAATATTTGATTTTATACATTCTTTTAAACTGTAAAAATGCAAAAAAAAAAAAATAAAATAAAAAATCCAGAGAGTCCCATATCTTTACCCCATAACATAAATGCACATGTGTTTAAGAGTCTGTGCCACTTGATACTTAAAGAGTGAGCTGTGAGCTGTGCAAGTGAGCTGTGCAGCATTTCTGGTGGAGGGTCCGTCACCTTCTTGTCTCCATGGAGATCTTATTATTTTGCCTGGAATGTCCCATGTTATGACTATAAATGTTCATCCATTACACTTGTTATGCTCAAAAATACATAGGGGTGACTCTCCACAGATCTGAATTGTAATATAACGTAGCGCTGTAACCAGTCTTCTTTGTCTTCTTTTCTGTCGTCTATGTGATACTGTAGGTGTAAGCTATACTGTGTAACAATCTAGACAAAGCAATAACATTTCCATGGAGACAACAGTCCATTAGAAATGTTACACAGTGCATCAATCTCCTCCTCTCGTCCTCTGACGTAAACAAAAGTATTTTTTTTTTGTCTTCTGCCAAAACTCTATTCTTGCTTTAAACATAAATAAAAGTGTCTGTAATTCTATAATGTTGTATCTTGTCTGTAATTATGTATTATTATAAACACTGTATGAAACTGTTAATTTTATACTTGTACTTAGCTAAAAAGCATCCCCCATCCCTGGTAAATTAAAAACTTTTACACTCGTACTTTTACTTTTGTACTGGTCACCACTGGAGAGACCATTTCTGCTAGCAAACAGACCTAACCTCCATATCTTCTGGGAGATAACCTGAGGGAGAATAAGTACAAGGACTGAATGAAGTAACAACGAAATAAGTGCAGGTTTCCGGGGCTCAGACGGTGCTCTATTGTACCAGCTGACAGTGACAGAAGCCCGCAGCCTTTCGTATGAGCCTGACTTCTAATATCTCACCTGCTGCTGATGACTGCGCCCTTTCTTCCTCTTTTTCCCCATTGTGTCCAATCCACAGATTCGATTTACAGGCCTTTAAAAATGATTCAAAATTTTATTGCACTGCTCACCGAACAGAACGGCGCAAAATGAAATATCGGAGGAAGAAGGCAGAGGTATTTTATTTGAAATACTCGACGCTAATGTCACAGGTGGTGGGTAGAGATCGGGGTCTTGGGTATCTTGTTTTGTGTATGTGTGCGTTCTGTGTTATTGCCAATGAGGGACTTGATATCAACAATATGCTGTGTTTTTTTGTTATTTTATTTTTTCATTAAAGCATGTCAGCTTTATTGGACAGGAAACATTTGAGCATTTGACCTGGGGTTGGAGAATGCAGAGAAACATTCAGCAAAGCTTTGTTTTAGCTAACCATAGACTATTTATATATAAATGGACATAGCTAAGTTGCTAGCTGCTGTGTTCCAAATAGGAAGTGAGTACGGGGGTGCCGATTGACTTTACATTGAAAAATGGTCACCCGTCTCCCTGTGAGTCTTGTCATTTTGGTCTTATAATGTCTTATAATGTCTTATAATGTTCCTATTAATACTGGTGTTTTTATGTCGCTAATTTGTCCATAAATAAACTATTTTTCCTAATATGGAACACTGCTCCAAATTCGCCTATAACCACCAGCACAGTGAGCTTCATTTGATTGGAGCTGAATACTATTGGTGATGTTACAGTCTCTTAGTCCACTTTTTATACAGGATATGGAGCTAACCCAGAGCTTAGCATCGATTATTTTTAATGTAAGTGACACACAAGCCTGAACTGGTAATCGGGCATACCGGACATTTTCCCGGTGGGCCAACAGTCCTAGGGGCTGATGCTGAGGAGGCGGCCCATTTGTCCATCTTCAATATAGACAGTGGACTACACCAACCAATACCTAAAATAACAGACATATTCTCTGGAGTGTCTGCTGGAGCCTCCACGTCCTCTGCAGGTTGAAGGTGGACAGGGAGAGGAGCAGCCAGAGACTGTGGACAGGGAACCCGAGGGAACCCGAGGGACAGAGTGACCAGGGAAGTGTCGCTCAGGCACAGCGGGTCAGCAGGTAGTAATGTTAGGATAATACAGTGGTACCTCACCTTACGAAATTAATTCGTTCCAGAAGTGGTTTCGTAACGTGAATTTTGCGTAAGTAAAGTAGCTATTTCAATGGAAAAAGCCTGATTCGTTACAAGGCCCCGTTCCAAGTTTTTTTTTTATAGTCTAACTTTTTTTTATAGTGTAACACTGTGTTCTGCATCCTGATTGGCTAAGAGACTGTAGACCCAGGACTAAACGTGGACTAAACCAGGTCTAAACCAGGACTGGACACCAGGATTAAAGCGCCGCGTGCAGGTTTATTTCCTGGTTTCGTGCTAGCTCTGCTATTAGCAGCAGCACCGGTGTACCTCACGAGTCACGGCTGAGGTGAGCAGCGACTGTGTGCGTGGGGGGAAGGGGGAGGGCGGAGAAGTGTGTGATAGCGCAGCATGACCCGGCGCGGGGCTGTGAGCACGAGACCCGTGAGCACGAGACCCGTGCTCAAACCGTGCCTCCTCTAGACCAGATCTAAACCAGGTCTAAACCAGGATTAAACCACCGCGTGCGGGTCTATTTCCTGGTTTCGTGCTAGCTCTGCCGGTGTACCTCACGAGTCACGGCTGAGGCGAGCAGCGAGGAGGGGAGGTGATGTGCCTCCCCTCAGGACGGCACGCAGTCCGAGGGCATGAACGAACGCAGGCAAGAGCCTTAATCTTGGTTTAATCCTGGTTTAGATCTGGTTTAGACCTGGTCTAGAGGAGGCACGGTTTGAGCACGGGTCTCGTGCTCGCAGCCCCGCGCCGGGTCATGCTGCGCTATCACACACGTGTCCGCGCGCAGTCTTCTCCCCCCTCCCCCTTCCCCCCACGCTTCACTATTAATACATTTTGTTGAAAATCTATGAAAGTTTGAGTGTTTAAACGAGAGACAAATGTGAGAAAAGTTTAAATCCAGTCTGAGAAAAGCGTATAATGTGTGTGGCTGAGCGCGCATTATTTGAATTTTTGAGATTTCGCATTTCGTAACTAGAATTTTCTTTCGTATCTAGAGACCAAAATTTAACGTGAAGGCATTTCGTAACTTTGAATTTTCGTTTGTTGGGTCTTTCGTAAGGTGAGGTACCACTGTACTGGGACTTTTAGTTGATGGACAGGCATGAAAATTGTTCACCTTTTGGCGAAATTCACCGTTTTGAAGCAAAATAAGTGACCTACTTGAATCGTGTAGATTCGATGAGAAAAGGGTTTTTTAAAGTTTCATTTTCACAGGAATTTCGCCTGGGGTGCCAGCCAACGTGCTCCTGACTTTGTGTGCAAGATGCATTTTAAATAAACCGTTGAAAGTGTTGAATGTAGTTACTGTGAGTTTGCTGGTGCTTTTTGGGAGCTGGGATTTTTCCTTTAAATGTTGCGCCCTGGTTTCCCTTCGGCCAAGATGTAACAATAGTAAAATGCTTTGCTTTGGGGAACATAAACATAAATTAGTCCGTTGTGCTCCGCTAATTATGAGGGGCCGGTCTAAGCCAAAAATACCAGGGCCGTTTTTTGTCCCAGTCCAGCTCTTGTGACACACTTACATTATAAAGTATAAAACATATGAATTCAAACTCTAATCAAAACATGTATTCTTGTAGCCAAGGCTGTCGTGTTATATGTATCATTTTTAATGATACCATGTAATAACTCAAATAATACTCAGATTTAGCAAATTTTGGGTCACAAGTTGGAGTGTTTTTTGTTTAAGGAATGTGTTTTGTGTTAAACATGTGTGAATGGAACAAAGCACAACTCCAGGTATGTTTTTAATAAGAAAACATTATAATATAAGAGTAGAGCCGCTGCTCCTCCACATCGAGAGGAGCAGCTGAGATGGTTTGGGCATTTGTTCGGGATGCCTCCTGGATGTCTCCCTCGGGAAGTATTCCGGGGATGTTCCACAGGCAGGAGGCCCTGGGGAAGACCCAGGACACACTGGAAGGACTATGTCTCTCGGATGGCCTGGAAATGCCTTGGGGTCCGCCCAGAAGAGCTGGAGGAAGTGTCTGGGGTGAAGGAAGTCTGGGAGTCTCTTCTTAGACTGTTGCCCCCATGACAGGAACAGTATAACATAAACCAGAAAAAAACAAAAAAAAACAAAAAAAAAACATGATATGGGTGATTCAAATTTAGCTGCAATTAATCAAAAATATAAAACTTCCTGTTCTTGCATTTGACTATAATTCATCATAAAACCAGCTGCACAGGCCTTGAACTGATCCCTGCATACAATTCTAATAATAGAGTGTTATTTTATGGAGGTGACAGAGGTTGGGTAAAAACTGTGAGACTGTTCTCTAATGACACGTTGCATTATGTATTGGGATAATTATTCAGAATTGCGACTGGGTAAATAGACTGGATGTATTCCAAGAGCAGCAGACGGCTGCACTCAACCTTGCCCAGGGGCAGTGCATTATACATACAGTGGGTTCGACATGCATAAATGTATAGGGCCAAAGAGGTGGAAGTAAACAGTAAACACCCTTCATTGCTCCCATTGTGGCACTAGCAGTGAGCTAATTGATCTGGTTACATGGAGTGAAGGGACGGTGAAGTCACACTCGGGGCCCAGTCTTTGACCTAAATGTCACGGTGATAGGTGCACACAGAGCTGTACTGAAGAGGTATGGAACAAGCACCAGAGGGCTGTCAGCTTGTATTTCTCGGATTAGTGTTCGGGGGCTGTGGGGAACGTGACTGAGGCTGTTTACAAGCACAGAATGGTAATTAATTGCAATGTTGTAGTGCAAGTGAGTGAAGGTTTAGAGAAATATAATCAAGAGCGGTATTCAAGTACTTTTAGACATATTTTAAAGACATGGTAAAATACATTTTTAATTCGGTCAGCTGGACACACTGCACAGTTCATGTTTAGTGCAGTTCAAATGACCTAGCTAACAATCTGTTAACTGTTAACAAGTAAGTGTGTTAGTGTCAGTGTAGTTTCAGTGTAGTTAGCTCGTCAAGTCAGGCAGATATAAGACAGTGTCCACCGGCTATTTGACCAGAACTGAAGAAGCAGCAGCTGTGAAACGTCTTCACTCAAAAAAAAAAACCTTTGTCCACTTAACTGAAGTGAATTTTCTTTTGCTATGGATCCTACCTGGATGACGGAGGGAGTACAAAGCTATATTTTAAAGCCCATTATTTCTGGACAGACATGTTTTGGATAGAACCAGCCAAAACCACACGCTATTACAAACATTATAAAGACATATGGGTGCCCCTGATTTCTGATGGGGAAGATGGACAGGCAGATTGACTAATCAGAGAATGGGGGGATGGCTGACTGGGACTGGCTGGTCAGGCAATAACAAGTCTAACTCAATTGTTCTCTTAAAAATGAAATGAAATATTTATCAGCTAAATTGACATTTTACCGGGCGACCACAGTGCTAGACACAGCCCCATCTCCATACATCTCCATTTGTGATTTCAAAACTATATAATTGCATATTTTGTTGTACTACAACTTCAGCGTGAGTGGAAGATGCTATCGGAAGTGTCTACAAAGTGTTTTCATTAAGCGTCTGCGGTCTTGTATCTTTTCTTTTACTGTTGTTATCTTTACCGTCTTAAAGCACACACACAGTCTAGTCTCTTAAGGGCCTTCAACCCGGGCCACTTAAGATTCATCCCATTAAAGTCCAGGCCAGTCAATTCCGCCGCACGCTCTTAATAGATGACTCAGGAGCGAGACTTAGTGGGAGATTGGAGCTGATTATGCCCTTGTTCTGTTCATTTGCACAGACCCTGCTTAATTGACTTGGGAGCAGCGATCCATTGGACACCCACTATCTGCTGCCAACCTCTGCCTGACCCGGCTCACGGCAGGGAACAGGAGAGCAGCTCGTGTTTAAATAAACTGTTTGTTTTCATCTGTGCATGTGTGTGTGTCTGTGTGTGTGTGAGGAATACAGTCGGAGATAACAGGGAGAGAGAGAGAAAAGAGGAAGTGTTGAGCTTGTTTATCCCTGCGAAAGATAAAATAAAAGAGGATGAGAGAGCGGAGCTGCGTGCAGTTAAGAGTGAAGGGGGTGTTCGTGTGTAATGTAATGTAACAGACGGGAGAGTTCAAAAGTCACACAGGCTTTACTAACAATAAAGTATTCCCCGGGGCCAAATGCAGTCCCCCAGACACATTCCAGAGCAGCATAACCCTTGGTGCTCATGCTGGATTGGCTCAAATTATTAGCAGTAGTTTTTGCTGAATCTTTAAAGGTGCATTGTGTAAATTTTCTGGTGGGAGGTCCATCAAATCACAGTCAGCAGTCAAAACACTTTTTTTTTTTAACTATAAGGTAGAGCTGTATGTCATAGTGTGGAACATGCTAGGCAGAGCAAACCATCACTAACAAACATTGCATTGTAATACAGTACTTTATTATTATTATTATTATCCTATTATTATTATTATTATTATTATTATTATTATTATTATTATTATTATTATTATTATTATTATTATTATTAATTAATATTATTATTATTATTATTATTATTATTATTATTATTATTATTAAATTATTTCTCTGCCTTTGACCCATCATTTCAGGAGCAGTGGGCAGCTCATCTTTCAGGCGCCCGGGGGACCCATCTCCAGGATCTTATTGCTAGGCTTAGTCAGGACCTCAGCTGGAGGATTTTACCTATGGAGCATGTTTTTGGGTTGATTTGGGAAACTGAATGCCCGAAAGCCCACTCAGACACGGGAATAACATGCAAACTCAGAAAGGCCAAGGCAACCCAGAGATCGAACCCAGAACCTTTTTGCCGTGCCGCCTTCTGTTCCAAGCCTGATTTAAAGGTGGTGTCAACATGGCTATGACAGCACCCATCTGATTGATGCAGCCCTTTATGAATACAAGTTTGGACACCCCTGATATCAATAGTGTTTGGATTTGGATTTTGAAGGTATTGGTATTAGTTTTCTAAAAGTTATGGGTTATGTGTCTGGTTCGGTTCTGAATAGCTGTAAAAATGAGACACGTTATAAAATGCAGATTGTTAGACCTGTACCACAGACTGCTAACTGCTGAAGGTTAGAGAAGCATTCGATGGCAGTAAATACACTCTGCAAGCAACATTTTCTTGGGTACTGTATGGCAGTGTTTCCCAACCTTTTTTGTCTTCTGTACCTCCTTACCCGTTTTGTCATACCTCGAGTACCCCCTCACTCATACGTGTTGATAATTCTCCAAAAGTAGAACGTGACACAACGGATTATTAAGTGAAAATCATTTTATTTCATCTCCTTAATTTGAAAATTTAATTCTCAGGCATTTTCTCTCTTTTATTTCACTCAAATTTACTCAAATTAGAATTTAAAAATTCCCAAAAATCTCCCCCTGCGCCTGGCAGCGACACTGCCGAGTACCCCCTGCAGTGTGCTCGCGTACCCCTAGGGGTACTTGAACCCCTGGTTGGGAAACACTGCTGTATGGTATGAACCTAGTTACGATGTACTAAATATTTTGTGTCTAATCAAGAAAATATCCCAAAAACAAGCATTCAGTGAAGGACCTTTCCCAATAGTTCAATGTTTCACATGTTCAGCTGATGAGCATAAAGGTCTCTTTTAATACTCTTGGACTAAAGTACGCACAGTTAAATATGTTGCAGATGTCAGTGAACAAGCTATAGAAAAATATTGCCTGGCCTTTTGACATCATTAGCACCAAACAACATTCTGTAAGTGAAAGTAGTATTTGCACAAAAGTAGAAATGTGTTTTGTTGAAAAGCTTGTATTCTCCCTGGAGGTTAAAGTTCATCTGGCCTTTGTCTAACCAAGTCTTACAGAAGAAGATGTAACCATGGAGATAGAGACTGGAGTGGAGGGAGCCGGAGCGTCCCCCTTGTATCATTACTCAGCCCTGGATAAACAAGCCAAACAATAACACATTGTGTACAGTGATACTGAGAAATGGCCCCGCTCATACTCTTGTGCTGAGTCCAAATATTCCCCACTACTTTTGAAAACAAAGCATATTTCTGAATCTGGCTCTGAAGGCAGCACATTGGATTTCACTCATAAATGTTTTAAAAATGTAGAAATATTTATGACCCATCCTCTATTATAGCAAATCTATAGCAGGACCATTAGGCCTGCATTAGTAACTGAAGTATATTTGACCTAATCCTGGTACTCAGTGAGAAGTCAATAACTTACATTAAGGGCCGCATAAATAAAAATATGACTGTGTTTTTTCTATTCTATTTTCGTAGCACTTTCAAAAGGCTCTTTCTCTCTCCATGTCCTCTTAATTGAAACATTCATAACAAGAAAACAATTCCTCTGTGGCAATGTCCAACAGCAGTGCTACAAGACAGCAGCCGAGGAGACATACTCGATCCACAACAGAATTAGCAGAAGTAACTACATCAGAATGAAAAGTGCACTCCTCGGCCAGGACTTTGTTGTAATCGTGTTTCCGAATGACCTTCTTATGTATGCTTATTGTAGCTGCAATTGGATTTCGCATTGTCTTATCAAGTTTGTGTGCTGACAATTTCATCAAAGCATGGAGGAAAAAAATGCATTAGCGGCGCCACAGCAGAGACTATGAAAACAAGCTAAAAGCCAAACTCGGCGTCCAACTGAGTCCACTATGCAAGGTACAAAGGAACTATTTTTTGTTAGTTTCAAATGCCATGAGCGGTTCTTTTCTTTCAATTATGTCGCGCAAAACAAAAGGTCAGATTTGGACATTTACAAACAAAGGAGAGAGTCTTCAGTATTGTTGTTAGTGGTGAAAAGCTAGTATAATAATGTGGCCATGAGCTAATATACTGTAGTGAGATAAAGACGTAACAGCCCTTTAGGTCAAACGCTTAGGTCTGTTTGAACGGGCTGTCCTGAGGTGAGTGGGCATTACGGAGCAAGTATAAAACATAAGCATTTACTTAAAAGTGTGAAATTAAACATATTTGTAAGGATACAGTGAGAGAGTTGTTAACACCAGTTTCTCTCAAACGAAGATTGGTGAACCTTTAGTGGTAAAATCTCTGTAAATTAAAACATTCCATAACAACGTGTTTGTTTCATTCACTCATGTTTAATACTCTAATGGTGCATATTTAGCTGTAGTTCTCTCAAACAGAAAACACTGTTTCACCTTGTGATGTCGTGTGTTTTTAAACTCCATACACTTTCACTATAAAGGCTGTTGAAAACTATAGCTTCATGTAGACAGACTAATAACAAAGGATTACTCAAACATGTCAAAACCCAGCTTTAGGTATGTTTTTGAGGAGGTAACAACATTATAAGAAGGCTTAAAGCTCACAAGATTCAATTTTATGTAATATAGGACCTTTATGAATGCATGAATGAATGCCTGTTATTGTCACTATTCACATGTACAATTTACATTATACATACTCACAATGAGAGTGAAAACATCTCACTTCAGTGCACCTTTAAGTAGGATATTTACAACACAGTATAGAAAAAATAGTGAAAACAAAAAAGTGCCATAAAAAAAAAAAAAAGAAGAGTAGGGCATAGGTAGAGGAGGAAACAATTACAGTGGTACCTCACCTTACGAAATTAATTTGTTCCAGAAGTGGTTTCGTAACGTGAATTTTTCGTAAGTTGAATAGCTATTTCAATGGAAAAAGCCTGATTCGTTCCAAGGCCCCGATCCAAGTTTTTTTTTATAGTGTAACATTTTTTAATAGTGTAACATTGTGTTCTGTGTAGAGACTGTAGACCCAGGACTAAACGTGGACTATACCAGTCTAGACCAAGGTCTAAACCTGGACTGGACCAGGTGGATTAAAGCGCCGCTTGCGGGTCTATTTCCTGGTTTTGTTTCGAGTCACGGCTGAGGCGAGCAGCGAGGGGGACCGCACGCAGTCTGAGCGCATAAACGGACGCATGCAAGAGCCGCGGTGGTCTAGACCTGGTCTAGACCTGGTCTAATGTTGTTTCCTCATCACAAACAGACCTGGTCTAGACCAGGTCTAGAGGAGGCACGGTTTGAGCACGGGTCTCGTTCATGCGCTCAGACTGCGTGCGGTCCCCCTTGCTGGTCGCCTCAGCCGTGACTCGAAACGAAACCAGGAAATAGACCCACACGCGGGGCTTTAATCCACCTGGTCTAGTCCTGGTTTAGTCCAGGTTTAGTCCTGGTCCAGTCCTGGTTTAGTTCAGGTCTAGACCTGCTGGCAGCCCCTGCGCGCGGACACGCGCTATCACACGTGTCCGCGCGCAGTCTTCTCCCCCTTCCCCCTTCCCCCCACACTTCACTATTAATACATTTTGTTGAAAATCTATGAAAGTTTGAGTGTTTAAACGAGAGAGAAATGTGAGAAAAGTTTAATTCCAGTCTGAGAAAACCGTATAATGTGTGTGGCTGAGCGCGCATTATTTGAATTTTTGAGATTTCGCGTTTCGTAACTTGCATTTTCTTTCGTATCTAGAGACCAAAATTTAACGTGAAGGCGTTTCGTAACTTGAAATTTTCATTTGTTGGGTCTTTCGTAAGGTGAGGTACCACTGTAAAAGTATAACATGCATTTTAAAGCAACACTGCATAACTTTCTGGAAGTGACATGTCACCGTAGAAATAAAAAAGTTCCAACCATACTTTTCCATGGTTGGAACATTTTCCATGGAGATATTTCTTGCCATATTATGGGATATTGTCATCAATTTTTTTTTTCCATAGAGACAAAGAGGCTGAACCCCTCCTTCATGCTTTATACGAATGTAAGGATAAGGTTTGTGAAGTCTATTTGGCTGCAAAATTACTAGCTTTAAGGAGAAAGAAAAAAATCCTGAAATTCTCAAATTTGCATTAAATTAAATATATGGTTGAAATGAGCTTTTTCAGAAAATACAGGTGAGGACTTAGCTCTCTTTCTGGCATAAAGATAAAAAAAAAACTAAACAGATTTACAGCCTATAATTAATAAAATTATAACACAAAACAAAAAAACAACACTCCATACAAAATGTATTTCAAGGACTCACAAACACAGTGACTGCTTCAAAATGTCAGTGCGTGTATACTATTGTAAGAGAAAGTTATTGTTATTTTTATATTTTAAGATATTTTATTGTTATTATTCAATGTTTTATGTGTATATTTCCAAATGAAAACCATGTTGACCATTACTTAGCATTTTTCATGACTTTAAAGGTGCATTGTGTCACTTTTCTGACGTAGGGTCTGCCATCTGCTTGTCTCCATGGAAATGTTATTACTAAATGTTTCGCAGTATGGCATTAAACCTTTTTATCACCATGGACACCAAACCAGACAGATACAGGTCAGATCTGCGGAGAGGCAACCGACCTCAAATACTAGGTATTTTTGAGCAATAAAACCCCCTGTAATTGAATCAATGTAAGTTAGATCACTTTAATGTCATACTGTGGAATATTCCAAACAGAGCAATGACATCTCCATAGCGACAAGAAAGTGACGGACCCCAACTAAAAAGTTACATAGTGCCTCTCAACTTCTGATGGCTTTTTGAAATACTTTGTCTCCTGCTACAATTTCGTTCTAAGTTAGCGTTAATTTGCCTGTGACATTAACGTGGAAATGGGATCAGTGGTGAGCAGGTTAAGCGAGCGATCATCTCAGTGGTGGGTGGAGGATGTGACGTAACGCCCCACCAGGAGCAAATGGATGGAGTGACTGTTCCCCCTCCATAAGTCAGGTCTGGAATGAATATAAATGGGGGTGTTGAAGTGCAGGGACTGGGCTTGTGCTGAATGACTTTTTGCACGCCGCCCTACAAAAGCCGTGTTCCCCTCCTAATGGGTTTAGCTTGACTGAATTCAATCATGTCCTTTGATATCTTCTGAAGAGGATGCAAATTGTCCATCAGCCCTAGCTCAGCTTTGCACCTCTCCTCCACGTCTTCTGCAGCATCACTCATTCCTTCTGATTATTCTTTTACCGTGACGCTGTTTTGTTTTTGCTGTTTTTTTTGTGCTGTTTTTTTGTCCTGTTTTCATGCTTTGTTTGCATTTATCCACAACAAGCTTGAACATGAGTCTGAATGATGGTTGCAGTAATGGTTGTGCTCTGTGGGGTTCATTGCAGGTAATGTAAAGTTCAAAAAGTTCAAAGTTCAAGTTCAAAGTCAACTTTATTGTCAATTCTGCCATATGTGTTCGACATACAGTGAATCGAAATTCCGTTTTTCCCTGGCCAAGCAGTGCAAAAAAGACAGTGTACAAAATACAATATAAAGACAATACAAAAAGTATCTAAGACTAAATCTAAAAGCAGTGCAAAGAATAAATACCTATTTACAGATTTAGTAAAATGTGCAATAGAAATAAGGTTGTCAAAGGAAATGTACAGTATGTAGCCTACGTTCTACAGTTTAACTGCACAAAATTGACTCCTGAGAGCTTTAAGCCACGTTGCAATGTTGTTTCCTCATCAAAAACATACTTGGAGTTCTGTTTCATTCACATATGTTTGAGTAATCCTGGTTTAATAGACTGTCTACATCTCCAAAGCGCAAAACGCTCTGGTCCACACGTGTGATGTTATGAAGCGGTAGTTTTGGCAATTCCGGGGCTGAAATGATCCAAATGATTCTAGTGAAGGTGTATGGAGTGGAGCACTTCCTCTATTACCACATCATAAGTTGGAACAGAGTGTCTTATTTGAGAGAAGAACTCAGCTTAAATATGCAGGATTTATGTGTTAAACATGTATATGAAACAGATCACAACTATGTATGTATATATGTTTTTCATGAGGAAACCACATTTCCACATACAGCTCTGGAAAAAAATAAGAGACCACTGCATTTTTTTCTGAAATCAGCATCTCTACATGTATTACAGCCATTCCATTCCAGCGTCTGTTGAATTCCAACACAAATACAAAGCTGAGCTACTTCAGTTCTTGCACCAGGAGTGGAATAAAGTCACCCAAGAACAATGTGTAAGACTTGAGGAGAGCATGCCAAGACGCATGAAAGCTGTGATTAAAAATAAGGGTCACTGCACCAAATATTGATTTCTGAACTCTTCTTAAAGGAAAAGTAAAACTTTTTTTTACAATCTGAGCCTTCTTTTGGCAATAAAACAAGAAGTTTTACTCACCCATAGCACTTTGGTGTCAATTGGAGTGGTATCGCAGAAGTTATGTTGGAGCTGTTCTGTTCTACTAATGATCCCGTATCCATTAACATGGTGCTCGTATCATATGCTCGGGGCATTACTTTGCGCTCTCCAAATAACACAAACTTTAGCATTTTTCAAATAACAGAAGATCGCTGTGTCAGGGTAGACTTTTAGTGGATTCCAAAACGGCCTGAAACCCGATATCCAGCTATAGTTTCATTTGATGACGTCATCAGAGAGGACAGTGCGCATGCGTGAACTCAGCTGTTTTGTAAACACCGCTAGTCCGAAAGAAGCTAACACCGCTCTGAACTTTACTTTTCTGTTGCGATATCGGGTTTCAGGCCGTTTTGGAATCTACTAAAAGTCTACCCTGACACAGCGATCTTCTGTGATTTGAAAAGTGCTAAATTTTGTGTTATTTGGACACCGCAAATCAGTGCCCCGAGCACTCACGCTAACGGATACGGGATCACTAGTAGAACAGAACGGCTCAACATAAGTTCTGCGATACTGCTCCAAGTGACACCAAAGTGCTATGGGTGAGTAAACTACTTGTTTTATTGCCGAAAGAAGGCTCAGATTGTAAAAAAAAAACCTTAATTTTCTTAAACTTAATTTTCCTTTAAGTGTAAACATTAGTATTATGTTGTTTTAAAATGAATTTCATCTTTTTTCTTTGCATTGTTTGAGGTCTGAAAACATGCATCTTTTTTGTTATTTTGACAATTTTTCATTTTCTGCAAATTAATGCTCTAAACCAGGCATGGGCAAACTACGGCCCGGGGGCCATATGTGGCCCGTTAGGCTTTTTAATCCATCCCGCCGAACTTGAAGAAATTATATTAATAAACCTTGTTAATGTGTTAAAGTTTTAATTTCCCGGAAATTGTGGTGTTTTCCAACAGCTGGCGCACTACATACATTGACCTTTGTTGAGGTGCAGCATTTTGCTCCACGTTTGTGCTTTACTCTTTAGCCCCTCAGCCCTCCTGTAAAGATGAGCGGAGCTAAGAAAAGAAAAGTGTTTAATACGGAGTGGACAAGTAAATATTTTTGCCTGGAGGCACGTCCGAGTGTTTCTAGGCTCGGAAGTCCTTTATCTGAGCCTCTGGACCTTTGAACAGCAGTGGTTTAATTTTATTTTATGTGGAAATGTGTTTATTTTTCAATGGAACGCTTCAAATCTCTCCCCCCGTGCAAAAACAAGGAAATGGATCAGCTGAGAGCTAGAGCCGAGAGCGGAGACTTTGGCCACGCCCCCACCCTCTATTATTGGCCAGCTTTTTTCTCCTCATTTGCATTCAAGCAACAACTCCCATTATGACCTGTTCTGAGGGAGAAAAATTACTCTTTCTCATCTTATCTCTGTTTCTCATGCACTGAGTGTTGATTTTGAAGAAGGATTCATTTACAGTATTAGGGAACCATTAAGGAGCCATATAAAAGCATCAAGAAGTACCATGTCATGGGATCTTTAAAGAATATCAGGCGTCACTTTGCCACAAAACAGTCAACGAAAGAATGAAAGAACCTGAAGGAAAACAGAACTTTCAGTGCTTTAAAATAGTAACTGTTAGTAATAAAAAAGCTGTATTTTCTTGATTAAATTTTAGGTGTTTTAAGAGACATTTTAATAAATAGCTAAATACCTTGAAAGATGGACATTTTGTTGTAATGCTTTTGTTCATTTTTAATTGAAATAAAGCACACATTTTCTACATATCCCATGTTATTTTTAGTGTTTTTACCAAAACACTAAATCCACCTGCTCCTGGTCCGGCCCTTCTGTCAAATTTTAGAACCTTTTGTGGCCCACGAGTCAAAAAGTTAGCCCACCCCTGCTCTAAACGATAATAATTTTATTTGGAATTTGGGGGAAATGTTGTCAGTAGTTTATAGACTCAAACAAAAATGTTCATGTTTCACTTATAGGTATTTTTCACATACCTATAAGTAGTCAAATCAGAAAAAAAAACTAATCATTTTGCAGTGGTCTCTTATTTTTTTCCAGAGCTGTAGATCAGAAAATCTTGTAATATAAGCTCTTTAAAAAGGTATTTTAATCACCACCAAACTAGAGTTGCCAGTGCCTAAACCTGCATACACAGGACACACAATGTATATATTTTTTTCTCATTCTCACTATATGGACAGGCCATGGCGAACCTCACCTCATTCAATCACTCAGCTGCAGAAGCTCCACTAGCACTGACTGATGATTTGCTGAGGGTGCTGGGATTTGGGCAGTGATGATCCAGATCAGAGAGAGTCCTTTTGCATGTAAACCAACTGAATTTCAGCATTAATACTGAGCATTAATACTGACTGAAAATGAAATACTCATGTGAGGCTCATGAATATTCATCTTGAGAACAAAAACATTAAATTATAACATAAATAAATGGAACATAATGTCCAGCGTTTTTTGTAATTAAGAATAAATCAGCATACAATATGTTATGAAAAACCTATATTTGATTTGAACATGTCCACCTCATATTTGTGGACATAGTAGGTCATATTCATTACCTGGCCAGCCAAATGATATCTCTCTGTATTTGCTATACAGCGAGATACCATTTGGACACCCTCGCTCCACCCTCGCTCCCCCGGTTAACAACGGACTCCGCGATTCTGATTCGTTCAAAGATGGTGACGTCAGTGCACCCGCCTTTGCCCGCAACGTCACTCTTAGGCAGCGGAAGTTCCTCCTCAGTTTTGAATCAAGATGGCGCATCGGAGAACTGAACGTCCCTTCCATTCAGCTGTAAAATTGGTCTTAAATGACCTAAAACACATCGATTCCTTAAAACCACAGCAGCTGACAGCTCTAGAGGCCTTTCTTTTCTTTCTTTTCTTTTGTTTTATTTGTTCACGTCGCTGTCCGTTAACTGTTCTCTGATTGGTTCACTTAGCTGTCTGTCTACGTGCAACGGCAGCGCATTCTGGACCAAGCATTACCAGACTCGCCGCTGGTACAGCGATGAGTCATGGATTCTTCCAGGCAAACATATTCATGAAATTTTAGATCAAAATATTTCATACAGTTTCTGACAGATGTGATTTCTGCACAATTATGCATTTTAAGCATGAGTAGTAACTCATAAAAGGTGTTTGAAAGGGCCATTATTTTAATTATTAGTGAATGTTATGTCTCAATAAACAATGAAAAGAACAGAATAATCTGGTCGTGTTTTTGTTTTAGTGCTGGGATGACATGTTTTGATTAGTAAAGGTCAATGTATTTATTGGATGGGCTCATAATGTAATCATCATTCACTGACTTCCTAAAAGCAGTCGTACAATGTGTTGGAACAGGGAGGTACAATGGAGGGTAAATTAAGCATATTTTCATGCTGAATGACAATTTAATCTACTTTGGGCTACATGTGCATTCTACCTCCTGTTCAAATGAGAAAAGGTGTTTAATGCAAATTGTGTAATGCCGAAACAACAGGGCTTTGTGTGATAGTGTTTGTGCTCCCGTCAATCTTTGTTACACATCCATTAAAGGTTATACGGCATTAAAAAGTCAAGTCTGTAAAGTTTTATGGTGTGGGGTCCATTACCATGGGGAAGTTATTGCTTTGCCTGGATGGTTTCACAGTAAGGCATTAAAGGTATTAAGTGTCTATTCAATTACAGACGTTTTATTGCTAAAGTGCAAAACATGCATTCTAACTAAACCGACTCACCTCTCCACAGATCTGATCTATAACTTGGTCTAGTGGTGTCAGGTGTTTCTGCCTTGAAGCTAGACAATGTTTAAAGGGCCCATATTACACTATTGCCTGATCTATGTCCAGGGCTGGACTGGGACAAAAACGTCCCTGACCTTTTTGGCTTAGACCGGCCCCTCATAATTAGCGGAGCAAAACAGACTAATTTATGTATGTGTTCCCCGAAGCACAGTATTTTACTATTGTTACATCTTGGCCGCAGGGAAACCAGTGCATAATATTTAAAGGAAACATCCCAGCAAGAACCACCAGCAAACTCACAGTAACTACACATTCAATGGTTTATTTAAAATGCATCTTGCACACAAGGTCAGGAGCACGTTGGCTGGCACCCCAGGCCAAATTCCTGTGGAAACGAAACTTAAAAAAAAACAAAAAACTTTTCTCATCGAATTTACATGATTTAAGTAGGTCACCTGTTTAAAGGTGAGCGATTTTCATGCCTGTCCATCACCTAAAAGTCCCGGTATTATCCTAACATTACTACCTGCTGACCTGCTGTGCCTGTGCTACACTTTCTGGTCAGGCTGTTCCTCGGGTTCCCTCGGGTTCCCTGTCCAGAGTCTCTGGCTGCTCCTCTCCCTGTCCAACTTCAGCCTGGGCTGCAGAGGACGTGGAGGCTCCAGCAGCCCCTCCAGAGAATGTCTGTTATTTTAGAACATTTTGCAGCGTTTATAGTAAGATTTTTTAATCTTTTAGGCCGCAATTCCTCTGCACCCCCTTTCTACAGCTTCTCCATGTTTCCACGCTCAACACTGAAACTGGCTGGGATCAGTGCAGAGAAAGGGGTGGGACCGCTCTCGTAAGCTTCTATATCCTGATTGGTTTAGTCCACTGTCTGTAATGGCGGCCTATTGATGGATCAATAGGCCGCCTCCTCTAAATTGTGGACCAGTCTCTAAGTTAAAAAAATAATAAGTAAATAAAAAACTCTCGGCCCACTGGGAAAATGCCCGGTATGCCCGATTACCAGTCCAGGCCTGTCTATGTCTATCTGTCTGAGTTCTTCTCTCAAACCAAAAATGGTCTATTCAACCTCTTGATGTCATGTGGTAATACTGGCAGTTCTCCGCTGTGTTTTTAAACTCCACACACCTTTGCTTGAATCATTTACATTATTTTCGACCTGGAATTGCCTATTTCTACTGAACAAAAGGTAAAAGGCAGTTTTTAAGTTGAAAACTACCACTACATGACATTACAAGACTAATAATAAAGAGTTACTCATGTGAACGAAACAAAACACAACTCCAGGTTTATTTTTGATGAGGTAACAACAAGAACATGGCTTAAAGGGATATGCCACCCCCAGGTCAAATTTGGGCATCTCCCCACAGTCCAGAGACTAAAATAAGTGGTGAAAAGCGTTTTCCTGCTCACCCAGCCATTGTCCGAGTCTGTCGCCACTGACCGCCGCGGTATCTGGTGCTCCTCCGCCTTAGACTGGAGTCTAACGTAGCCAGAGAAAGATTTCGGCCAAAAGGAATTAATTTGCTCGATGCGTTTCCCAATTACTTTGTGTGTAGTGCGCATTCATATCGAGTGCAAATAAATGTGCAAATCAACACGGAGAGCTTGCCTTGGTCATTTTGGGTGGGAACTATTTTCCAGTGCGTAAGAATACAGCCGTATCACGCACCACGTTTTGCAACAGGGGAACTCCCTTCCCGGTGCGTAACTGGGATTCCCCTGGCAGCGTGCTGCGTGGTACGGCTGTATTCTTACGCACTGGAAAATAGTTCCCACCCAAAATGACCAAGGCAAGCTCTCCGTGTTGATTTGCACATTTATTTGCACTCGATATGAATGCGGATATTACTCAGTCAATCTTCCCAGGAAATGTTTTTGCTATTTGTAATACTTGTACAATATTTTGAGCCGGGTTTTTACAGCTGACCTTCAGGTGGTGGTTCAGGATGTTGGTTGTGTTTATCAGAGTAAGGAGATGCATTGCTGAATGTCCTACTGGAAAATAGACAATATATGGAATAACTGGAAACATAACTGTAAAATAGTCGTTTGTTTCATGTAGACACATTTGAGTAATTAGCGAATTTCAAATGCTATCTCGGTTGATTGTAAAAAAAATGTGCATTATATTGGTTATGAAGTTGTGTTGAAAGGATTAGTACAGAAGCCGACAGAGGCCATGTTCGTAGTGATTATTTTCCACCTGAATAACGAGAAAATTAACTCGAGATCTTAAGAAAACGACACAATTAAATTGTGATCTCGAGAAAGCAAAACTGTTATTTTGAGATCTCGAGAAAACAAAGAGTTATTCCGTGATTTTGAGAAAACAAAAAATGATTCCGTGATCTCGATGAAGCTGGGCCAGTCTTCTCCGGAGGTGGCACGGACTAATCTTGAAAGTGTCCCGAATTAAAAGACGTAATGCAATCTACCCCTCTGTCCACCCCTGATCAAAATATGGCCTTATCAGCTTATCGATCATTATTCCAGACATTCTAATGACCAAAAACACTTCTATTCAGAATGAGAAATATCCCCGAAGTCAGCCTGTCACAACGTGGTGGTAGATGTTTCAGTTGTTTTCTCGAGATCACGGAATAATTGTTTCGTTTTCTCGAGATCTCGAAATAACTGTTTTGTTTTCTCAAGATCACGAAATAATTGTGTTGTTTTCTTGAGATCTCAAATGAATTATCTCGTTATCTCGGGATAACAAGGAAGAAAAAAATATTGTTTATGAATATGGCCTCTGTCGACTTCCGTAGGTTAGAGATGCGCCAATCCAGCTTTTTTCAGTTCTGATACCAATGCAGATACTTTAGCTTTAATGTCAACCAATACCAGGGCAGAGACTATAATTTAATTGTTATAATTTATTTCCTACAACAGCATAAGGTACAAAATGATTCAAAATTCAATAATCTGAGATATTTTGGGCCAACAATTGTCAGTAAATCATCTTATTATAGCAATTTATAGACCAAAATAGGATAGTGTCTGAACCGATATCTTGAAGGCATATATCCGATCCACCAAAGTGTTCAATATAGGCGCCAATATCCAATACCAGCATCATATCGGTGCATCCCAAGCCTAATCAAAATTACATTCACAATCCTTTCTGAAAAAACATGAATCTATAAATGAATTAAATCAGCAGGAGATCTGTGTGCCACTGTTGGTCTGAATACAACAAGATGACAGAGCCTGATAGATGAGCTCTCTGCAATTAGCCATGATGAATCGTATGGCTCTTTAGATCTTCTCTAAATAATTGATCTCAAAAAGCAACATCAGGCACAGGCTTTCCAAAAACAGAAGCATCAATGTCAAGTTCGGGTGATGTATGGAGACCCGGTTAAGATCCCATTTCCCAGGGTTCCACAGGGAGAGCTAAGTCCGTAGTAAATAAGAACTACGTGGCCAAGAGGCAGAGGCAAGAATCCCTGGACTTTCTCTTTCTCTTTTTCTCTCCACCCTTCTTTGTCTCCTCTTTTACGTAACTTGATGCATTCATTTTTGTCTCCACTGCTCCGCGCCTCAGCCCATCTTTCTCCTTCACATCTCAATCTCTTTTCGTTTGGTATCTTCTCAATCCTGCCTCTTTCATTGCCGCGTGCCTGGCAGACAATTGCTGAAAGGAAGGTGGAATTGGATGCCTCCTTCTTCGAGCTTTCCTTTGAGACCAAGAAGAAGGGATTTTGTTTTCTTGGAGTGAGTTGTTACTGCTCTCTCTGTCTCATCATCGTCCAAAATCATCAACTGACGATCACGGGCCCGAAGAGTTCAAAGCAACGGACAATAAATGAACCTCCGTAACTTTCTAGAGTGTGTAGATGTCTTCAGATATAAGGAGAAGTCATCTAAACTTATGCCAGTCTTTAGGTTTGTTTTGAATTACCTAAAAAGTAAACAGTTCTGCTATGAATTTACCTTTCTGAACAGTTCCACGGCTAGTATAAAAGATTATTCATCCTCGTACAAAAAGAGAAAGAAACGGCCAAGTCAATTATCAACTTTTTTAAAAATTTTAATCAAAACTCTTACCAATTCTGTTATATGACTGTGACAAGATAAAAAGGTTTTTTAACATAACAAACTTAACCCAAGTAATGTGTAACATTTCACTTTTTTGGCAGTGTTCGGTAAAGTGTGCATTGTGCTTCCATGGCAACTGATAAACATTCCACCACAAAGAAACAAGTAGAACACCCCCGATGTGATGTCACTGAAAACTATAATACAGCTCTGGAAAAAAATAAGAGACCACTGCAAAATTATCAGTTTTTCTGATTTTACTACTTAAAGGTATGTGTTTTGGCAAAAGGAACATTTTTATTTGAGTCTATAAACTACTGACAACATTTCCCCAAAATTCCAAATAAAATATTATCATTTTTAGAGCATTTATCTGCAGAAAATGATAAATGGTCAAAATAACAAAAAAGATACATGTTTTCAGACCTCAAACAATGCAAAAAAAAAACAAGATCAAATTCATTTTAAAACAACATAATACTAATGTTTATACTTAAGAAGAGTTCAGAAATCAATATTTGTTGCAATAACCCTTATTTTTAATCACAGCTTTCATGCGTCTTGGCATGCTCTCCACAAGTCTTTCACATTGTTCTTGGATGACTTTATTCCACTCCTGGTGCAAGACCTAAAGTAGCTCAGCTTTGTGTTTGTGTTGGAATTCAACAGACGCTGGAATGGAATGGCTGTAATACATGTAGAGATGCTGATTTCAGAAAAAAAAAATGCAGTGGTGTCTTATTTTTTTTTCAGAGCTGTATATAAAAGAAATAAAGAAAGAAAGCTATGCCTTTATTAGTCCCACAGTGGGGAAATTCCAGTTCTGCATTTAACCCATCCTGTTATCAGGAGCAGTGAGCAGCACATTACTGCACCCGGGGACCATCTCCATGATCTTCTGGCTTCGGCAGGACCAAAGCATGTTTTGGTGGGGGAAACCGGAGTGCCCGGAGGAAACCCACCCAGACACGGGGAGAACATGCAAACTCCACACAGAAAGGCTCGGGTGACCCGAGGATCGAACCCAGACCATGCATGCAAACTCCACACAGAACACACACAGAAAGGTCTGGGCGACCCGGGGATCGAACCCGGAACCTTCTTGCTGTGAAGCATGAGTGCTACCCACTCAGCCACCGTGCCGCCAATCATTACCGCCAGTGTTACCTACTGTGGTTTTTTTTCTTAATTTTTGCCCATTTTTGTGCAAAATAGGAATATTTGTTTGCTAACTCCAGCGATCTCTGCAATTTTAAGTACTTAGTGACAAGAACTGAAGTAGCTCAGCTTTTTGTGTTGGAATTCAACAGACGCTGGAATGGAATGGCTGCAATACATGTATGAGGACATAACTCACATAATTGAAATGTTTTAGAAATATTTCTAGTAGGGGATCTGCTGTTTGGGTCCTTAAATATGTTATTGCTTTGCCTGAAATGTTCTGTCTTATATAATTGTGAATCTCTAACAATTATTCTCAAGTCCAGCCATTTTTATTGGTCAGAATACCTTAAAAAACATGCATGCTAACCGTGCAGGGTTCATTCCCCACAGATCTGACCTATATCTTGGCCATGTGGCTCTGCCTGTATGGAAACATTTAGCATGGAGCTGGAAAACTCTGAAAAGTTACATGATACAGCTTTAATATGTGCTGTAACAATGTGTGTAGACTCTCTCAGTCATCCAGGTAGAATCCATGGTAAAAGGAGAAATTCAATTTGTCAACTGGACAAAAGTTTATTTGGTCAATAAACTTTTGTCCAGTTAACAAATTGAATTTGTCATTTTGCCATGCTGTAACAATAGTTTAGATTTATTAACTTAATAAGGATCCATCACCTGCTTGTTTCTTATGGATATGTCATTTCTAATTTGCCTGGAATGTTCCACAGTATGGCATTAAGCATCTCTATCTTACATTTATTCATTTACAGGTGTGTTTATAGCTCAAAAATACCTAGAAAACCAGGCATTCTGACAAAACAGGGTTGCCTCTCCACAGATCTGACTTATAGCTTGGTCTGGTTTGGTCTCCATGAAGATGGACATGTTTATTACCAAAGTGTGAAACATTCCAGACAAAGCAATAACATTTCCATGGAGAAAAGCATTTGACAGGCCCTCCACCAGAAATGTTACACAATGCACCTTTAATGATTTACGGCACAATCTATTTAAGTTGAACGGAATAGCATTATATAACATTTTTAAGCCATATGCTGCAAACTAGCAATATTCCTCTATGCCGTAGTGGTGCCCAGGTTGTGATTAAATTAGGACCATTATCAGTGACACTTAGTGAGTCACTTCAGCAGATGTGCGCCCTTTAGTGCATGCTTTCTAGCTGACTCATCCCAGATTCTTTATACAGAGGTTCAGCTAAGGGCTACATCACGCCAAGGAAACAAATAACCCTTTGTGGGTGGTTCCAGTACATGGTGTTAGAGCTAATAACATGCCCTCAGGAGGAAAAAAAAGAATAAAATATATATTATAGTCATTATGATTCATTCAGCTCATCATGGCCTGCTGAGTTAGCCTGCTGCCATTTTTGTATATGCATGTGTAGTAGTATTGCCTTCAGGCGGGTTCTGCGCAAACTATTGGTTAGCTGTGAAATCAGTTAATCGATAAAAACAATCCCTTTCCTTCCCTTCGCCCTCTGACCTCACGTTCTTACTTCCGGTTTCCTGTTGTTGACGCATTCACTGCTTTCAAGCTGTACTCAAGATTCAGCAATAAGCACAAGATTCAGTATTTGCTGACATGGGCCCAAAATGCCTTAATAAATAAACAAATTGGCTGTGTTAGAAAAACGCGGTGCCCCATGGAAGTCACTGCAAACATCTTCACAACAAAGAGCTGTGAAGATGTCTGCACCTCTCATGGATAGCTGCAGATCAAGCTAGCGGGTAAAACATTTTTTTTTTTTTTCATTTGTACCAAAATGACTACTGATCACTGATTAAGAAAATAAAATTCAAGAAAGAAGGAAGTACAGAGCAATGGGCGTGGGATGTCTGTGGTAGTGAAAACGGGGATGATCAGCATTATTATTATCAGCAGTATTTATAAAACACTCTGCCCTTCTTACATAGCTGTCTGCCTCAGCTATGTACATCCCCCACTGTAATGTTTTCCAAACAAAAAGATACCTTTATGTAAACTGCTCCACTGTATTATGTTGAATGTGCATGTCTCTTGTTACTGATTGTACTGCATTTTTTTCTACTCTGTTATCTTATCTGCATTTTCCATTCTGTTAAGGTGGCGCTGCTCTGTTGGCGACATGGAGAAGCTGCTCTGGTTGCACGTCTCTCTCTGTCTGTACTGCAACCTTCCCTCACCTCCAAGTCAAATATCTCCCTTGTGGAGACTAATAAAGAAACCTTGAACCTTGAAAATAAGTGATTAAAGATTGCTCAAACATGCACAAATCACTCTGAACACAACATGGAGAGGGCAAATGAGAAGCAGAAACAATTATAACATGTTTTAAAGCACTGAAAAGTCAATTTTGCATTACAGGTCTGCTTTAAAGCCCAAAATGAGACTTAAATAATATGAGGATACCTGAGGAATTATATCTTCCATATGAGATAGACACTACAGATTAGTAGCTATGGTTGGCACATGCTAAGTAATGACATTGTTTGACTCCATATAGTCTGGCTCTAGACCAGGGGTGTCAAACATGTGGCCTGAAATTTAAATTTTCTATTAAATATTGGTAATTTTCTGCGCTGCTTTTCTGCGCAGCTCAGCGTAGCAGCATCTCCAGCTCCTCTGTGCGTGGCCCCTCCCACCAGAGCAGCACAAATGAAGACTTGCCTCTTTCCAAATGCTCTTAAAGGACCATCGTTTTGACTGTTGACTGTGACACCCTCATCAGCAAAATGTCAAAAATGAGAAAAGTGGATGCCGAGTGCAGGATTTTCCAAGAAAAATTGACTAATTCCTGTTTGTTCACGGAGGTGAATGGGAAACCTGTATGCTTGTGTTGAAATTGCATTTTTCTTAAAGTTTCAGGATGTTCATAATATTATAATATTTGTAAAAGCAAGAGAAAAAACCTTCTGTAATAGATTTGCGTTTCTCTGAACAAGTATTTGGACTTATTGCTATTTTTGGAGTATATATGCCATGAGTTTTCTGATCCGGCACCCTTTGGCATCACAGTAGGTTGGATAAGACTCCCGGATCAAAATGAGTTCGACACCCCTGCTCTAGACCCTTCTGCATTCGAACAGAAAGTAGGGACTGGCTGGTCAGGCTTGGCATCAGCAGCTTTACCACACCCATTGTAAATAAACAAGCGTTGAACCTCTCCTCACAGGTTAAACCAATCTCCTCCTCTTATCTCCTCTGAGTGATGGACAGGACTCTTGATCCCTAGACAAAGCTGGGCAGACAGATCAAAGGTCATCGTGAAACATAATCCCTTTATGAATCTACCCCGATCAACCCTGAAGTAGGACAGTTCAGAAGAGCGCATACCATGTGTCCCTGCGCCGCACTGGCTGAAGATTGCACATTTCTACTCAGTGTCTTAACTGGAGAATACCCACCGCTGGCTTATGGCGAGGGAATTGGCTCAGGCGTCACTGTGAATGGATGTCTTAAAGGACGCCGCTCCTCTCTCTGTCCCACCGCCTTGTTTCTCCCACTTGCACTTTTATCGGTGTCCACTTCCTCTTCGTTTACGGCCAGGAAATTGAATTGGGTTCGTGTGTGAGCTGTGTTTTAAAGATAGAGTGAGTCTGCTCAGTGGACGTTGGTGAGAGAAATTGTGTCCTTTTGTACAGGTGCAAAGAGGTTAGATTGGGTCAGTTTAAGGAAGTTCAGGCAGTTTATTTTCTTGTATTTAGCTTCGTGACACATTAGACCCTCAAGTGGAACTAAACACTATATCAACTTTTTTTTTTTTCTTTGCAACTAAACTGTATACATGGTGTTTTAATGATACTCACTCTCACCTTTTTGTTGAAAAATCTAAACAGGACAATGAATGCTCGTATTGATCATAGGCTCCTGAAAATGTGCTGTTTAAATCCATTTAGTATGTTGCCTTGAGTTTTCAGACAATCTTAAAACTTTTTTGGCAGTGTTCGGTAAAGTGTGCATTGTGCTTCCATGGCAACTGATAAACATTCCACCACAAAGAAACAGGTAGAACACCCCCGATGTGATGTCACTGAAAACTAAAAGGAACATTTTTGTTTGAGTCTATAAACTACTGACAAATTCCAAATAAAATATTATAATTTTTAGAGCATTTATTTGCAGAAAATGACAAATGGTCAAAATAACAAAAAAGATACATGTTTTCAGACCTCAAACAATGCAAAGAAACAAGATCAAATTAATTACATAATAACATGATACTAATGTTTACACTTAAGAAGAGTTCAGAAATCAATATTTGGTGCAATAACCCTTATTTTTAATTACAGCTTTCATGTGTCTTGGCATGCTCTCCACAAGTCTTTCACATTGTTCTTGGGTGACTTTATTCCACTCCTGGTGCAAGAACTGAAGTAGCTCAGCTTTGTGTTTGTGTTGGAATTCAACAGATGCTGGAATGGAATGGCTGTAATACATGTAGAGATGCTGATTTCAGGAAAAAAAATGCAATGGTGTCTTTTTTTTTTTTTTCAGAGCTGTATAGTGTTACCTACTGTGTTTTTTTTCTTCATTTTTGCCCATTTTTGTGCAAAATAGGAATATTTGTTTGCTAACTCCAGTGATCTCTGCAATTTGAAGTACTTGGTGACATCACAAAAGACTGTCCTGATTACAGCCGCTCCCTGCCCCTTTTATTTCTCCAGGTACTGTCCAAATTAGCAGCTCTATTTGAGATGTGGTTGTGGTGGAATTTAGGTCTTTACTCCCACTTTAATGAATGGTTGCCAAAGATATATTTCAATAAATAGAAAATATCTGATTAATATATCAGATTAATATATTTGATATCTTCTCTTCTCTGTATGATTCACTGTCTCTGTATTATTTGTTTATTGCACATTTTAATATCTGTTCACTGTAGAAATAATAATAATAATAATAATAATAATAATAATAATAATAATAATAATAATAATAATAATAATAATAATAATAATAATAATAATAATAACTTATTATTATTATTATTATTATTATTATTATTATTATTATTATTATTATTATTATTATTATTATTATTATTATTATTATTATTATTATTACATCTGTCATTATTCAGTGAAAAAAGTGGTTAACATTTTGGGCAAAAAGTCACGCACAAAACCTTGACCTAGTTCGGCTGCCTTGTTCTTTTTTGGGAGAGAAAGAATTGAGCAAAAATAATAAATAATAAATAGCAGATTACAAAACATTACCAAATCACTCAACCGCCTGTTTCCACGATTTCCACATTAGGCCGTGATTGACAGGTGGACTAACCAATCAGAGCACCAGCAAACTTGCATCTGAGGTAAAAGAAATTTCAGATTTTGTCTGAATTATACAAGAATATTAGAGAGGAAATAAATATAGTTGTTTATCACATTCTATGGTCCGATTCAAGGCCCTTATGCACTGGAACAGAACATATAAAAGGCACTAGGCCCATCACGATAATTACTATATCCAACAATATCTTTTGGGTCTCAATATTTATTGTGTGTACATTTTCTTTTTCATAATGGGGAGATTTTTGTTAGACAATACAATACAATACAATAAGATTTGAGCTGTAAAGGGTTGAAAAAATAACTTCTATGGCTAATTATTCTGCCTTTTTTTTGTTGTTGTTGCAACTCATGCCTATAAATATTTAAAAAATGGTTTAATGAACAGCATTATCCTGCTTTATTGTCATTTATTGTTATTGTTTATCATATTTCTTTCAAATTTCTTCTGGCTGGTCAGGCTACAAACCCTCAGGACTGCTGTTTGCATGCACTGGAGTGGTGAACAATGCCAATTCACAGTCAAATAAAACATACATAAAACAAACATTTTTGACTCAAAACATGGCACACTTGCTTGATTTTATTCTTTATTTACTCTTTATTAGGCTAGAGCGAACAACTCATTTCACCTCTACAGCATCATCAGGGGTATTAATTGCTACTACATAACATATTTATATCACCATGAGATTCCAGAGCCTTCTAGATTTGAACAGAATATAGAAGGGCTAGCTGGTCAGGCTACAAACTCTCAGGATTGCTGTCTGCATGCACTGGACTGGAGAAGGACATCAATTCACAGTAAAATAAAACATATTTCTTGACTCAAATCGTAGTCTTGTGCAACATGGCCTCTGATTTCACATCCATCGGTTTTCCATCAGGACGCAGTGTGTCCCCGGTCTCATCAGGTTAATGGTGGAGTATTGAACAAAGTATTTCAACAGGTGCTCTCCACGGCCCACTGTCCCCGCTCCAATTACCGCAGGAGGCAGAGGACATTTTTATTGGTCTGTGAGGGGACATTTCCATGGCTGCCACCGTCTCCTGTCGCGCACTCATCTCCTGCTCAATTACTCCCTCATTCTGGGCTGACGGGGAGAGACGTGTCCTCTGGTGAGTGTGGACAAAGAACTAAGGGATTTCTGACTGACTTCAAACACGCACGCACCACGACTTGTTATCATGCTGATACAGTGTATACAAGGGGAGTAGTATAGAATTGGCAATGTAATGTTAATATTTACATTACATGATTGCATGTTTTTGCAGATACTGTTCGAAGTGTGATACCATGAAGGTAACTACGAGTATTTGTCAGATCACAGCAAGTTGTGATAACATATAATTAAATTAAATCTGTCAAACTTCAAACATATAAGACCTTATCTGACGGCAGAATCAGCAAAGGCGTATATGCATGCCTTGATATTCAGACACAGATTTTACTGCTGTACAACATGGTCTCATACATCAGAGGCCATCCTTAAGCCCATAAAGTCCCTCTTCAAAAAAAAAACAAACACTGAAAACACTTTGACAAAAAGCCTCTACAGTATCACTATTGTAATACTGTAAGTAAGTATATTTTGGATCTTGAAAGTTGTCAGGTATTTATAGATGCTTGGCTTGTTTTTAACAAGAGCATTGACCAGAGGAGACTGTAACATACAGAGATGCAGGACCAAATTTGTCCAAATGGTGACGTCTATCAGAGGATCACAGTCATGTAACTCATTACCTGCTCATGTCAGGAACTGTGGGTCCTTCTCAACCTTTAAGAACACGCTGAGACATTGGTTGAAAAATAATCAAACATGCTCTCACAGGTAGATTTTCTTCTTCTCTGGGCCTTTTAAACTCAGAGAATGGTCTATTGTGGTTAAGTTGCCGTCATGTCTATGTGCACTTTTGTCTCTTTTGCGTGTTTCTCTAAATGTTCTTCTGTTCTGACCTGCCTTAGGACAACGGATGTAAAGTAGCTATTGTGCTAATTCCGGCATATTTACATTGATGCTGTTTGTTGTCATGTTGATTAATATGCATTGTCCTAATTCAAATAAATAAAGTGGCACTGCGTTTTCACCTCATTAAGATCTATCATACACAGAGACACAAAAATCCTCTTCCATGTACGCTGATTCCTTATCAAAAACATGTCTGAAGGGCTTTTAAACGGTAGAATGCATGTTTGACCTCTGAAGGGGGAGAGACTTTGCACGAGGAGCAAAGGGAGGGGAGAGTCAGAGCATTAAGAACAAAATGTTAATACGCTGTTACAGCTAATATAGCATTTTCAAAACAATATGGTGTAAATCTGTTATGTGTTAGTGTGACGACCACAAAAGTGTCATATTTTGTTTTTTTCCTAAATGAGAGTAAAAAGGATTATGGTCTTCTATTTGAATACAATTTAATGTATTTTATTTTGGGAAAAGGACCCTTAAGAGTTTTTACATTTCAAAGTGGGTTTCCTTATTCAGGGTGAATGTTGTTATGTTTACTCCAGGCCAGCAGGTGGCGAGGCCGGGTGGCGGGTTTAGCTTCATGCAGCGTGTTTCTCATTACTGCAGGAGCTTATGAACCTGACACGCTGTCTCCTCTTTTCTCTCCTGTGTAACAGGTGGGTAGATGTACAAAATCACTTTAGAACTAGGTTTTGGCCAGATTGAAATGTGTTTGACGTGTGAGTGAACTGTTTTAGTTAAAGGGATATGCCACCCCCAGGTCAAACTTGGGCATCTCCCCACAGTCCAGAGACTAAAATAAGTGGTGGAAAGCGTTTTCCTGGTCACCCAGCCATTGTCCAGGTCTGTCAGCACTGACCGCCGCGGTATCTGCAGCTACTCCGCGTTAGACTGGAGTCTAACGTCGCCAGAGAAAGATTTCAGCCAAAAGGAATTAATTTGCTCGATGCTTTTCCCAATTACTTTCTGTGTAGTGCACATTCATATAGAGTGCAAATAAATGTGCAAATCAACACGGAGAGCTTGCCTTGGTCATTTTGGGGTGGGAACTATTTTACAGTGCGGAAAAACACAGCCGAAGCACACAGGGGAATCCCTGTTATGCACCACGTTGGGAGTTCCCCTGTTACGCAGCGTGGTGTGTGCTTCGGCTCTGTTTTTCCGCACTGAAAAATAGTTCCCACCCAAAATGACCAAGTCAAGCTCTCCGTGTTGATTTGCACATTTATTTGCACTCGATATGAATGCGCACTACACAGAAAGTAATTGGGAAAAGCATCGAGCAAATTAATTCCTTTTGGCCGAAATCTTTCTCTGGCGACGTTAGACCCCAGTCTAATGCGGAGTAGCTGCAGCTGCGCGCGGCGGACAGTGCTGACAGACTCGGACAATGGCTGGGTGACCAGGAAAACGCTTTCCATCACTGATTTTAGTCTCTGGACTGTGGGGAGATGCCCAAGTTTGACCTGGGGGTGGCATATCCCTTTAAGTAATTTTCGTTGGAACTTGTTTTTGATTTTGGTTGGAGTGAGTTTGAACATAGAGTGCCAGTCAGCTCAACACACACACACACACTTTCCCCCGTGCATATGCACATGAGTACTGAGCACATGAGTATTAGTTAGCTCGCCATGTACTGCCTCCCCACCATTAGTTAAGAATTGTTCTAAATGACATTGGTTACACAGTAAGTACACTTAATTGAGTTCGGAGCATGATATGCAGTACTATATTGGCCTAATACTGTCAGTGGAAGTTTGTAAGCATCCAGAACATTTAGCTGGTTAATATCACCATTGTCTATAGATTTAATTTTTGATAAATAGTGTAAAATACTAAGTTGAAGAGTAAGTGAACATGTATTTGGTGATAAAGAGATTTAGTTTATTTTAGTGAGTTGTATTGCCATGGACACTGAAATTCATTGTATATGCTAAAAAAAGACATGGAATATGTAAAATGTGAATTATAAAGAAAGGAATTTAATAAATTACTGCAGGAGCTCATGAGCCTGATGCTGTCTCCTCTTTTCTCTCCTGTGTAACAGCGTCACAGGAGTCAATCTGTCAACCACGGTGCCGTTGCTACGGTACCCGTTACATTAGCAGTTACCTCAAAGAAGTTAAATACCCCTTCTTTAAAGTCGAACTATGTAACTTTTCCGGTGGGGTATCAGCATCCTGCTTGTCTCTATGAGCATTTTATTGCTTAGCCTTGATGTTTCAAAGCCATGTGTTGAGTGTCTATTCCTTTTTTTCCAATTACAGGTGTTCATTTTTGTAGCATCATTTGCTTGTCTTTAATCCCATAGTGTGGGATATTCCAGATAAAACAATTAACAATCTACAAAACAAAAGATTCAAGATTGTTTATTTGTCATATGCAGGATCAATACAAGGTCAAAGACAATGAAATGCTTAGGATCAGAAGAAACGTTGACTCACTAAGATAGTCGAGAAGTACTAACAGCATGCAATAATAGTACATGGTAAAAAAGTGTTTCAAAAAGTGCACGGGAAGAGGTAAACAATAAAATTAAAAGAAAAATTAATAAAATATTATAAAATACAATGGTACAGGTAGGATTAAATAAGGTGTAAGTAGAGTATTTCACATTTTTCACTTAAAGCCCCAGTGTGTAGGATTCGTGGCGCATAGGTGGATAGTCGCTATTGCACTTTCTGTTTTAGCTACGGCAGACCTCGAGGGTCACCCGGGTACCCGCGCACGAGCTGCGCGCCGCTACTGTATAAATAAAACACGGTCCCGTTTTTTTTTTTTTCATGAAAACACACATTCCCGATCATGAACCATGACACTCTACACATCAAATGAAACCTTACAGTCTCCTCTTTTTGACTATGCAATTAATTTCCCTGCACAGCAATCACTCCCCGAGCACATGGGGCTTTTATACGGAAAAGCACAAAACGAGGTTAGCTTACCTTAGAATGCTTTGCACAGGTCAAACTCTGTATTTCACCATAAGCTTGCTCTCAATTTGTCCGTAAGGATCCAGCGAATAAAATCCAGTAAAACAATTTAGTCCAAAACACGTGTTAGATCCATTACGACGTCTGATCCGGCAGCATGCTTGTGTTGTTTACCCAAAACCACGAGCCTTGCCGAAGGCGGAGTCCAAATGTCCTTCTGCGGCTCTCGTATTCAAAATGGCTGCCTCTGCATGTGGAAGATCCCCCTTTTATGTGACTATATCTAAGTCCAAAAGAATACTTTGATTTCATGATGGAAGTGAAAAGGCTTGGAAAACAATGTATTTTTGAATGGGTATCTTCAATTTCAGTAATTAACGGGTAAAAATCTTACACACTGTCCCTTAAAAGAATAATTTTAAGGATTTTAAAATCATTTTTTTTTATAAACTAATCATCATTCCATGGTCAGTTCTGTGCCATTCATGCTTTAAACACATTTCTGTAGTTCATACATACAACTTATTGTAATGGAAATACATTTACAAGCTATCTCTTATCTATATAGAATTTATTTCAACACTGCTGTAACAGTCTTGCTTTTCAGGATTTCTCATATGCACATCGTATGAAATTGAAAAAAAAAAAAAATCACATGACATTTTTGTGGATGCAGCAAGATATATTGTGTTGCACCCACATCAGCATTCACACACGGCTCAGATTTGAAATCTCATAAAACATCTGTGGATGCTCACTGAGGATTATTCTGTATATATTGCATATTTTAAAGGGCCTATATTACACTATTTTCTTATCTATGATATAATGTTTCCTCATCAAAAACATGTTTAACACAGAAAACCTGCATATTTAGGTTCTTCTCTCAAACAGAAAGCACTCTGTTCCACCTTCTGATCTCATGTGGTAATACAGAAAATGCTCCACTGTGTTTTTAAACCCCACACAGCTTGACTAGAGTAATTTGGGTGATTTCTGCCCTGGAAATGCCAGTCTCTAATAAACAATGAAAACTATCACTTAATGACATCACAGGGTGGCACAGAGCATTTTGAGCTTCAGAGATGTAGACATCCTAATAATCCAGGATTACTCAAATGTGTGAATGAAACAAAATATAATTCCTGGTATGTTTTTGATGAGGTAATTACATATAACATGGTTTAACGAGTACAGTGCACCTTGGAGGGTTTAGTAGTACATAACATTAGTTTGTGTTTCTAAATACTGGCGCCACCTGCCTATAAAGCAGATCTTTTGGTAACAAAAACAGAGTTGGAAATCTACCATTTAACTGTGAATGGTATAAAATGCTGCTTGATTTTTTTTTTTTCCCGCTATGTCTGCACTAAAAGCATTTAATAATAATGTTCTAGTATTGATCAGTGCAGGTGTTCTGCACAGGCTGCTAAATCCTCATGCATTATGCATAGCAGCATGCCTCAAAGGAGATTTTAGGTGCATTTAATGGAACAAAAATGGAATAATTTGGATTTTTAAATGAAGAATTAACGGGGGACTGGGTGTGCGTGAGACTGATTTGAGTTTTACAATCAGTCCTATTAATTCCAACACACATAATAAAATATCTGCATATCAATGTCTCCTTTGTGTTCTTGTGTTTTAACGCACAGACACAATCTCCTTCTGACTGGATAAAAGCATTGAACAAGACAGGAGCAAATGCCAAGGCAGCTCCAGTGTCGTGCCCTGGAATGTGAGCGGCTTGTATAGACTAATGGGACGATAATGGGCAGTTTACAGAGGGAGAGTCACACCAAAGGATGGATCACATTTAAGCTAACCACCTTAAGGCATCGTTACTGCTCATAAAAACAGCCACTAATAAAACATAGCCCAATTACAGAGAAGTGCGCTAAAGATTAACGTGTTTCAATTAGCTTCTTAATGGAACCGAAAAAGCAATTACGAAATGTGACATCAAAATTATTTATGTCGTGGATTCTTAAATAACAGCAGAGCAGAATGTAGGTCTTTGTATTGTATTGTACTAACTATAATACATTTTACATTTTCGCCTCATGAAGATCTATCATACACAGAAAGATTATTATAATTATGTAAGAACAGCCACTCAAATTTGATTTCTTAAATAATACTTCAAGGAGCAAACTTTTCTTCCCTTGTAGTAGGGTATACAAGCATTTTTGGCCCACTGTTAAAGCAGCAATTTGAGACAAATTGTATTGTATTTATGGCAAAAGGAGAAATTCAATTTGTCAACTGGACAAAAGTTTATTTGGCCGAATATTCAATTCGTCAACTTTTGTCCAGTTGACAAATTGAATTTCTCCTTTTGAGGGATTCTACACACATTGTATTTATGAACCACATTTTGGATTGCAACCTGGAAGTATCTGCCGGGACTTGTTAGTGCCACTAAAGATGGGCACAGCTTGTCTCAGTGCATTAAAAGATGGGCACAAGTGTCTCATTTTACACCGGTCTCTTGCTATCTTTTTTGTTATTCCATCTATTTTTGTTACCCTCTGTTATATATTATTATGATGAGTGAGCTACTGTATCCAAATAATTTCCCTTGTGGATCAATAAAGTTTGTCTAAGTCTGAGTTTTGTTGAGAAAACTCAAAAACAGTTTGCTCATTTAGGACGATGGCCTATAATGTCTTTCTTTTTCCTGACTAAGACTGATTCATGTGATGCCCAGTAGTCTGGAGTACAAATGTGTCTTTAAGTTAAGGTGGGACTTGAGGCCAGTGCCATCTGATAGTAGAAGAGTCGCAATGACCAATTAGAAAGGCTGCAAATATAAACTACTGTATACTGTGTACTCTCTTTATAGAAATTGCTAACTTTTATGCCATTCTGTGAAGGATTTCAGGCAAAACAACATCTAGGTAGAAAAGAAGGTCTTGGATATCTAAGAATTATGTTAAAGAGGGAGTATAGACCCTTTTTCTGTTAGTAAACAAAGGCGTGGTTGCGCGCGCAGCTGGCAACAGAAGCATGGCAGAACTCCGCAACTCGTCAGTGTATGCAAAGGGACTTTCGTCAAAAGATCGCGAATGTTACCTCAACAAGCTGACTTTGGCAAATGGTGTCCGCCTGCCAGATCCTAATGCGATCAGGGAGTGGGTGGATGATGTTAGCAAGTGGCCTAATATACAGTGGCCAGATATTTATACTTATTTAATAGAGAAACCCAGTGTGTACACAAGGGAGAAATTGCACGCCTATAAGTCACTGGACGCCTACGAATATGTTGTCTGTGGTCATGTATAGGACGTGAAATACCATGACATAGATTCAGAGTTTTGTGTGCTAAAATCCAAAGTTCTTCCTAGTCAAAGGCAAGGACACAGGACATAATTATGTAGGAAATGTCTGAGTTGAGCCGTTATGCTATGTTACTATGTTATGTTACAGTTATTTCCTTACCCATTTAGTCATTAAATCATATCCCCAATGCTGATTATTATAGATAAATCGTGTCATTGTCTAATGGTAACAACATGTATGGAAAAGGGTGTTAACATCATTAATAATAAAATATGGAACAGCCTGAGTGATGAACTAAAACACTGTTCAAACTTTAAGCAGTTTAAAAAAATATACAAATCTGGTATTCTGAGTCGTTATAGTGATGCAATGTTGTAATGGTTAGTATATTAAATTATTATAAATGGCTTATCTGTGGACATTGTAAATATAAGTTATATAGTAACACCAGATAAATGTGACGAAGATGGTTCAGAGGAAACCGGACATTATTAATGTTTAAGTGACTGTAAGGAGTGGGATTCAAAAAACACTTCTTCCCATAACCCTTTGAGATATGTTTACTTCTGTAAAGAAATTATATTAATATGCCTACACGTACATGTATACGTGTAATGTATTATGTACTGTATATTGAATTTGTGACATACTCAATAAAAAAAATCATCATTCATTAATTACAAACTTAAACAAACTTAAACTACAAAGTAACTAATGAGAGTTATAGAAATGAAGTTATTACCTGATGGTTCTCAGTTTGTTTTATCATCAGCGCACTTTGTCAGTGCGCGTTGAGAGGAGCGGGGAGGAGGGAGAGGGGCGGGGAGGAGGGAGCGGGGCGGGGGGGAGCGGGACATTTTTAACGGATTCATGTAAGAGTCTGGTTAATGCACCAGGCCCGCGGCTCACCGCGGCTCACCATGGGCAGTTCGGCTCTGGGCCGCGCGTATTCCGCGCATAAGCCGTCGGGGGGGGACACGTTAAGCACAGACGGAGACACCGGGACCGGAGTCGGTGCGTCTCAGAGGAGACGTGGCACCGGGACTGAGGCTCAGGAAGTGCCCGGGGGACGGCGCGTCTGCTCCGGCCTCCACTCGGACCATGCGCCCGGAGCAGGGGGAGTTTTTTTCGCTGAAAACGCGTGGAGCCTGCATTAACTTACCGATTTTCTGGGCACAAAAAACAAAAAATTGCTTAAAAAAGAAATCAGCGTGAGAAATGCCATGTGTGGCGTGTGAGCGTGTGAACACGTCGAATTGCGTGTGTCACACTCTCAATGCGTGAGACTTGAGAGCCCTGGATCCAGGCTGCATTCTTGTTCTTGTTCTTGGTTTAGAACAAACAGAATTTGCTGAAGTGTTAGCTCTGTCTGCTCGACTCATTTTCCTATGGTACCTAACAAACAAAATATCAGAAATTAAATTAACAAACATTAAAGTGCAACACAGGACAACATTTATATGCACAAGCACATTCATACCTAACCATTAAATAACCATAAATAAATAAATGAACAGTACAGCACAGAAGAGTCATGTCAGAGTGCTAAGATAGCACCAAGATGCTTAGATAGTATCAGTAATAAAAGCAGCAGATGTAGTGCTTATGCAAGAGACAACAAACTAAAAGGGGAAAAAAATGAGAGGGGGATAACTTTAATTACTCTTAACCTGCCCATCTTTGAATGAGGATTCTGGCTTTGTTTTGTGTACGAAAATACAGAAGGCACAAAATCTGCAAATGTACATGTTTATTTACTAGCCTAGCCTGCTAGCTGCTAACCAAGCCTAACACCAGTTTATCAAAATTCAGCTACATTTCATTATTAATTTACATCATATAGACAATCACTAATGTAAACCGAGCTTTCCAGCTAAATAGACAACCTTACCTGATATAAAGTGGGCGCTGCAGACACGAGCATTTCTGATTATGTTTTCATTCCAGTCAATGCGTTTGATCGCCTGCAGCGGGGCCTGTTGCTTTGAAATGGTCGTGATCCTCTTGGAATCCAGTAAAACTTTAGTCCGCCGGTAGAATATCAATTTTGGCAACCATACACACAACAACCAGACATTTTTCTGAAATTGGAGGCTGGAATGTGCTGGAAAAGTTCGTGTCTCTATCTAAATGAATGAGGAGTACAGTGAACCCTCGCTCTATCGCGGTTCACTGTTCACGACCTCGCTGTTTCGCAGATTTTTTTTTTCAAATTTTTTTTTTTCAAAATTTTTTATAGTGTAACATTTTTTTTACAGTGTAACATTGTGACTAAACCAGGACTAAACCAGGTCTAAACCTGGACTAAACCAGGTCTAGACCTGGGATGGTCACGCAAGGTGGTAGGGACAGAGTCTCTGATGTCCTTCACGAGAGCGCCTGGGTGACAGGAGGTGTGGCCTTTGTTTACTTGCACGAGCCGGACCATGGAAGAGCTAGGGATCAACACGGATGGACGGGAGCCGCATTCGAGGGAGCCGCACCGGGGGAGGACACTCGCGCGCAGAGAGGGGACAGTGGGTCTTCCCCCCTCACGCCTAGCGGACGAACCCGACCCCGTCCTAGAGAGCTGTGGAGTATTGGCGACGCATTGATAGCCATGCCCCGAACTCCGGGGCGGTCTGATTTTGGAGCCGGGGTGAAATGCAACCTACCCTTGTGAGCGCAGGTTAGTGGGGGAAAATCCTCATGGTAGAGCTGATCGGGGTTTTAGACCTAGCCCCTCGCTGAAGTGTTCGTACCTGTTCGGGTGGTGAGGACTGGTGCTCAGAGGCGTCTTCGGAGCAGTGAACCATGTCAGCCAGTTCGGCACTGTTAGCGGTGGCTTGAGTCTTGCCCAAAATGATATCCAGGTCGCTTTCCACTCGGCTTTCGCACATGCCATGGATATGTTGTTCCAAAACAACGCATATCCATGTGCACGTGTCCGTGCGCATGTGTCTGCGCGCACGTGTCCGCGCGCACGTGTCCGCCCCCCCCCCACGCTTCACTATTAATACATTTTGTTGTAAATCTACGAAGATTTGAGTGTTTAAACTAGAGAGAAATGTGAGAAAACGTTAATACCAGTCTGAGAAAAGTGTATAATGTGTGTGGTGAGGTGTTTACAGCCTTAAAACATGTGTAATAATTGTAAAATATAAAGTTGTCCTACTTCGCGGATTTCACGTATTGCGGATTATATCTGGAACCTAACCCCCGCGATAAACGAGGGATTACTGTAATGGCACTTCTGTTGCCAAATGCGCGCGCAGCTTTTTTGTCACCGCCCCCATAAAAGGGTCTATTATACTTCTATGGGGTATGAACAGCTAACACATAACATTTTTAGATCACCATGTGACCTTTAATGTTTTGAAAATGCTAAAACAACTTATCAACATGTTTAATAAGTTTCAGTTTGTTTTTTATTGTTTTGTATATTTATAGAAAACTGGCTTGTGGGCTGAGTATAGGACAGAATCACACTGCTAATCGTGAGGAGGGTTCGGATATGGCCCGAGAGAGATCACAAGGTTTCTTAAACATGCACGGATGACTGTGGAGAAGCTGGCCCGATGTGGTCAAAGTAGAAGGCAGACTTAAAACAAAAGTGTTTTTACCAAACAAAATTAAAATAACTTTGGTTGTGAAAATAAAATAGCTTGATTACAAAATAATAAAATAAATAAAAATTTATTTATTTTCTGTTTAACTGAGTTAACACAGTTAAACAGAAAATAAATAAATTAAAACCAACACAACAACCCTGTACACCCAACTACACTGAAGTCTCCCCCAATGGACTAAACCTTATACTATACTCTACCCAGGAAGGACCTCCCCGGGTAAATACAATTTCCTTTTACAGGTGACAACGAGGATTTAACTTCAGCAGTATCTAAATCTAACTGGATAACTTATTCAGGCCTAAGTCCCTTTAAACAAAGTGTTTAGAAATAAAACTACTGTATACACACAAATACTGAAACCAAAATACACAAATACATTGAAACAAAATAGAACTTAAAACAAGTTCTCCCCTCTACATGGTCCGGCCCATGACCTCTGCCAAAGGTTATAAAAGTGGGCACCAGAAGGCACGCCCCTCTTTGTTTGGACCATGCGGTGTAAGTAGTGAATAGTATATAACTAAATTGTACAACTGAAATGAATTGGTTTAACCAAGTAAAATATCTTTAAAGTAACTTGTGCATGTGTGTTAATATAACTGAAGTATAACTAGAGCATAACCCAGGACAATAAATTGTTTAGTTTAGATGTTTAGTTAGATATGGAAAATGAAGTTGATTTAAATGATAAATGGCAAATAAAATAATGGGACAAAGTGACCACAGACCTTGTTTTCATAGTAACATAAAACCTCTTCAGGCATGTTTTTGATGAGGGAACAAAGTTATAACATGGTAAAAACTCCAAGTCCATCCATCCATTTTCTTTGGCTTATCTGGGGTGGGGGGCAGCAGTCTAAGCAGAAATTATCAGACTTCCTTCACCACAATTCCTCCAGCTCCTCTGGGGGACCCCGAGGTGTTTCCAGGCCAGCAGAAAGGCATAGTTCCTCCAGCGTGTCCTGGGTCTTCCCCGGGGCCTCATCCCGGTGGGACATGCCCGGAACACCTCAGGAGGCATCCGGAGCAGATGCCCGAGCCCCCTCAGCTGGCTCCTCTCGACGTGGAGGAGCAGTGGCTCTACTCCAAGCTCCTCCCATGCGACTGAGCTCCTCACCTTATCTCTAAGGGAGCACCCATCCACTCTGCGGAGGAAACTCATTTCGGCCGCTTGTATCCGCGATCTTGTCCTTTTGGTCATTACCCACAGCTCATGACCAAACTCCAAGTTGATTTTGCATCATACCCCCTGTTTAAATATACTGTAGTGATGACAAATACAAACTGTTCTGTTTCTAGACTTACAATGAAAGCATTTTTGACATAACAAATCTTCAGAGCTGCATGATTTTTGTGCTACTTTCACAATGCAGCAATATTCATCCATTTGTGCAGACGTAGAACACCTGTAACTAAAAGGAAGCTCATGCTCTAATAAATTTGATGTGAATGATGACTAGAGTTCAGCTTCCCTCTGTTTCATTAATCATCCTCTTCCCATCACCGTCCGCCGCTGAGCTAGAGTTGCCAAGGCATTTTCTTCCAAATGAATTTTCTCTCTCACTGCTCCTAATCTCCGCTTCTTGTTTGCTATTTCTTCTCTCCCCAGATCTGTTTTTTTTTTTTTTTTCCAACCTTTCACTCTGGCACAATGCTTTTGTGAGACGAGGCTTTCTAATGCGGCAACTTCTCATCTGATGACGAAATGCTTTGATAGAGCGAAAACTACTGAAATGTAAGCAGATTGAATTTAAAAATACATATTTATTTTGAGAGAAAAAAAATGGAAGAAAAAGGGGTAAAAGTTTGTAGTTAACTTTAAAAGTATCACTTTTTGAGGTTTGGTGATTTGGACATCCTAATAACCCAGGATTACTCAAACAGGCTCACAAGTCAATTTTGCATAATAATATAAGACTTTTAATAAGTACAGTATATTTTGGAATATTTTGTAGTATGTAACATGTTAATTTCTGTTTTAAAGGTGCACTCTGTAACTTTTCCGGTGGATGGTCCGTCTATGGAGAGGCAAGCCCATTCACAGAAATAATTAGTTTTTAAGTCCCATGTAAGTGAGTAAACTGAGTAAATTCACGAAAGATAGTTTGACGCCATACTGTGAAACATTCAAGACAAAGCAATAACATCTCCATGGAGCCTCCACCAGAAGAAAAGCTACACAATGTACCTTTAAATGTAAGTAGATACAGTTTCCAACAAAAATGAATTATTTAGAGAGAAAAAAATCAAAGAAAAAGGAAGGGATGGTCTAAGGCTACGTTTATAAGATGACAGTCTGAACAGGAGATGCAAAAGTGGCGTTGCGTCTTCCCTTTTTATTCTGCGTTTAGATTGGCGTTTTCGGGAGGAAATCTGCGTGCATACGGTGACGCAAAAGTGTGTGGAATTCGATTGGGTATGCATGCCAGGCGGCTAGGTGGTGCGGTGATACATTATCACTATGTCCGCGCGCATACGTAGAATCTTCCTTAATTTATTTACTTAATTTACTTTATAAATATAAATATACAGAAATGGTGACGTAAACCCATACAGCAGATTTGACCAGAGTTTTGCGTCTTGGGCAGTGTAGACTAAAACGTTAGGATGGAGCATATTCAAATTTTCCACTTTGGAGGGCGGTTTCAGTTTTTTTGCATTTTTAAGCCCCCAAAACGCTGTCACCGTCTAAATGAAAGGGACTTCTGATCAAATATTTTGTCGTTTTTACCCGTAAGCATTCTTGTGTAAACAGGCCCTAAATTGGTATTTTGATTTAGCTAGGAACTGCATAGTGGCACTCTTGGCTGTATTGAAAAGTTGTATTAGCTGGAAAGAAAAGAAAGAATGACAAGAGAGGAGTGGTAATAGAGTGGTAACAGCAAATGGTGCCGTGTAACAGCCTCGCCCTGATCCAAGATCCAAGTTGGCCTGTGATTGGTCGGTTGTGATTGGGCCTTGGCAGTGCCTGACACAACAGCTGTTTGGAAATGATGGAAGCCCCCAAATGAGGAAGACGATGAGGGAGTGACAGTCTGCGAAAATTTGGTTTGCTCGGCCCATTTGTTCAAAGCGTAGAATCACAAAAACATTAACTTAGCAGGAATGAGAGCACAACTGGACCAATTACAAATGTTGATTGAAATTGGATGCCTTCAATCTACTCTGCTGAGGGTGTTGTTTATGAGACTGTCTCATTTCACGGCTTCAACTGCGTCCAATGGGAAGGATTGTACAGGCTGTCGACAAAATGAATTTAGACCGTGGACAATAATATTCGTGCTCACAAAAGAGAAGAATTAGTGATTACTCATAAATACCTTTAAGCCTTTTATTGGTAATACTGGAGGAAATACCAGCTTCAAGCCAGAGCAAAAGAGATTGTAGCAGGAAGTTTGTCACACGTTAATACATACACATACATATTGGGAAAATTTAAAGGCATTTAAATGGAACTGTGCCTGATTTTTACTGTCTTAAAGATTCTTTCTTCTTACTGTCTTAAAGATTCTTTCTTCTGCTTTCTCTGTATTTTGGGTCGTGGGGGCAACGGTCCAGACAGATCTGCTGCCCAGATGGTGGTGGATCCACGGGAGGACAGCCCCACGTTGCTTGATGCAACCGGCCTTGATGTACTTGTGTCATGGGGGCTCTTTTCCAGTGTGCACGGACACTGGGGCGAGGTGGGATTAAGTGTCTTACCCAAGGACACAATGGCAGAACTCATCTGTGGGAGCTTGGGAGCTGGGATCACACCGCTCTACCAACGATACATTGTCAGGAGCGGGATTCGAACTGCCAACCCCTGGATCAGCGGACAAACTCTCTACGCTCTAAAGATGCACATTGTAACTTTGGTTGGGGGTCCGTCACTTGCTTGTTTCTATGGAGATGTCACTGCTCTGCCTAGAATGTTCCGAGTATAACATTAAACAGCTCTTCTTTACATTTATTCAATTAAATGTGGTTTTATTTCCTACAAGTTCCTACAAAAACAGACATTCTGACTTGGAACGGGGTTGCCTCTCCACAGATCTGACCTGTAACTTGGCCATGTTTGGTCTCCATGAAGATAAAAAGGTTTAATTCCATATTGTGAGACATTTCAACCAAAGCAATATCTCCACTAAGAAAAACATTTGACGTACCCGCCACCAGAAAGGTTATACAATGCACCTGTTAAAATGTTGTTGCCTCCACAAAAATATACCTGGAGTTGTGTTTTGTTTGTTACTCACACGTTTGAGTAATCTTACATTATTAATCAGTCCACATCTCCAAAGCTCAAAACGCTCTGTTCCACCTTGTGATGTCACAAAGTGGTAGTTTTCAAGGTAACAGCTACATTTTACCTTAAGTTCAGTAGAGATTGGCAACTCAAGTTCTCAATTCATCCAAATGGTTCTAGTGAAGGTTTATGGAGTTTAAAAACACAGGGGACCACTTCCTGTATTACCACATGGCATCACCAAAAGTCATTCAGTGTGTTTTCTTTGTAGCTTAAATTTAACTTAAATATGCAGGATTTGCATGTGTAAATGAAACAAAACACAACTCCAGGCATGTTTTAATGAAGAAACAATATTATAACATAGATTCCAAAATGGCGAAGAGAAATCTGCACTGGCTATACACCCTGAATATCCATGTACTTTGCTCTTACACCTGTTCACAATGGCTTGATTTGTGTCATGAAGCAATAGGAAGACCAGCTAACTAAGCAAATGTCAACGCATGCCTATTCCAATATACCACCCCCTGAGCATACAGTGGAGAAAATAGACCTCCAAAGGCACATGATACACGGAATTCTTCAAATCCAAACCTCTTTGCCAGACTTGATGTAATCTAGCTTTCAAAACGGTGTTACAAAACGGGTTATATGCATACAATGTGTCGAGATTGTTATATTTAAAGGAAAAGTAACGTTATTTTACAATCTGAGCCTTCTTTCGGTAATAAAACAAGTCGTTTGACTCACCCATATCACGTTCGTGTCATTTGGAGCTGTTTGAAGAAAGTTATGTTGTAGCGTATCCGTTAGCATTTGTATTCGGGGCATTACTTTGCGGTCTCCAAATAACACAAACTTTAGCACTTTTCAAATCATAGAAGCCCGATGTCTTAATGTAAGATTTCGTTTGAAGCAAAAGTAGCCTGTAATCCGAGGTTTATCCATAGTTTTCAGCTTTGCGTTTCATGTTTGGGTCCCGGGAGCAGTCCGCGCATGCGCACTGGCGTCCTCATCTACTCGAAACTATGGCTAAATCTCGGATTACAGGCCACTTTTGCTTCAAACGAAATCTTAAATTAAGACATCGGGCTTCTATGATTTGAAAAGTGCTAAAGTTTGTGTTATTTGGACACCGCAAAGTAATGCCCCGAGCATATGATACAGCACCATGTTAACAGATACGGGATCATTACTAGAACAGAACGGCTCAACATAAGTTCTGCGATACTGCTCCAATTGACAGAAAAATGCTATGGGTGAGTAAAACTACTTGTTTTATTGCCAAAAGAAGGCTCAGATTGTAAAAAAACGTTAATTTGCCTTTAAGGGACAAATGAACTATACATCTATGCAACCCCAGAAGAAACACACCCATAGGTACAAAAGAAATGAATGTACAATACTATTTTATGAATCATAACCAAAATATGAGACAAAATAACAACTTGGATGTTTCTAAAGGTTTTCTTGGTCTTTGTGCTAAATTTGTCTCTAAGGTAAATGTCTATATCAAGTAATATATTGGCTAAACGTTCTCCTCATGACCTCTTGTAGCTTATACAGCTGAGATTTATTTATATTACTATATTTCTACATTTTATTTTTACCTGTACATATACATTTATATAATTATACCTTTTGACACCAGACTCTTACTATTTTTGCTACTTATTTGAATTTATTATCATTTGTATTTTTGCTCTTTGTATTTATAATGTATTGTGATGTGGGAGCTATGTGGCCAAATAATTTCCCTTGAGGAACAATAAAGTTTGTCCTAGTCTAAACTGTTGTATACACCTGCATATACAGCTCTGGAAAAAATAAGAAACCACTACAGAATGATCAGTTTTTCTGATTTTACTACTTATGGGTATGTTTTTGGGCAAAAGGAACATTTTTGATTGAGTCTATAAACTACTGACAACATTTCCCCCAAATTCCATATAAAAATATTAGCGTTTAGAACTGAACCGAACTGCTACAGGACAAAACACCATTTCTGTTAAGGGTTGTATGAATTAGAATAGTCTTCCAACAACTATACGAGAGCTCTACCCTTATTGCTTTTAAAAAAGAGCTCAAAAAATGGCTCAAAATCAACCAAACCTGTCAACATAGGTGATGTTTAATGTGTACCATGTAATGTATTGTTCTGTACATATTATAAATGTTTTTTGTTATTGTTTGTCATGTTGTTGTCTTTAAATGTTGGAGGACTACGGATGGAAAGTACCTTCTAAGTAAACACAATGTCATGAAAATGTACAAAGTGTTCATTAATGTGCACAGTCCTCTTCAAATAAACAAAAAATAAAATAAAATATTTGCAAAAAATGACAAAAATAACAAAAAAGACATGTTTTCAGACCTCAAACAATGCAAAGAAACAAGATCAAATTCATTTTAAGACAACTAATACTATTGTTTACACTTAAGAAGAGTTCAGAAATCAATATTTGGTGCAGTAACCCTTATTTTTAATCACAGCTTTCATGTGTCTTGGCATGCTCTCCACAAGTATTTCACATTGTTCTTGGGTGACTTTATTCCACTCCTGGTGCAAGAACTGAAGTAGCTCAGCTTTGTGTTTGTGTTGGAATTCAACAGACGCTGGAATGGAATGGCTGTAATACATGTAGAGATGCTGATTTCAGAAAAAAATATAGTTTTTTTTCCCAGAGCTGTAGATTGTACATGCGCGTATTCACGTGAAAGCTGAACTTTGGCACAACTGCTTCCGCAAAAAATTTCGAGGAGCGCGACGATGACTCCAAGAGCGATTTACTCATGTTCTTTCACTCATTCCGAGACAGCCGACGGCTACGTGTGCGGCGCCGTGCACTTAAGGCATGGAGATGTGACAGGCTGGCTTATTAAATCACGCTGATAGAGTTGATGCAGAGGCAGGAGTGGGCAGTCCCGCTCCAAGACATGTGATCGCTCCCTCTCCTTACAGCTGGGTACATTGTAATACGCGCACGGTGCCGGTTGCGCACACTGGCTTTACCTTTTCCCACATTCACAGAGTCTGTACTTGGGAGACACAGACGGGGGAGCTCACACTGTCAGCGGCGGCTTTCTCAATGGGGAGACACGGCCAAGCGCACACTGAGCGACCCTTCCACTGCGCGCCTTCTTCACCCGCGAGTGAAAAGCGCGACTAGACCTAAATTAGCGCTTGTCATTTCACCAGACTTCTTCTTTTTTTACAGCGGAGTGATTTAAAGAAAGAAACTGACTGCACTGAGAAGATACAGACCTGTTTCCTTCCTTCCTTCAGCCAGCGCCGACTTGAGCAGCGTCCCAGCCGTCTCCAAATCTCTTGACATCTCAGAAAAAAAAAAGGAATAACTGAAAAGTACAGCATTGCAGACCGCTGCTTTTTTTTTAAATCCTGGATAATTTGGCTGTGAGATCTTATTTCGGGAAAAAATGGATGGATTTAGCAGAGAATAGTGATATTGATACTGCTGGAGAGGCAGGCAGTGACTGACAGCTCGTTTTCCTTTTAAGCATCAGGTAAGAGGATACTTGAGGAACACCTATGGAGTTTGGGGGGGAGGTGGGGTGGGGTTCGCCTGTTTTCAAGATAAACATGGGTACTTGGGTCACCAACAGGGCACTTTACAGCAAGGCAACGTTTTATCTTCGTTACATAAGTTGAAAAAAATGAAGGCTAACATTTAGATTCAACCCAGTTCGCTTTGTTATAGTTCTAAACAATGCCACTTTTTGTTATTGTGCATGTAACTGTGTATTTAACCTACTCGGGGTCGTTTGAAAGCGAATAGACCTAAACACTTGGTGCGTAAGGAGTGCGTGATTGCAGGTTCTGTCGACCATACTTTCCCTTTTGTGGCTGAAAGGAGCAATTGAAAGTACTCCACGTATTCCAGTTTTGGGTACATTCTGGTTAACTTGATACAGCAGCCTTGCGCATGTGATGTGCGCACTCAGACACGAAGTCGGCCACAGGGAAGAGTTTGGAAGTCTCTGATCAAAGCTGCCATCGTTTTATCCAAAATGTAAAAACTTGTAGTATGAGTATGAAGTAGTTTGGGTGTGAAGTTTAGCGTCCACAGCTTAGATCTTAAAAGGAATAGAAAAACAAAGCGTGCTGTGACCGGTTTGTACCTTTACGCACAGTCGTACAAGCTTAGAGCATAGCCCAATCGACTGTTAAGATTGTCTCTACTTAAAATATGACATAAAAAAGAGCAAATGCCCCTATATACACGATGTAATCATTTTCAATTTTAATGAATCATGATTTATAGAAGATGAAGAACAGGCACAGGAATTAGCAATGAACCTCTAGTAATTATATGCTTAATTTTTGCAGTATTTAAATCAGTTTCAGTGTCGCCCAGGGCAGCACGCACAGTTTTTGTAGCCTGCTATCAATCTTGCATACAGATGATGGAATGACAGACAAGAGGTCAGTTTGAGAAACACGCTTTGGGGCTATCTTTATTCAGCTCGTGAATCTTGTAACACTGATCTAAAGGCACCTCCTTGATTTTTGACTTTTGAGGGAATAGACTGAAAACGTTCAATTATGCATGTACAGAAGAAAAACAAATCTTGAAACATTTCTGTCTTAGTCTGGTTAGGATGATCTTTGTGGTCACTTTGAGTTCAGTTACTGATTTATGACGATTGAGGTTTAATGTGCCAGGTGGTGGTTGTTTTGACAGTGCCCATTATTAAGTTACCCACAGAGTTTAATGTAAGATTGATATTGCACGTTAGGCTTACATTTTTATCTTGTTTGTGGTTTGATGCTTCTCTAGTGGGAGAATATACTTAGGTTGAGTGCATATTTGGGGAGTTCTATGCTTTATAATGTATATGAGACTTTTTTTTTTTTGCATCATTTTGTCCCATAATTCATAGTAGCAACGCAAGAATAATACGATTATAGTCGATTAAGAAATTCTTGGGAATTCAACTGAATACATGCCTTGTGTGTTGTTAAGATTAAGTGACTAATGGGGGCTGTGATGTGACACTGGCAAAGCATAAAAATGTAAGAATCTCACTGAAAAACACATGTTTACAGTGAAGTACAAGTTAAGAGTATCTACATAACTAAAAAGGTAGATTAAACTGTCCAGTCACCCCGAAAACTCCATGTCCACTCACTCCTTTCTGCTTAATTATTCAACTAATTAAAAATGTCAACCAAGAGACTATTGACCGATTAAACAACTGAAGAATTACAGCAGTTTGATCTTCTTATATCAAGTCTAGTGCTGTAGTCCTTTAGTTGCTTAGTCGATTTTGTCTTAGTTGACCACAGTCTGCATTAATCATTAGGATTTATGGAACAACAGCTGAAAGGAGAGCTTAGTGAGTTAGCTGAAGATTTGGTATTTTTTGGATTTATGCATAAAAAAGTGGATTAAACTCATGATTGACAAGTTTAATCTGTCTTTATAATACATTGTTTCCTGGTACTCTTTATCCATAAATTCTTATTTTGTTTTGTGAGTGCAGTGTCAGTTTAAATCAGGTGTATGTAATTCTGAGTTCTGAGAGCTTTTGCCACACCCCTTTTTTAGTCAACTAAACAATCAGCAGGACATTTCTTTAGTCAACTGCAGCCCTATAGCTAGACATGTCACGATAACACGTTTTGAAGAACAATACATTGCAGGAGTAAGTATAGACGATAAACAATAATACTGACACAATAAGCGGATTTAAACCACAAAAACTATTCTAAATCTTCAACATTATCAACAAACAGAAGCTGCAATAAATAGACAGCAAAATGAAACACTTTAGTACTTGGTTTGCATCTGTAATGAGTCATAGAAGTGATTCATTCCACTTTTAACGACTCAAATCTTATCGTATAGTCAAAAAATAACCATACATTTCCCCAAAGAAAATGAACAATCTCAAAAATATTGTCGATATAATAATTATCATGACAGGCCAACCTCCCTAAAAGCTCCCTAATGCTTGTCTAATTGAACTTCTCTTTCTGTGTACTCTGCAGTTGTCCAGTACCATGTCTTGGTTGTTGGCTGTGTGGTTTTGCCTGGGCTGGGTGCTCCTATGCCAGGCCACCCTCTACCAGACCATCCAGCAGCACCACGTGGCCCGCCCTGGCCACACCGAGATCCTCACGCTGGGTAAGTCTGTGCTCGCTTTTTCGGTTGCTTCTTCGGTTTTTCAGCTGTGTTTTAGCTCGTGCTCCTCCCTCTCTCCGCTACTGCAGTATGTCAAGATGATTTAGCACAGTAGTCTACCAGTACCATAGTGATTCATACCTCTCCCAGTTATACAAGATACGACTACTTCTGAAGCTTGTGATTGCGTTTTAGGAAACATCATGTATGACTAAATGAAATCCGCAGTCTTTTCAAATGTTCCTTTGAGGGCGTACATGGACAAGGATCACCCATCGATGAGTATGGAATATGTGTGTGCATGGAAAATGAATCCTTTTTTCTGGATCTTGCTGGCATTCCCTTCGGAATAGCAAAAGCTGTAGGCATGAATCCCTATTACTACACTGTGGTAGCCAGGGGAGCTTTGATCATTATGGATTATGCGGAAATAACAATTACATTTCATCCTTTTTGCACTGGAAATTTTCTCACTCAAAAATAATGTTAGCAGTGAAATACAAGTAACTTACATACTTAATTGAGAGATTCAACTGTCCAGTCACCTCCAAAACTCAAGCTAACTCACTGTGTTTTCTGCTTTCTGTTGTAGTTCATTATAATAAAATTATTATTCCAATGAAAAAATGTGGTCCACCAATACACCAAACAACTAAAGAACTACAGCCCTAAATAATACTCAGTTTGATCTTTATATGCCATATATTTAGTAGATTAATTGGTCGATGGTGTCTTAGTTGACCAAAATCTTTCTAAAGGTGCGTCAGAACAGTCAGAATGCCTGTTTTTCCCTCTGTATTTTTGAGCTATAAAATTGAATAAATGTAAGGTAGAGCTGTTTAATGTCATACTGTGGAACATTCCAGGGCGAGCAGTGACATGTCCATAAACAAGCAGGTGACGGACCCGAAACCAAAAAGTTATATAGGCTACGTTCAGACTGCAGCCTGAAGTGACCCTAATCTGATTTTTTTTTGCCTCTATGCGACCTGTATCTGATCTTCTAATGACAGTCTGAACGACACAGATCAGATTTTTAAAAAAATGCCACCCAGGTCACTTGGATAAGTGGTCCTAAAACCGATACATATCCGATCTTTTGGCATGCGACTTCAGTTTGAATGGCCAGGTCACATTCGTCCGACCTACACGTCATCAACAAGTGAGAGTGGTACACGTAGGCGCTCACAAATGTACACAAACGTTCTTCTCGTCATATGAAAATTGTGTATGAAGTCCATGTCAGTGAAGCAGTAAAGCACATAGCAATCCCACCACTCTCAGCCACCAACACGTTCCTTTCTACGGACGTTGCTGCCACTGCCCCACAAAACGCCAAGGCCAAAAACCTTGTCCTTCTCAATCTCATCCTTTAAAAAAATTAATTGTACATGTTCTGGCTCTGGTACGACATCAACTTTAAAATCTCCAGGCGCTCAATGCTAGCGTCCATGTTTAGGCTACTTCCGTAAACACAACACAAACTCGCTGCATGTGACCTCGTCGTGTCCTCCAAGGTGCATGCGGGACCCGTTTGGGGCGTTTAAAGTCGCATTTAATTGGAAATGTGAACGACCTCGCAAAAAAAAATCGTATTCACCAAAAAAATCGGATTGAGCGTTAAGCCCTGCAGTCTGAACGTAGCCATAGTGCACATTTTTAAGCATTTCTTGGAGGGCATACATGGGCAAAGATCACCCATCGGCGTTATGTGGAAATATGGAAAATGTGTATGCGTTGAGAGTCCTTACACTGGATCTTTCTGGCAGACTGTTGAGAATAATACAAGCTCGAGGCATGAATCCCTATTACTGCACTGTGGTAGCCAGGGGAGCTTTGATCATTGTGGCTTATGCGGAAATGACAATTACCATTTACCCCTTTTGCACTGGAAATGTTTAGCAATTAAGCTTGAAGCCTCGCGCATCGTAGGGGCAAATAGGGAATGCTGTAGATGCAGAGGCGGATCTAATTCTGTGATTATGAAGAAAGCTTACCAGTATTGCTTTTGGTGTATGTGGGTTTATGGTGAGGGGAAGGCGAAGGCTCCCTTAAGCTTCTAACAATGAGCATGTTGCGCATCTCTTGGAAACCAGTGGGGCTTTGACTTGGAGCTAAGCACTTGTTAAACATTGATGTTATCACTTTCGGGGTCTTTTCTGGGTTGCTTGTATGACAACAGTGTAAAATAAATAAGTACGAGTCAACATGAGATGCGGCAGCTGATTTTTCAGGCTTAGATTATCATGTTAGTAACTTAAGAGCTGTACAAGTTAATAAATCAATAAATAAATCAATAAAAATGAAAACGGGAAAATGGTTTAAAGGTATCATATTATCAAAATTGACTCATGGTACTTCTTGATGCTTTTATATGGTGCCTTAATGGTTCCCTAATACTGTAAATGAGTCCTTCTTCAAAATCAAGACTCATTGCATGAGAAAGACCCATGAACACAGTCAGAGTCAGAAATACAGTACTGTATGTCTCTCAAACACTTTATTATGGGCATTGTTGCTTGAATGCAAATGAGGAGGACAGAGACAGGCCAGTGCAGCAAGTGTGTGTGTGTGGGGGGGATGGGTCTCCGCTCTTTCCTCTTTAGCTGTGCAATGTGCGCTGGCCCCACTTCTGCGTTTTAGCAGGAGGAAGATATGAGACGATTCCCATTGAAAAATAAACACATTTCCACAGAAAATAAAATTAAACTCTGCTGTTTCAGAGGTTCGGAGGCTTGGATAAAGGACATCCGAGCCTGGAAACATTCTCACGTGCCTCCAGGCAAATAAAAAAAAACACATCTCGCATTGCGTAGCTTGTTTGCGGTCCAAGTTCTCTGGGCGTGATTTACAGAAACATCCAGATGTGCGGTCTGATCGCAAAGGATCGCAAATGCTCAATTTACACATTTCGCAACTTTTAGCCATGGGATGGGGGCTAAACAGGGTAGGGGAGCTCACATTAACATTCAAAAACCTCAGAAAGTGAAAATGTCATGCCATGGGACCTTTAAGCCATGTTATAATGCTGTGAGCTCATCAAAAAGGTGTTTCATTCACACATGTTTGAGTAATCATTTATTATTAGTTTGCCTACATCTCCAAAGCTCAAAATACTCTGCTTCACCTTGTGATGTCATGTAGTGGTAGTTTTCAAATTAACAGCTACCTTTTACCTTTTTGTTAAGTAAAAATAGGCAATTTCTGGGCTGAAATAATCCAAATGATTCCAGTGTTGAGTTAAAAAACATAGTAGAGCACTTCCTATATTACCGCATGACATCACAAGGTGGGAGTGTTTTCTGTTCAAGAGAAGAACTCGGCCTAAATATGCAGAGTTTGTGTTTTAAACATGTTTTTTGATGAGAAAACAACATTATAACATGGATCAGAAAATAGCGTAATATTATGTGCCTTTTAAACAGTTTGTGGTCCAAAGTTATTCCTCACTTACTCAATTCAGGCCATGAGGCATCAACTAGCATGCTAACAGCACTCTTCCTGGTACTCTGTCGATTGTTTTAGTTGACCCAAAATGTTATTAGTTGACTAAGCATTTTACTTGGACACAGCATAAATATCTATCTATAGAACAGCAAAAAAGGAGAAGTGAGTGAGTGGATTACCTCGAAATTTGGTATTATTTTGGTATTTAATTGTAAAAAGGTATGTTAAAATCATGATTCTTAAGTTCTTGATATAAATACATCTCTTCCTCGTACTTTTTATTCGGCATAATAGTAGTTTTTGTATGAACCCCCTTAAGTTCTAGTCCTGTGAGTACAGTTTGCGTCTGATACATAGAGATTTGTAATAGTTGTGAGAGCTTTTGCCACGCCCCATCCGTCGGCAGGACATACAGTATCTTTAGTCGACCAAGAATTTCTTCAGTCAATTACAGCTCTAAACGCTTTATAATTAGATGCAGACATTACCCAGCCTCAGACGCTATATCTGTAATGGAAGAAATTTTCCTCAAACATCGGGAAAAAATTTGATACAGGCCTTTTAAAGTAGCATGTCAGACAAGTGGATTACTTTGGGGAAGCTGACACATAAAAAGCAAAAAAAAAAAAACATCTTTGCCACGATAGAAAGTTCTCAAAGCGTTCCAGCGCTGTTAATTGGACCTAGGGTGAAGGATAAGGGACAGAGAGCTGTGGATGAATTTTTTAAAGGCAGGGCTTCTAGTTTTGCTGTTTTGTGACTGGTTGGCAATTTCGAGCTTGGTGCCAAAGATGTACAAGGAAGTGCAAGGCTCAGTAAATGTCTTTTGAATTATGCAGCGATTCAGAACAGAGGGAGGGAAAACAGCACCACCCCTCCACTAACCATCACTTCGGGACGGATGAAAGAATGTCACCCATGGCTATGCGGGGTATTTTAGGTTCCCCATGTCATACAGATCAGCAGACATGTTTACTCCGTTCACCACATGCACATCGGGGTAGCGCTTCTTCACTGGGGCCATTACGGTGTGGCGTTTTCATGGGACCCTGGGGGATACTGGAGCTGCGTTCAGGACACATCAGGTCTGAGAGGAAGCATTAAACACAGACTGTACATGTGATAGTATTTCATTTTATCTGGATCTCTTTAGATATAAGAAAATCACAAGTGATAATAAAGATTATACAGCTCTGAAAAAAATAAGAGCCCACTGCATTTTTTTTTAAAATCAGCATCTCTACATGTATTACAGCCATTCCATTCCAGCGTCTGTTGAATTCCAACACAAACACAAAGCTGAGCTACTTCAGTTCTTGCACCAGGAGTGGAATAAAGTCACCCAAGAACAATGTGAAAGCCAAGACGCATGAAAGCTGTGATTAAAAATAAGGGTTATTGCACCAAATATAAGTGTAAACATTAGTATTATGTTGTTTTAAAGTGAATTTGATCTTGTTTCTTTGCATTGTTTGAGGCCTGAAAGCATGTATCTTTTTTGTTATTTTGACCATTTGTCATTTTCTGCAAATAAATGCTCTAAACGATAATATTTTTATTTGGAATTTGGGGGAAATGTTGTCAGTAGTTTATAGACTCAAACAAAAATGTTCCTTTTGCCCAAACACATACCTATAAGTAGTAAAATCTGAAAAACTGATAACTTTGCAGTGGTCTCTTATTTTTTTTTCCAGAGCTGTATGTAGATTCTATTTTAAAGAGGGGAAGTCACTCCCCCTTCAGAGCAATATCACAACACAATTAGCTGGCATCCCATTAATGAAACTACTCCACATCACATCAGGTTTGTCCAGTTGTTGTGGACAGTTTTGTATCATATTTTTGTATATTTATTTGAGCATGGATGACAAAGGCTTATGGGCTCTGCATTGGACAGATTCTTACTGTCCAATCCTCTACATTAATGAAACATCCATAGACGGCACGGTGGCTGAGTGGGTAGCGCTCATGCTTCACAGCAAGAAGGTTCTGGGTTCGATCCCCGGGTCGCCCAGACCTTTCTGTGTGTGTTCTGTGTGGAGTTTGCATGTTCTCCCCGTGTCTGGGTGGGTTTCCTCCGGGCACTCCGGTTTCCCCCACCAACCCAAAACATGCACCATAGGTAAATCCTCCAGCTGAGGTCCTGACCAAACCGAAGCAAGAAGATCATGGAGATGGTCCCCGGGCGCAGTAATGTGCTGCTCACTGCTCCTAATAACAGGATGGGTTAAATGCAGAAATTGAATTTCCCCACTGTGGAGGAAATAGCTTTCTTTCTTTCTTTCTAGATGACAAGGCATGTTTTTAATGAACAATGAACAATGGTAGAAAATATATTTAAAAAAAAAAAATCTTTTTTGCATAATATCCCCTCTTTTAAAGATCTGCATGCTGAGTACATCTATCTGTGTTTTGGGTAGTTTTGACATTTTTAGGTTCAAAGTTCACACCACTCATAGTACAATAAAACAAGAAATGGATTTTTGCTCATATTAAAATAAGAAATCCACTCTAACCCTACAAAATTGATAGACGGTATTCAGGAGCAACAATATATGAAAGAAACTTAATTTGGGCATTTTCACCCATTCCTAATTTGAACAATCCTACACAGCAAATGGTAAGAAGTCATTGTGTTAGTCTCAGAGTCTAACTACATGTAAAGGACCATCTTCTATCCATGAACCTTGCCTTTGTTCCTTCCTTCAGCAGCCGACTGAGGCACCCCCAGTGCAAGAAGGAGCGCTACCGCAGATCCTTCATCCCCACTGCCATCAGACTGTACAACTCTACTATATAGGCCAGACGTGCAATATCCTTTTTCCATGCTCTCCTTGTTAATGTTTGTATTATTATTATTATTATTATTATTATTATTATTATTATTATTATTATTATTATTATTATTATTATTATTACTTATTTTTAGTATTACTTACTTTATTCCATTCTTGCCTGCATGCACTTTTCTTTCTTTCTTGCTCAAACTGTCCTGGAGCTATTGTGGCAAGTACATTTCTCCTGTGTGAGATCAAAAAAGTCTTATCTTATCTTATCTTATCTTATCTTATCTTATCTTGTTCAACAAGGTGAATAGTTAACAGCTGAAAACCTAAATACAATTTTGGTTCAAACTCTAAAATTGAAGAATGTTGAATTTCTTAAAGAGCCTGTTTCCATGCATTTAAGCAAAACGTGTTTCATCAGCAACTCGAGATCAAAATAATCAAATTAGAAAACATTTTATTTGAGTATCAGGAAGTAGCTTTTTTTTCAGCGTTGTCAAAACTCCACTCTGGCCTCTGACAGTTTTAAAAATCTAATGAGAAAGCATTTTATTTGAGAATCAGGAAGTACTCAGTAAGCATGCTAGTCGTTGTTGGCTTTTCAATGATGGCAAAACTCCACACTGGATTCTGAAAGTTGTAAAAACTGTACATAAACTCAGAATGGTGAATAATGCGGAATAACTGTGCATCACTGTAAACTGTTTAAAAAGTTTTGTTTTTTAAGATGGTAAAACTCAAGTACAATGCTTTTAAAACGATAAAAGTACCAATACTTCATGGATCAAGTGCAAACAACTCATAACATGTCTCCTTGCAACTCTATGATTATACAATTTACTTTATATCATGTTTTAAGAGGATTAGGCCTTCATCAATCTTACTTAACCATGGCGTGGCGTCAACCGATCTGACCAGAACAGCTTTCTTGGAATTGAAATGCTGTGATGAATATTTGAATTAGAATTGATTTTATAATTTGAGCAGCTCTCTGGTTTCATTCAGGGCCAGAACCCTCAGATATAAATAGATAGAGCTATGTAGGACATGGTGGAAAAAAATGTTTTGCTTTGAAAAAAATCCATCGGTTTTCATGCTTTGTTGTTTTCTATAATCAAGTGTGTGTCTGTTTCAAATGGATAATAATAAATATGACAGAGCATCTGGCTTACAGTAAATTAAGTTGTAAAATGTTTGATGGAGCATTGTTTTTAAAATGGAAAAATTATTTTGAAAATGTGCTTTAATTTATTCCCTCTGACACTGAAATTGATTGTACCCTAAATTGTTTCATGACATCTAGACATCTACCTCTGCAATGCGAAAGAGACATACTGAGAGCAAAATAGTGTTTTCTTACTCAAACGCTGGTGGTTTATAAGAAAACAGTTGTGTTGGTGTCTCTCCCAGCTGTCTGTCAGATGGTGCTGAAATGGTTCCACACAGATTACCACACTTATGTAAGCCTGCCACTATAGACATCGTTCAATATATGAACGCTGGAACTATATATTTTGGGGCTCAATATGTATCATGTTTTTTTTCTCTTTGCAATAGTGGGGATTTTTTATTCTTTTAACCTGTTTATGTCTCACTAAGGCTACGTTTATATGATGACGGTCTGAACAGAAGACGCAAAAGTGCCGTCCAGACCACGTTAGACTACAATGCAACGAAGGAATGCAGTCCAAGGTGTGGACTGGGAGTCCTGCCAAACAAAATACACTGATATATATATGGACCGATGTGATGTAAACACGTACGCGACGTCAGCAGATTTGACCAGAGTTTTGCGTCTTGGGTAGTGTAGACGAAACGCTACAGCGGAGCATATTCAAGTTTTCCACTTTGGAGGGCAGTTTCAGTTTTTTGCGTTTTTAAGCTCCCAAAACGAAAGGCACTTTCGATAAAATGTTTTGTTGTCTTTACCTGTAAGCGTTCTCGTGTAAACAGGCCCTAACTTCACTTTATCATTCACAAAGTTTGATTTCATAAAGTTGGTCACATTCTGATAGTAGATGAATAAATTATTTCACTGTTGTTTAGTCAAGCTATCAATAATTGTAAGTATCAGACTGTCGCACAGACTGTCTACTTTGCCCCACCCACTGTTCTCATTGTTCAGCCTTCATTATGTCCTTGAGTTCGTGAGTGACAGGCTCCTTTAACCAATCACAGCAAAGTGTGTGTGTGTCCCAAAATGAACAGTTCATTTGCAGCTCAAACTTTGTACAGCCAGAGAATTTCATGTTTTTGCGTTTGAGCTGCTCAGACCCGCACACACACACACACACACACACACACACACACACACACACACACACACATTGAGACGCAAACGCGGAAATGATAAGACACGGTTGTATCTTATGAAATGGGAAGCGTTTCATGCTCGTATTTGACCGCTTGACATTTGCACAACTCCAGAGCACCAATAGGACTGGAACTTATTAAGTGGACCATTTATGATTTCTTGTTGACTATTAGCTACTACTATTTACATAGGCTGTAGGTTATGCAGAGAAGGAGTTCGAGAGGTGGTGGGGTTATGGTAATGATAGTTTTTGCGATCCTATTTAACAGCCTAATAGCCTAAATAAATGCTAATTTAAATATGAAGAAAAAAACTCTTGCCTTCTGCATTTTGACATATTGCACCCTGTTTTCAACTATGCTATATTTTATGGCATTCTGGTGTCGTTTTTTTCCCTAAATAGTGCAGTCCTAACAGTTGCATCCATTCACAGTCCTGTGACAGATCGGTGCAGTCAAAACCGAAAGCGGAGATTGAGTCGCTCCAACTTGCTTTGTCAGATGGAAGTTTTTCTGTCCCCCCTTTTTCCCATGAGCCTTTGCTTCTTCACATATAGCCCCCATGCTCTCCTTGCGTCCCTGCTACCGAGGCGGGATGATTGATGACGGCCTAAATTTCGGGGCCGCCAATTCTGGTCTCTCAAGAAATAATTCAGTATGCTGACAGATGGGGCGAAAGTGACACGACGAGCTATAGCTCCCCCACCTGCCCGCGCACAGCCAGCTCGAGTCAACACAGGCTAGACACAAACCAGGGCTTATGTGACAGTAGACAGCAGACAGCATTGAAATCCTGTCAGTACAAGCTGCTCACTATAGCCCTTTATAAACAGGAAAGGATGGTCGCACGGATTGGAGTCTGTGCACAACCCGTACGACTACTAACCACATCCATTTTGCAACAAGGTGATCGATTCATATCTCATTAATCAATAGTTGTCATGTTGCTAAATGGAAATCTATAATAATTCTTATGTTGTAAAATTATATTGCTTAAAGGTGCACTTTTTAACTTTTCCGGTTGAGTGTACATCACTTGCTTGTCTTTAATGAGATGGCATTTTCACAGTGTGGAATTAAACGTATGTACCGCCTCCAGGCTAAGCTTTGTGGAGAGGTAAGCCTTTTCACAGTTAGTGATTGTAAGTGTTTTGCAAGGTATTTATTGCAATGAAGACACCTAATTTAATAAATGCAATATAGCCTACTTTGGAATATTCTAGGCAAAGTAATAACATCTCATGGGAGATGCCCCACCACAAATGTTTCTTAGTGCACTCTTGATGTTTCTCTGATCTCTAAAAATATATTACCATAGTCATGTTTTATTTTACGTGTATGTTCTTTCTATCGAGAAAGAACTAAACACAGGGCAACAGTTACACAGATATTACTTAACGTAACTACTACTTCATAGGTTAAATTACTATTAGTAATCAACTGCCTAAAATGTTGGGGAAAGGGACATTAAATAAGTAAAATCTGTGGCTGCTTTATCCCAACTATCCATGACTCAATGACCTGCAATGCTTAATCTCAAATGATGGAATGGCTTTTAATAAACTTGTTCAATGTGCCATGATGCGTCTATGGCTGGGAAAAGTCTTTGAAGTGGAAAACATGTCATTATTGTGATTATCTGAGACACATCACACAGTCAAACAAGAGTGTAATAAGCACTCAGAGACGGCAAAGTTTTGCCTTAACGCACCCAGCCTTATGCATTAATGTTATTGTGAATAATTAAACAGTAAGTGTGTGTATTGATGTAAACTTTTAAGGGTGCAGCATCTCGAATAAATGGATAAGGTTGCAGCATCGATCTAGAATATCATTATAACCTATGACAGGCAAAGTGGTTAACACTACACAAGCTCACACACACTGTTATTAAACAAGTGCACATTCTGTACTGATGGTGCACTAACTGTTTTTCCAGTCTTCAGAGGTCCATCCACAGGAAGGTGGTCAAATCCTTTAGCATTCTGTTTAGACATGCACCGATGTGATAATGTTATCGGATATTGACGATGATATTGAAAATTTTAATGGGTCAGATGTCATTTATTGTTCCAAGAATTCAATTCAGTCTATATCATATTTTGGCCTTTTTTCAAAGCTGTTCCTTAGTTACTTTAAATGCTAAATAGCAGTTACAAAACAGGGGTGAGTGGAAAATTGATTCAGTGATATATCGTGATACTTCATTGCACAATTCTTGAGTCAATTCAAAATGCACCCAAATCGATTTTTTAATTAATACTTTTCACAAAAATTCATTAGCTACATTCATTGTTCTGTGTGTAATAAAATGTAATAAACAATATTTCATACTATTTTGTTTTCGTAAAGATGTAGTTGACAAAATTATTAAATGTAATTATTGATAAATCGCAACATAACATCCATTGTTTTATTATTGGGATAGATCGTGATATATCGAATTGTGACATGCATATCATGTATCATCAGACTCAAGGCAATACACATCCCTACAAAACACTTAGGTAATATTTAACCATGTTCAAAGAATCAAAATATTCTCAGTCTCTGCTCTAGTATCGGCTAATATTGGGTATCGGCAGATATTTTAAGCCAAAGTATTGAGAGCAGTATCGGAAAAGAAAAAGCTGTATCAGTGCACTCGTTATTCTGTTCTCACAACAAAGAAGGCTATGGTCATACTCTACAGTTCTTATAGGAAAGGTGTATTTAGTAAAGGATAGATCAATAGTTTTCGTTATACAAAAGACAATAAAGCACGCCTTACCTAAACCTTTTAAAGCTGTTTTGAAAGATAAATAATTATATTTAGTCTTGATTAAAAATGCCTCCAGAGGAATGCAAAACCAAAACAAAGTGATCACGCTTCTGATTGCAAGAGCGAGGATGGAAGAAAAATGCATGCTGCCTTTCCAAACCAAGTCCTTTCATTAGTTAGATGTGAAACCATCCATCCAGCTTGAATTTACTAACATCCTTCTGTAGTTTTGTTTGTGACTTGTTTACATCCCCATTAAACTGTGGGGACTAATTAGCCTGGGGATTGATGGCCAAACCAAAAGCAATTAAATTACAGTCACTTGAATTAATGTTGCTTCATGATAAAATGTTCAAAGTGGCTGAAGAGAGATTTAAGTTGCCTAAGTGCAGCTCTGTGTTCATACAGAAGACATCCGTAGGTTGTCAAACAGACCATTTTGAAATAAAATTGAGGTGGAGCACTGCAAATAACTGTAATTTACCTTTTTGTTTTTGCTTTACAGTGCTTTGCGATGTATTACTATTGTAGCCACAGCTGCCCTGAGGCTGACTGGCAATCTGCTCCATCGGCCCCTCCAAACACCACCAACCCTCAAGCACACACCATTTTTATACTAGACTATGTGGGTGAAGTGCGCTGCCTAAAGACACAATGACAGGTTTTGCTACTGGTGCTCCGCTGTGGCACCTGACCCAGCGGTCTTCCATCCAAATACTAACCAGGCCCAGCCCTTCTTAGCTTCTGAGATCTGACAAAGTTCAAAGTTTAAAGTCAGCTTTATTGTCAAAAATCACATGTACAGGTTGCACACACAGGATTTGAAATTGCAGCGCTCCCTAGGCCCACAGTGAACATAAAACATCTGATAAACAAGACAATAAACACCATGACTCAAACATCACATATACCCAAGATATATGATCATACAAGATCAGGCTTTGAACATTTTGGACATTTTAACTTTCAATATATAAACGATTTAAATAAGAGAAATAAATCAGCTCATGTTTGGTTGAAAACTTGCGCTCATTCCCTTCTGCCCTTTTAATGTATGTCTCCATAAATGTCATCACTGCCGGGCCATGCAGGAATCACTCTGAAGCAGACAAGCAGGTGGTGTATGCTCCACCAGAAAAGTTAGTACAGTGAACCCTCGTTTATCGCGGGGGTTAGGTTCCAGAAATAGCCCGCAATCAGTGAAATCCGCGAAGTAGGACAATTTTATATTTTACAATTATTCTACATGTTTTAAGGCTGAAAACGCTTCACCAGACACATTATACACCTTTCTGAGACTGGTATTAACATTTTTCTCTTGTTTAAACACTCAAACTTTTGTAGATTTTCATTAAAATATATTAATAGTGGGGGGGGGGGCACGTGACACGCGGACACGTGCGCGCGGACACGTGTGCGCGGACACGTGCGTTTGTTTTGGTACCACATATCCATGCCATGTGCGAAAGTCGAGTGGAAAGCGACCTGGATATCATTTTGGGCAAGACTCAAGCCAATGCTAACAGTGCCGAACCGCTAACAGACGCCTCTGAGCACCAGTCCTCACCACAAGACCAGGTAAGACCAACCTGCGCTTACAAGAGTTGGTTGCATTTCACCCCGGCTCCAAAATCAGACCGCTATCAATGCGTCGCCAATACTCCACAGCTCTCTAGGACGGGGTCGGGTTCGTCCTCTCGGCGTGACGGGGAAGAGCCACTGTCTCCTCTGTGCGCGCGAGTGTCCTCCGCCCGCTGCGGGCTCCCTCGAATGCGGCTCTCCCCGCTGCGGCTCCCCCGGACGCCACGCGGCCAGGCGCCAGGCCCGTCCATGTTGATTCTTGGCTCTTCCATGGTCCGGCTCGCACTCAGTCTCTTCCATGGCTCGTGCAAGTAAACAAAGGCCACACCTCCTGTCACCCAGGCGCTCTCGTGAAGGACATCTGAGACTCTGTCCCTACCACCCTGCGTGACCATCCCTGGTCTAGACCTGGTTTAGTCCTGGTTTAGACCTGGTTTAGTCCTGGTTTAGACCTGCTTTAGACCTGGTTTAGTCCTGGTCTAGTCTCTTAGCTAATCAGGGCGCAGGACAGAATGTTACACTGTAAAAAAAAGTTACACTATAAAAAAAAAAAAAAAAAATTGGAAAAAAAAATCCGCGAAACAGCGAGGCCGCGAACAGTGAACCGCGATACAGCGAGGGTTCACTGTATACCTTTATATCTTCATACACTCTCTTTTAGATGCTGACAAGATGTGGACTTTTGACAGGTCATCCTCTGCTTTGACATTGTCTCTGTTGCCGTAAGTCCATGATTATTGGCCTCTTTGTTTCTCCTCCTGACCTCTCCATCCACCTCTCCCCCTCTGCACCGTCTCCTCTTGTCTCCATCAGCCCTCAGACCATTTGTCATGGATCAGATGAGACAATTTGTCATGGATTAGTGCACTTAAATGTCTGTGTGATAGTGGAAGCAGTCAGTGGAAAAGCTTAGGAATGCTATTACACTGCGCTTTATGGCCGGCCGGAGGAAAGTGAGGAATTGAGCATGAATTGGCACTCTTCTTTCTTTACACTGGCCTCCACACTTAATCAGATATTCACTTAGAGGTGAGCCACAGCACACGGCTTAAGTTGTGTGGTTAATCTAGACTGGTGTGTTTTTACCTCACACCCCTTTGTTCTGGTGCATCAAGACTTGGTCTTCATTGGAGTTTAAATATTTTCAAATGACAAAATTTTATATATGAGAAGAGTGCCTTATACAGTTATGTTTTTGTGTAAACCAGACTTTTTGAGATAGTTCATCATATACCTGTTATTCAATGTGCATAATTTAAAAACAGCACTTGCAGTATTAATAATGTGAAATATTGTCTACCTCTACTGATATGAGACCTTCTGAAGGATTGTGACATATTATGAGTTATACTGTTGAAAAATGCAAAAAAAAAAAAAAAAAAAGTTTATTTTAATCTTTACAACTAATAGTTACTTATAGGTATCTAGGAGTCTATAAACTACTGACAACATTTCTCCCAAATTCCAAGGAAAATATTATCGTTTAGAGGATTTATTTGCAGAAAATGACAAATGGTCAAAATTTAAAAAATATATACATGTTTTCAGACCTCAAACAATGCAAAGAAACAAGATCAAATTCATTTGGGACTAATAAAGGCATATCTTATCTTTAAAACAACATAATACTAATGTTTACACTTAAGAAGAGTTCAGAAATCAATATTTGGTGCAGTAACCCTTATTTTTAATCACAGCTTCAAGTCTTTCACATTGTTCTTGGGTGACTTTATTCCACTTCTGGTGCAAGAACTGTAAAAAAAGTAGCTCAGCTTTGTGTTTGTGTTGGAATTCAACAGACGCTGGAATGGAATGGCTGTAATACATGTAGAGATGCTGATTTGAGAAAAAAATGCAGTGGTCTCTTATTTTTATTTATTTTATTTTTCCAGAGCTGTATGTACTGCAGCTAAATTAGTTTTTTATATTGAGAAAGAATGTCCAGTGACTCTACCCCTGTCTGTTGGAGACAATGTGGTCATCAACGCGCAAACCATTACCACATTTTCTGGGACTGCCCCAATATTAAAGATTTCTGGTCGGAAATTCACAATGCCTTAAAGGACATTTTCCAAGAGGACTTACCATTGGACTTTAAGACCCTGTACCTGGGATATGCCCCTCAAGACTGGCTGAAAATGGACAAAGATCTCATGAACATTCTGTTGGTGGCCAGCAAAAAGACTATTACGAAGAAATGGATACAACCAGAGCGCCCAACAATGAATACGTGGAGAGATATAGTGTTTGACATTTCTAAGATGGAACAACTTACAGCCCATATCAATCATAAAATGGAGATCTTCACTAACCAGTGGACAAAATGGCGCAGTTATATCACAGCCAAATGGCCAAATTGTTCTATGTATCTGTACTAAATGTATAATATATGTGTATCTGAAAATTACTCCCCTGTCAGTATTGTATATATTTTCTTGTTGATAATATTAATTTATCTTTTTTATTAATTTATTTAATTTATTTTTTATTTTATTTTTTTTCTCTCTTTTTTCTTTTTCTTTCTATTTTGAAAAAAGAATAAAATATAAATTAAAAAAAAACAAAAAAGAGAAAGAATGTCCAGCCACTCACTCATAGATATATATAAATGGACATAAATAACCTGCTAGCCACTGCGGTCCACATAGGAATTGTTCATGGGCGTGCTTCCGGCTCCAGTGACTCTGGCTCCAATTGACTTAACATTGACAAATATCACCCCTCTCTCTGTAAAACTATAGTGAGCTGCTTCTACATGATCCTGGTATTTTTATTTAGCTATTTTGTACATTAATAAAACACTATTCCTAATATGGACCTCATCTCCAAATTCGCTCCTATGACCGCAAGCCTCCTGAGCTTCATTTGACTGGAGCCGAACATTGTGGGTGCCCTCACACTGCCTTAGTCCACTGTACAACAATTGAACTTAACCATGACAAATTTAACAAAAGATATCAATAGCCCGGTTGTCTCTCTCTCCAGCCATAACCACCACCTTTTATTCATAATACACAATATTAGAAATTTATTATTGACATATCTATTCATAAAGCACCCGCATCTTTGTCTGTCCAAGGCCACAGGGACGCATGATCCAGCCTGCTTATGTTAACACATCACACAGAGCCTCACGGAGTTAACACAGAGCCTGGTAATTGTGACGCGGCACATCTTACGGCGTGGCATCATTTAAAACCTCCGTGGGGGACAAATCTTACTCATGAAGTGTTGTGTTTGTGGAGGAGCGCCCCAGCGACTCATTTCCCCACTGTCAGACAAATGGCTGTGTCTTAAGCGTAAGACTAATTTAGTGGACCAACCTTTTCATTTGGCTCCCACATATAAAACAAAGCAGGCTGTTTGTCATGTAGGTGCTAGCGAGGTAATTATAATGCCATGTTGGTGTAGGGATGAAAGCAACATACCATAAGGAAAACAGATTACTACATTTACATTTTTTTTAGTAAGGTCTTTTTCATGCTTCGTTCCTCATGTTTTGATGTGTTGGACGAGTATTTTTACAACTGTTTTGACAAGCCTGTGTTGCGTTTCTGTATGAGGAAACATTATTCTATTTGCTCCTTAATTATAGACTGTATAAAGCAGTGGACTAAGGGAGTGTGACGTCTCCCGTAGCTTTTGGCTTCAGTCAAATGAAGCTCACAAGGCTGGCAATTATAGGGGCGGATTTGGAGCAGAGTTCCATATTAGGAATAGGAATTTATTTACTCACATCTAGAGCAGATTAATACAAAATGACAAGGCTCTCTACTGCAGTTACAAAGAGAGGGGTGACAATTTTTAAATTTAAAGTCAATTAGAGCTAGAGTCTATGGAGCCAGAAGCGCCCCCCCATACTCACTTCCTATTTGGAACACAGCGGCTAGTGGGTTATCTGTGTCCATTTAAATACACAGTCTATGGTCTTAATAGGGGGCTAGGGTCTGTAACCCTTTAGTTTTTTTATCTGATTAACCAAATGATGGTATCTTGGTCTACATTTTTTTTTAATTCGTCATGCTTCCTTTTAATCGACTAACTGATGCACAAAGCATGTCTTTAGTCAGCCCTGAATTTCTTTAGTCTTCTACTAGTCCTACTAGGGTGTAGCAGTTGAAATGTTACATGTTAAGACTTACTGGTTCATTTTAAAAAGCATAGCGAAAGATATTCTGAATGTATTTGACAGCACGTCTAGAAATTGAACCCCCAAGTTCTACCTATTGATGATTGATAAAAGAAGAAATTCAAATTTGTCAACTGGACAAAGTTTGTTTGGTCGAAAACGTTTCGCCCGCTCATCCAAGAGGCTTCGTCAGTTCTGGTTAGAGTGCTGGTAAGACACTTGCTTATATCTCGCTGCAGGGAGGAGCTAACTAGCTAACTACTTTCCGAAACTATCTCGCCTATTGGTTTCTGTCTTTTGTTTCTCTGACGTCTAGATTAGCATACCTATTCATCCCTACCCGACTGTTTTTCACACCTCTGGCCCTGACCTGGCTAGCCCTATTGTTTCTTTTGTTTGTTTGATCTAGGTTTAAGAATGGAATTATAGATGGGAGGCAAATTATGTCTGACTCCACCATTTCTGTTAAGAGAAGGATTCTCTTTTTTGACAAAAATAGCCTCTTTAACTCCCCTCTCAAACCAATTCTTTTCCCTGGCCAAGATCTGAACCTCACTGTCCTCAAAAGAATGGCCCGTGGCTTCTAGGTGAAGATGTACGGCAGATGACGGTCCACTCTGGCACGCCCGTCTGTGTTGGTACATCCTCTTGTGAAGTGGCTGTTTTGATCATTGCAACAATAAACGTTTGTGCATACTACTACTACCTACTAGTACTAACCCTGTAGTTTTGATCGGTACAAACATGACCTGTACAAACATGTTCTGAAATTTGTAGTAGTTTGCCAGTTCATATTCTAAGTGAGTCTTCTGGACTCGCATTAAAATTAGAAGGGTTCGGTCATTAAAGATCCCATGACATGGTACTTCTTGATGCTTTTATATGGCTCCTTAATGGTTCCCTAATACTGTAAATGAATCCTTCTTCAAAATCAACACTCATGAGAAACAGAGATAAGATGAGAAAGAGTCATAAATATCTCTCTCAAACTCTTTATTCTGGGCGTTGTTGCTTGAATGCAAATGAGGAGAAAAGAGATGGCCAATAGTAGAGGGTGGGGGCGTGGCCAAACTCTCCGCTCAGAGCTCAGAGCCCACAGCTGATCCATTTCCTTGTTTTTGCACGGGGGGAGAGATTTGAAGCATTCCATTGAAAAATAAACACATTTCCACATAAAATAAAATTAAACCACTGCTGTTCAAAGGTCCAGAGGCTCAGATAAAGGACTTCCGAGCCTAGAAACACTCGGACGTGCCTCCAGGCAAATAAAAAAACCTAAACCTAAACAGGGTAGTAGTGAAAGTGAAAATTTCATGCCATGGGACCTTTAATGGAAATGATCTGGTTAAACAAAATTCTTGTTATTTCAATGCAAAGTACAGAGTTATTATAATGAAAACAGGTGAACCTATTAGGGTGTAGCAGTTGAAACGTTACAAGCATTACTTGCTGCATGTGCTTTATCTCTTAAATCATATTGGTGAGTAAAAAATGCATATTTCAAAAAGTGGCACACTAGTCACATTTATGCTGAATTAATTTGAGCACTGTCAAGACACACTATTTGAGCAGGCTTCCTCTTGGTTAAAAATGTCTCCAATATGTCAAAAAAGAGATGGAAGATGTATCTGCATTTTCCAGCGGCGTTGCTCTGTCAGCATTAGCACAGGTCTATTTGTCTTTTGAACCCCACTGTGCTTTAGCCCATATTGTATTGTTTTATCGCAGATGGCACTTCTACCGATAATCGTAGGGAGATTTCAATTTCACCGTGCGTATGCTTGACTATTGCGCACTTAAAGGTGTCACTCACTTGCACTGTTAACAGCCAGATTGGTGACAGACTGTAGAAAATATAGCAGCACAATTAGTATCTGCTGGCTGTGTCATGCATCTTCATTTGTGGTGTAGGCAGAGCTGGTGTCAGGCTGACTGCACATGGCCGGGTGCCCTGGGAGCCTGCTGTGTGCCAGCTCTGAGAGGATGAAGAATGAGGGGACACCTGTACATCCCTGTCACAGGCCTAACAACCCTCGCTGTGTCCAGCTATGCTTGGTCTCACCCAGTGCCTCTGCTGGACTGGAACTGTTGCTGGGTTTCAGATCACATCACAATATTCTGTAGGTACATACAGCACTATTCAATACAGATGGCTACAGAGGGCTGCAAATCTAAGTCACAGTTTTAATTGACGCAATTAGGAAATCACAAAATTTTGATGAATACTTTCTTACAAAAACGACAATGTGGTCTTATTTTGCATGTGCAAATAAAACGATGTGCAGGATTTTTTAGTTATTCTCTTATTTTGCATAAAAAGGGTAACCCTGTTGATTAGATAGATACAAATATCTACTGAATTTCTTGTGGCAGTTTACTAGTTAATATTTCAGTTTTCTGGACTCATTTAGAATGAACAGAATCCTGTTATTAAACCATAAATCAAAATTGAAATGATTCATCCCTAGTTTTAATGCATATTTTTGTAGTAATATTGCAAGTTCTTGGGTCCAGTCATTAATAGAAATCATCAGGTTCAGCATTTGTGAATTTACCTCTTGAATATTTCATTGGAAAGTGCAGTGTTATACAGTTGTAATGCATAAAACTAGCTCTTATCCCCCATTTGGGAGTATGACACCATCAGATTCAGAAATCTGAATACTACCAATCTATTTATGTACTTTTGTCTTGGGCTTACAGAAAAAACTAACTTGTATGGGGATGGAAATTGACTTGACCTTTTTACAGTGATCATTTCCATGGAGATGTTTTAGTTTTGTCTTACACACAGTAATGTAGAGTATAACATTCCACAGTAACTCTATCTCCATGGAGCCAAGCAGGTGATGACAAACAAAGCAAGTAAAAGGTCAGTTCTGTGGATAGGCGAGCCCTTTCGTGGTATGAATGCATGTTTTGCAAGGGTCTTTTAGCACTAAAAGCACATAAAAACCCTGAAATTGAATAAGTCAAAGATACTTACCTGGCCAGCCAAATGATATCTCTCTGTATTTCCTATTCACCGCGATACCATTTGGACACTCTCCATCCACTCTCGCTCCTCCGGTTCCAAACCGACTCCGCGATTCTGATTCGTTCAAAGATGGTGACGTCAGTGCACCCGCCTTTGCCCGCAAAGTCACTCTTAGGCAGCGGAAGTTCCGCCTCAGTTTTGAATCAAGATGGTGCAATCTCTGATTGGTTCACTTAGCTGTCTGTCTACGCGCAACCGCAGCGTATTCTGTGGATCAAACGTTACCAGACTCACTCGCTGGTACAGCGATGAGTCATGGATTCTTCCAGGCAACAAAGATACATAAGTTTAATGACATTTCAGCATGGAAAATTCCAATCATAGCAATAACATCTCCTTGGAGACAACCACTTTACAAGTCGTGGTGTAAAGTTCAACTGTATAAGCGTTCTAAAATCAGAAAATGACAACTTTTCTCACAAGCAAATTCCTATTCTTTTTAATCAAATTGAAATATGGGAAAGTTCTCTGCCCTGTTTTGAGAGGTGATTCTTTTGAAAGATTTCATTGCTTTTTCACCTACTCAGTAAATCCCTTCTATTTACTTTGTACTACATTATGTTTATACAATTCTGTTAGAAGACAGGAGACATTACATTAACTTTGTGAGATAGAGGTTCCATCCCTTATCACTTACTTTGTGTCTACGCCAGAAAAAGTTGTCAGTGAGGATATATGACTGTGAAGCTGCCAGCGCGCACTGTGTAGGATTTTCTCTCCCTCGTCTCACATCCCAGAGGTTTTAAGTGAAGTAAGATACAGAGCTTTTCCAACAAAAAAGACCTTTTGACCTGGCTTCTGTAAGTTTTGTGAGCAGTGAGTAGAAAGCCAGGATAAACGTCTTGATGGAACTTGTTCAGTCTGGTCCCGGAAGGCATCGGTGAAAACGTGGAGCCGCTCTGCACTAAACACAAGTTCTGATAGATGTTTCCATGTTCACACTGAGATGAAATGTGTCTTCTGCGTTATCCTAGATCTGTTCCAAATCATTGCCACAGGGGTCTCACTGTGGTGAAATGTAGTGAAGTAAAAACTATCCAATGCAAAGTACAGATACCTAAAAAATGTAGTTAAGTACTTTTACTACACTTCTCTACACTTTCTCCTTGGGTAACCTTTGTGCGGTCTGGATTCTATATACAGCTCTTGAAAGAGACCACTGCAAAATTATATTTTTTTTTTTCAGATTTTACTACTTATAGGTATGTGTTTGGGCAAAAAGAACATTTTTGTTTGAGTCTATAAACTACTGACAACATTTCCCCCAAATTCCAAATAAAATATTATCGTTTAGAGCATTTATTTGCAGAAAATGACAAATGGTCAAAATAACAAAAAAGATACATGTTTTCAGAGCTCAAACGATGCAAAGAAACAAGATCAAATTCATTTTAAAACAACATAATACTAATGTTTACACTTAAGAAGAGTGCAGAAATCAATATTTGGTGCATTAACCCTTATTTTTGAATCACAGCTTTCATGCGTCTTGGCATGCTCTCCACAAGTGTTTCACATTGTTCTTGGGTGACTTTATTCCACTCCTGGTGCAAGAACTGAAGTAGCTCAGCTTTGTGTTTGTGTCTGAATTCAACAGACGCTGGAATGGAATGGCTGTAATACATGTAGAGATGCTGAGTTCAGAAAAAATGCAGTGGTCTCTTATTTTTTTCCCAGAGCTGTAGTTCAGACACGTTAGCAAGTCTGTCACACAAACTAAATTTGAAGCACGTCAATATAGTAATTATCGTGACAGGACTGCATGTTTAGTAATGATTTCAAGATTCATTAGATAAATAGGGGAATGGGTTATTTAAAGTGGCTCTATATAACTTTTCTGGTGCAGGGTCTGCCAACTGCTTGTTTCAATAAAGATTAGAGTTATTTATTTGCCTGGAATGTTCCACGGTTAGCATTAAACATTAAAATCTCAAACAGAAAACACTGTGGTATTACAAGAAGTGTTCCAATGTGTTTTTAAACTAGAATCATTTGGATGATTTCATTGCTAATCTCTACTGAACATAAGGTAAAGGGAAGCTGTTAACTTGAAAACTACCGCTTCATGACATCACAAGGTGGAACAGAGCATTTTAAGTTTTGGAAATGTAGACAGACTAATAATAATAAAGGACACGTATATTATTTATTATTCACACTCCTGGATGCATACACTGAAATCCTTCCAAATCAAATGCGAGCCGTTTTTTCTAACAGAATGTGTGCTTATTATCAACATTTATTCCGTTGTGTTGAGGCATTTGACATTCAGCGTACACTTGTGTATAAGATGTTGTAGTTGTTTTGTTGTTCTGAAAACTTCGGAGTTCCTTGATGCTTAAAAGTTGAAAGTTACATGTTTCAGGGGGTAACGGACTGCAAAAGTCTGGGATCAAGGGCTTTACTTGGAAATGCACAGAGAAACGCAGAGCTGTGATGTTTTCTCAACACCTCTGGCTGCCTTACTGTACATGAGCTTTTAGTAATACATTTCACAACTTCCATCCCCTTTTGCTGTTTTTGCTGAGTGTAAGAATTGTACAAAGCTACAGTCACAGTGCCTCTCAGACTCTGAAATCAAAGACGGGAAATAGAAAGGCAAAAAACACACTGAAGGAATAACAAACTGTTCTGCTGTCTGCTATGGGAGGTAGTCATTCTAACCTTTTGTACATTGTGATTTGAACTTTTTGTATTGCTTTTATGATGGTACGTGTTAGGATTGTGAAAAGTATTCATTCCCAGATACTAATCAGTACTAAAACAGGTTCCAAACAGAACATATGTAAGAAATAGTATCAAAACCTTGGACCTTTCCAGGTTTTAGCAAAACTAATATATCCAAAACTAATATAATTAATTTTAAGGACATTCCAGGTAGTCATTTTTAAATCTTTTTTTAAATTCAAAATATTTCGGCTGCCATCCAGTTTTGAATGATTCTTAATGATTTTAGATGACCACCTCTGAAACTCCCAGCCGAATGAGAGATTACATTAACTGCAGTTTATTGTGTATAAAGCATTTTTGGTAATTGAAATAGGTTTCGAGTATCAAGCCCTTTCTCTAGTATAGAAATCAAGTTTGAAATTCTATTATTGAGATGGTATGTGTATCTACGATGAGAAAGCAGAACAATTTGTGTTGAGAAAATGTGACAAACGCCACTGTCGAACTATAGGCAATTCTAGTTAAAAGTGCAAATGTGTTAAAAGTACCAAACTGAAACAGGAGAAAAATGATATTGTTTATCTTTGGACTGCTACATTTCCCCTGTTGGTCAGGTCATGTTCGGGCCTATCAGATTGCTATACTGGCCTCTCATCTCCTCCATGGGCCATGGGAAGAATAAAAATGCCAGTGTAGATGCTCACTAGAAGTTCAGAATCAGGAATCAGGAATACCTGGAACAATAGTTTATACTGGTAGAGTTAAGTTATAGAGTAGTATCTCCCTAAAAAAAAAAAAGTAATAATAAAAGTTGCATGCATGCATTTACTGTCAGGTTTTCTAAAGACCTCAATTAAAAAGACACAAACACATAATTTACAGTTAGAGATGGCTGAATTGTGATTTAAATCTTATTTTATCTTATTAAATCTGAATCTTATTTAAAGTTCATTTATTAGCACAACCTACAGTCCACACCCTATGCCTTTTATGAGGCATGTTTTGTGATTCATCTTTTAAAAGCCAGTGTAGATACACCCCCTCTAAGGGAGTATGACGTCATAGTGTTCAGCTTCATTCAAATGAAGCTCACAAGGCTAATAGTTATAGGAGCGAATTTGGAGCCAACTTCTATATTAGGAATAGGAATTTATTTACGGAAAATAGCTAAATAAAAACACCAGTATCATGCGGAGCATGTTAATATGAACATTTTAAGATCACAATGACAAGGCTCGCTGCAGCAGTTACAGATAGGGGTGACATTTATATATATGCAAATTATCGATTAATTCATTAATCTATAGTTGATTGACCTTATCGATCAACTTACGATTAATTAATAAGCGGCGTTTTTCACCTGAATTTTTGTGTTTCAATAGGGTCTTTAAAGATCCCATGGCATGAAATTTGCACTTTCTGAGGTTTTTGGATGTTAATGTGAGCTCCCCTACCCTGTTTAGGGCCCCCCCCCCCATGGCTAAAAGTTGCGAAATGTCTAAACTGAGCATTTGCGGTCCTTTTCTGCGTTAGATAAAAAATGCAGCTCAAACGGGCGATTCTGAACAAGGCAACTATGTTACATCACATCAAAAAATGCAGCTCCACCCCCCGTCTGGATGTCTACCCACCGTCTCTGTAAATCACGCCCAGAGAGTTTGGACCGCGAATGAGCTACGCAATGCGAAATGCGTGTTTTTTTATTTGCCTGGAGGCACGTGCGAGTGTTTCTAGGCTCGGAAGTCCTTTATCTGAGCCTCTGGACATGTGAAACAGCAGTGGTTTAATTTTATTTTCTGTGAAAATGTGTTTTTTTCATTGAAAAGGCTCTCCTTTCCTCCTCCACTCTTAAAACACGGAAGTGGGGCCAGCACACAGCGCACTGCTAAAACAAGGAACCAGCGGCGTATTTGCCCCCCCCCCCCTCCTCTAACCTATCTCTGTCCTTCTCATTTGCATTCAAGCAACAACGCCCATAATGAGTTGTTCAGAGAGGGATTTTCTGACTCTGACTCTGTACATGTGTCTTTCTCATGCACTGAGTCTTGATTTTGAAGAAGGATTCATTTACAGTATTAGGGAACCATTAAGGCACCATATAAAAGCATCAATAAGTACCATGTCATGGGACCTTTAAGAATATAAGCTATAGTATACATAACACTGAGTCAAAAATATATCATATATCATATTATTATATTGTATATTCCTCAATTAATTATTCCTTAGTAAAAAGCAGACAAATGTATTGATGCTGAATAACAAAATACAGTAATCCCTCGCTCTATCGCAGTTCGCAGATTTTTTTTTTTTTATAGTGTAACATTTTTTTTTATAGTGTAACATTGTGTTCTGCTTCCTGATTGGCTAAGAGACTAGACCAGGACTAAACGTGGACTAAACCGGGATCAAACCACCACGTGCCGCTCTTTGCTGGTTTCGTGTGGCTGATTTGTGGCTCGGGCTGAGAGTACGCAGTCTGGGCACTGCGGATCGATCTCGTGCTCACAGCCCCGGTGTACGCCCGCGTGTACACTGGGGCTGCGAGCACGAGATCGCAGTGCCGTTGAATGACCGCAGTGCGCCCTGCCCAGGACTAGACCAGGTCTAAACCAGAATTGCCTTGTTTCGTGACCACGCGGGTGCGCGTGTCCGCGATTAGCGATTAGTTACAATTAATGCATTTTGTTCGACCAACGTCTTGATCGACAATTAATTGTAAGTCGATTAATTGATGACATCCCTAATATATATATCTATATATCTATATCTATCTATCTATCTATCTATCTATCTATATCTATCTATCTATCTATCTATATCTATCTATCTATCTATCTATATCTATCTATCTATCTATCTATCTATCTATATATATATATATATATATATATATATATATATAGTCTATGGATTTTACCCAATTAAGTTGCCTAACAACTTAAAACTGTTCAGAGTGCAGTTCTATACACACCTATTTCAACGTAACTAAACCTGGCTTTGTGCTCCTTAACCCCACTTTCTGTTGTTTACTCACTTGAGAAATTCCCCTGGATTAAACAGGCCACAGTTTCCCTCAACAGTGCGTCACCCCTTGCACGCTATTCACTCAAAGAACAAGCACCTGGAATTAACGCAAGCACCACTTCACCTTTTGAATCGATGCAACAAGATTTGGCAGATCTGGAGGAGAGGAGAACTCCTCCAGTCGGATTACAGATGTTATCTACGAGCATTTTTCCTCTCCCCCGCGGGTAATGCTATAGCCGGGCTGGGACTATCGGTGCAGTGGAGGCAGACCCTCCTAGCGTCTTAAAGGTGCTTGTGAACACGCTGTCGCATCCTGGGGTGAATTGGAAGCAATCTCATAAGTCCCCTCTCAAACGTGGCTCTCGGCGAGTTGTAATAGATGTTGTATACACAGAAGACAGGGCCAGTAAAACACACATGTTGACACAGAGTAAGGGCTTATAATCATTCAATTGGATACAGGGCGGCGCATGATAAGTGCTGCTAGAAAAGAGAGGTTAATGATAGTTGTAGAGAATGCATTGCCAATTAGAAGCTGCTGATACGATACATTCCTCGATGCATAGCCCATGATATGATACATATTTCAACACATTGAGCTTTTAATTCGATACTAGATCTTTCAAATTGATTCGATAAGGTTCATTAAAAGATAAGGGCTAAATCATGGCTGTGATACTAAAAACTGTTGTTAAACCACTACTTGTGCAAAGTTAATATGAAATGCAACAATTTTACATCATCAAAACAGTGAATATGTCAAATATGTTCCTTCCTGTGAAGAAGTGGCAAAACTGAAGCACTGTATCAAAATAATTTAGTAAAATATACACAAAAATAAAAACCTTGACGACATATTGATACAGCAGCCTACGATATCGATATGGTGTCATTATAGTAAACAATCCGATATATCAATATTCCTACCTTTTTATACACCCCTATTGCCAATGTTAGTGGCATTACAGGTAGTTGCAGGAGTAGCAGGAGTAGTTTCAGTAAACATGTGTTTGTAGTAATAGTAGTGAATTTTGTAATTTAGTGGAAGAAGTAGTATTTGCACTAGTATACACAAGTGGCATTTAAGAGCAAATCAGCTATCAGCCTTAAATCTCCAGCACATGCCAATATTTTGTTTTTGCTGACCTGCTGCCTAAGGAGAGCTCACAAAGCTGCACTGTTCCCTTTTAAATAAATTAAACCTAAACCTTTATTTGAACACCTTAATGCACAAAATGTGACTAAGTAGCCCTCTTGAAGGCTGTGGTAAAAAAAAAGGAGTGTAGGTAAGTTTGTTGTAAATTTAAATTACATAATTGGGCAAAAATAAGTAATGAAAAATAGTGGTTGTAGATAGATCTCTAGATATAGATCAAATGTTAGATGGGAACAACACCTTTAGTTGAATAGAGGTTGGCATTTCCAGGACTGAAATCATCCAAATGATTCTAGTGAAGGTATGGAGTTTAAAAACACTGTCACAACATCACAAGTATTTTCTGTTTGAGAGAAGCCTAAATATGCAGGGTTTGTGTGTTAAACATGCGTGAATGAAACAAAACACATCTCCAGGTATGTTTTTGATGAGGAAACAACATTATAACATAGATCAGAAAATAGCGTAACTTTGACCCTCTAACATGCATGATTCACGAGGATCAAGATGTCAAAACATGTCTTTAGACTTTACACTCAAAGTTGCTGCTGGAATATGTAATGGGATTAACATTGATAGCACAAAAGATTTAATAACCTCAAAGTAATGACAAGATAATCTGTGTAAGAGCCATTTCGTACATTCTGTGTGTGGGAGGCATTTTGGTATGTGTTCTAAATATTCTGTTTTCAAAATGGCTTCCTGTCCCGCCTTGATGTTCTGATTGGTCCACTTTGATCCTTTGTTCTTTGATCGTTTATCTTTGATGCTATCTGGTATACATCCACCCACAGCACACACCGTCACAGAGGTCACAGACACGAAGACGCGAAGACACAGACACGAAGACACGTATACACACAAAAGGGGAAACGACTACGCTACGTAGGTAGTGTGGATAAGAAGCCGCGGTCTGGTGGCCAGAAGGATACCCCGTATCACGTAGGGACGTCAAGAAGGACGTTAAGTAGCACATGAGGACGTCATGTGGTTGTCATGTAACGCCGCGTAATAGTCACGTAAGAGTGTGACATCGAACGTCTCCCGGGTGACAGACGGGATGCGCACCGCTACAAGGCACATACGGACCGCAAGGAAGAACGTCGAGTAGCATCGTCAACAACGCAACATAGGGTGAGTCCTGTCGGGAGCCAAGAAGTACAAGGAAGCCCGGTCTCCCAGTGAGAGACAGGAGCTCACCACTATACGACACGCAAAGACGTCAAGAAGGACATCACAACACATACAGAGCCTTACACAACACGCATAGGAAAACCACAAGCCTCAGAAATTCCTCTTTCCATTTCCCTTTTTATTCACCTTAATTTTATCCACTCTGAATGACCTTCACTTTAGTAAAGATAGAAAAGACAAACTCTTTGATTCAAGACTCTTTATTTACATTACATTACGCGTCGGAAAGAAACTTCAAGAAACACCGAGGCCGAGGCTAGTGAGGCAGTTCGCTGCACTCACAATCTGGTTAATCTCCTATTGTGATCCCTGCACCTCTCAGCATGCAGTTGAAGACAGTTAGATGGATATTTACAGTGGGCGGATTTCAAGGCTCTGGGACAGTTGGAAAAATCCAGTTATTTCAATTTGAACAATCCAAACTCTGGCGCATCACTGACGCAGCTTCTGTCCAGCCCAGGCCGTCATCCATCATCATTTACACATTACAACTTATTTACAGGAAAGCTTCTCTCTGCTACAGTTCCAATGTTTGTTTTTGTTTTTTTCAGTGGACATTTGCATGGTTGGATGGATTTATCTGTTTGACGACATCGTTGTGTTGCTGAAAATATGTGTGTGCAAACAATAGGGCCGGAGGTGTCGGTGAGAGGCAGCCAATCCGATTATATAGCCTACACTGAGTAGAGCCACGCAGGACAGATGGCGCTTGTGTGATGGGGAGACGGGAGAACCGAGGCCAGCCGTAGTAAAAACAAACTGCCCTGGGCACTTTCCTAGTGGTCATTTGGACACTTTGGACAATGGCTAACCTTTAGAGCAGCTAGATAAAGCATGTTGTTGCAGCCATTTGAATACCACATGGTTCCAGAGGTGGGTAGAAGGTTATATTGTACTTTGAATAAATGGTACTTGGCAGAGTACTTTAATTACGACATGCTAACAAATTTGTTTGATTGTCATGCCCATGCCTTTACACATTGCTTTCCCAAGTGATTTTGTTATCTAATGGAATGTTTAAAGGGATATGCCACCCCCAGGTCAAATTTGGGCATCTCCCCACAGTCCAGAGACTAAAATAAGTGGTGGAAAGCGTTTTCCTGCTCACCCAGCCATTGTCCGAGTCTGTCGCCACTGACCGCCGCGGTATCTGGTGCTCCTCCGGCTGGTTAGCTCAACTGGTAAGTCATGGACTTTCCCCCTGGAGGTTGTAGGTTCAAACCCCCCCCGGGCAATGAGCTAACCAGTGTGGGTCCTTGGGCAAGACCCTTCACGGTACTGCCCCCCGGGCGCCGAAAAAGATGGCTGCTCACTGCTCCTGAAAAAGGATGGGTCAAATGCAGAAGTCAAATTTCTCCCGTGTGTCACTGTGTGTCATTGTGTGTGAGACCAATAAAGGCTAAAAGCCCAAGCTTAATCTTAATCTTAATCTTAATCCTCCGCCTTAGACTGGAGTCTAACGTAGCCAGAGAAAGATTTCGGCCAAAAGGAATTAATTTGCTCGATGCGTTTCCCAATTACTTTGTGTGTAGTGCGCATTCATATCGAGTGCAAATAAATGTGCAAATCAACACGGAGAGCTTGACTTGGTCATTTTGGGTGGGAACTATTTTCCAGTGCGTAAGAATACAGCCGTATCACGCAGCACGCTACCAGGGGAATCCCAGTTACGCACCGGGAAGGGAGTTCCCCTGTTGCACAACGTGGTGCGTGATACGGCTGTATTCTTACGCACTGGAAAATAGTTCCCACCCAAAATGACCAAGTCAAGCTCTCCGTGTTGATTTGCACATTTATTTGCACTCGATATGAATGCGCACTACACACAAAGTAATTGGGAAACGCATCGAGCAAATTAATTCCTTTTGGCCGAAATCTTTCTCTGGCTACGTTAGACTCCAGTCTAAGGCGGAGGAGCACCAGATACCGCGGCGGTCAGTGGCGACAGACTCGGACAATGGCTGGGTGAGCAGGAAAACGCTTTCCACCACTTATTTTAGTCTCTGGACTGTGGGGAGATGCCCAAATTTGACCTGGGGGTGGCATATCCCTTTAAAGGTCCTATATTACACAAAATTGACTCTTGTGAACTTTTAGCCATGTTAGAATAAGGGCACCTGCTCAAAAACATACCAGGGCTGAAATGATCCAGATGATTCTAGTGAAGGTCTATGAAGTTTAAAAACACAGTGGAGCACTTTCCGTATTACCACATGACATCACAAGGTGGAATAATGTGTGTTAAACATGTGTGAATGAAACAACACACAATTCCTGGTATGTTTGTGATGAGGAAACAACATTATTACACAGATTAGAAAATTGCGTTTTAGGTTTTACCTGCTTTTGGACCATAGATGAAAATGAATATTTGTGCTAAATATGGTATATCTATGTTGAAATTGCTTGCTTACACATTTATTTTCCTCTGTCCTAATTCATATAAACACAAAATAATTTTAAAATAATTAAGAAGTGGGTACAATTTTGTCTCTCCAATTGAAAAACTATAGCAAGAGTACTCACACCGTCCTATACTAACAATTATTATTTAGGTATACAATCTATGCCAATCGGTGAAGCCAAATTATTTAATGTAATCATTAGGGTTATAGTTTTAAGCAGTCTACTCAATCAGTGATATTTTGGTTGACCAAAATTTCTATTAGTTGATGAATTATTCTGTTTATATTTATGGGACAGCAGGAGAAAAGAGAAGATATGGCATGATGCACACTGCACATTTTTAGACATCTGTAAATAGGTATTTATTTATGCTTTGCACTGCTTTAGATTTTGTCTTAGATAGTTTTTGTATTGTCTTTATATTGTATTTTGTACACTGTCTTTTTTGCACTGCTTGGCCAGAGAGAAACGGAATTTCCATTCACTGTATGTCGAACACATATGGCAGAATTGACAATAAAGTTGACTTTGACTTGACTTTTGAGTTAGACTTAGACACTTTATTGATCCACAAGGGAAATTGTTTTGGGTATGGTAGCTCACTCATCAAATATGATATATAACAGAATGGTAGGAAGAAGAAAAAGTTGATGGAATAGCAACCAAAGAGCAATAGACCAGTGTCAGATGAGACATAATTATATGAGGCATAATTATATAAATAAAGTTAGTGAGTTAGCTGAAGATTTAGCTTTTTATATATAAATAATAAAATCCTAGTACTTCTGTAGAAATAACTGTTTTTGCATGAACTGCTGTGTAGTTTGGGCCAAATACATTGAAATATGCAATAGTTTTGTGAACGTTTGCCAGGTCCCCTTTAGTCATTTCTTTTGTGAAGTCTTTTTAATTTTCAAAAATGTGACTTCTCCATAATATACTTTTATATTTATTTATTTTTAGTTTTACAATCAAATGGAGTATGCTTAATTCAGCACAGCATCTTTTGGACAAAACCTGAATGAAACTGTTCGCAGTGGAAGACATTTTCAGAGCAGCGACTGCGCCTTATCTGGTCACAGCTGCAAATTCATTTCTTAAAGGTTAGACATAAAGGGCGGGGATCTCCTCCTTCCTCCTCCCACTCTGCAGATTGGAGATTACACATTTCACCCTGAGCCACAAACACAGACCAAATGACTGTCGCTGTTCAAAATTAGCTTTGTGTGACCTAGTGTATATGACATATCATTTAACATTTGGAAGAACCCAATTGAGACAAATTATAAAGGGAGTAACATTCCAGCAACATTAATAAGATCATTTGTTCTCTGCATTTCACCCATTATTCAACCAGTGATGCATTGAAAAACTGTCAGGAGCAGTGGCAGTCGCAGTGCAGCCCCAGGACCCTTTTCAAGTCTAAAGCCAGTACCTATGAGAGTTTTGGTTCAGCTTCAATATCATTAGTAGAATAAAAAAACACATGGAAAAAAGTGTGAGAATCCCTATGTGCACATATTTAAAGGTCCCATGGCATGAAATTTTCACTTTCTGAGGTTTTTGAACGTTAATGTGAGCTCCCCTACCCTGTTTAGCCCCCCCATGGCTAAAAGTTGTTGTTGCGAAATGTCTAAACTGAGCATTTGCGATCCTTTTCTGCGTTACACAAAATCAGTGTTCAAACGGGCGAGTTCGGACAAGGCACCTTATTGACGTCAGATCGGCAAATGCAGCTCCAGCCCCTCCCTCTGTCTCCGCTCAGCGTCCCTGTATATCCTGCTCATAGAATTTGGACTGTGAATGCGCTAGGCAATGCGAAATGCATTTTTTTATTTGCCTGGAGGCACGTCCGAGTGTTTCTAGGCTCGGAAGTCCTTTATCTGAGCCTCTGGACCTTTGAACAGCAGTGGTTTAATTTTATGTTATGTGGAAATGTGTTTATTTTTCAATGGAATGCTTGAAATCTCTCCCCCCGTGCAAAAACAAGGAAATGGATCAGCTGAGAGCTCAGAGCCGAGAGCGGAGACTTTGGCCACGCCCCCACCCTCTATTATTGGCCAGCTTTTTTCTCCTCATTTGCATTCAAGCAAGAACGCCCATTATGACCTGTTCTGAGGGAGAAAAATTACTCTTTCTCATCTTATCTCTGTTTCTCATGCACTGAGTATTGATTTTGAAGAAGGATTCATTTACAGTATTAGGAAACCATTAAGGAGCCATATAAAAGCATCAAGAAGTACCATGTCATGGGATCTTTAAAGGTCCTGTATTACAAAAAATTGGCTCTTGTGAGCTTTAAGACATGCTATAATGTTGTTACCTCATCAAAAACATACCTGGATTTGTGTTTTGTTTCATTCACACATGTTTGAGTAACCCTTTATTATTAGTCTACTTCTCCAAAGCTAAAATTGTCTGTTCTAACTTGTGATGTAGTAGCAGTTTTCAAATTCACAACTGCATTTTTTTACCTTTTGTTCAGTGAGGATGGGGAATTCCAGGTGTGAAATGATTCAAATGATTCTAGTGAAGGTGTATGGAGTTAAAAAATACAGTGCGGTGCATCCTGTATTACCACTTGGTGGAGAGGAACTCAAGCCTAAATACGCAGGGTTTGTGTAAATGAAACAAAACACAACTCCAGGTATGTTTGTAACAAGGAAACATTGTAACATAGATCAGAAAATAGTGTAATATAGTATTGTAATAATAAAAGTGGAGTCAGTACATGTTTTAGATACGAAAAATGGTCTACTCAACCAGACAGTGGGAAAATGAACCATGCTGTGAATGAAAGTGCAGCAGTAAGTGAAAGTGCTGTAATTATTGTATTATAATGGTATATTTTAGCATTTTAAGAGTACTTTCATAATTGTTAAATAGCAGCCCTTTATTTACAAAGCACAGACATGGATCACTTGCACTGCCTCGCTAGCATGGCCTAATGTACAAGAAGTATGTAACATTGTGGATGCTCAATAGAAAAGTAAGCACTGAGCCTTTTAGACTGTGAGTGTGATAAGTATCCCATTAAGTACCTGATAGCATTCAGTTTGTGAGGATCAGTGCGTCTTAAGTGGAGAAATGAATATTTGATGCTGCTGTGAGAGTGCTACAGACACTTCCTGAGAGACCACACTTCCATAAAGAGACTAGGGTGCAGTTCTCCAGTTTTTACGCATTTCTAGGATCATGTTTTGTTACTGTCACATGCCACTGTATTCTTTCTTTTTTAAATCATCAGTGCATATGCAAAATTGACTTTTCTGAGCTTTTAAAGGTCCCATGACATGGTACTTCTTGATGCTTTTATATGGCTCCTTAATGGTTCCCTAATACTGTAAATGAATCCTTCTTCAAAATCAACACTCACTGCATGAGATATGACCCTGACAGTCTTCATGAGGCTAGATATGTGTCTAAAATGCTTTATTGTGGGTGTTGCTGCTTCACTGCAAATGAGAAGGACAGAGAGATTGGCTAAGGAGCGGGGGGGGGCGGGTTTCCCCTGCAGCTCGGCGCAGCTCTGTCTCCTCTCTTCCGTGTACAGATGGGAGAATTTGCAATGAAAAAAAGCATATTTACACAGAAAATAAAATTAGACCACTGGTATTTCAGAGGTCCAGAGGGTCGGGTAAGGGACTTGCGAGCCTAGAAACACTCGGACGTGCCTCCAGGCAAATAAAAAAACGCATTTCGCATTGTAGCGCATTCACAGTCCAAACTCTATGGGCGGGATATACAGGGACGCTGAGCGGAGACAGAGGGAGGGGCTGGAGCTGCATTTGCCGATCTGACGTCAAAAAGGTGCCTTGTCCGAACTCGCCTGTTTCAACACTGGTTTTGTGTAACGCAGAAAAGGATCGCAAATGCTCAGTTTAGACATTTCGCAACTTTTAGCCATGGGGGGGGCTAAACAGGGTAGGGGAGCTCACATTAACGTTCAAAAACCTCAGAAAGTGAAAATTTCATGCCATGGGACCTTTAAACATGCACCCTTATCACAAACATACCATTCAGGCTTGTTTGATTTATCCATTAATCCAAAATTGTCAAATGCTCTGTTTTCATTTTGCCCAGATTGTTTCGTCACAGGTAAAAATCTGGACTTTTAAGATTTTTCTACTTTTAGCTTATAAAGTATAACTTAGAAAATGTGAAATACTCATCCCAAGGTGATCAAAAGCATGTTTAAAGTGTAATTGAAGCCACAAGAATGCATAATATGTGTTCATTAAAGCTTGCTTCATTTGTTAATTGCATAGTAAATTTAAGCAATCAAACCCAGTGTCTTGAGGCTAGACCAAACCCATTTACTTCAGTACAAATTGCTTGTGATATTCACTAACTATTCAAAACTCAAATATATTCTTTGCAAAACTACAAAGAAGAAAACAACGCGTGTGTTTGAAACAGAATGGATGGCAGTTGGGCGAGCCTGAAGGGAGTTTGTTCAACGTTCACTGATTATGTCTAATTTATGATCCTACCCATTCGCAATGGAATATTATCAGTTTCATTAATAAAACAGCAGTGCAGTTTAGTCTGAACTGAAATTTGTGTTGCTTGAATAAATCAACACAGAACAGTGCTGTATGGAGCGTCACTATGTTTGCAGTCACTGGGTATACTTTGAACATAGAGAATGCCTCTTTGAAAATCTAGATTATTTTCTTCTATTTTACTACAACATACAACTTTCCTAACCACTTTACCGTCTACTGTCTCGCACTCAAAGCAAATAGTCTTGTTTTCAACCTATATTCTTCACGAAGTTATAAAAGTGCTCGCAAAGGCTGTCAGCTTCTCTGCTAAAACCCTCTATCCACTGGAGTTGGTTGGTCTAAATTCAATTAATCAACCTGTAAAGGACTGCACAAATTGTCTTTCTACAGTCTTAACATGGAGAGTGGACGGTGTGTAAGCAGAAAGACTGGGAACATATGGGCCATGATGTTGAGTGATAACATAACTAAAGTAGAGCATCTGCCTTCTGTGTAGTAGCCTATTGCAGAATAATAGAGTCTTGAAGTGGTTTGTTTGTTTGTTTGAAACTTTGCATTTAAACTGTGCACGTTCATTTACAGTTTATCTAGAAGAAAAAAATTCCCCACATTACCTGTAAAGCTTCTGTAAAGCTTGTAATATAATCCATTGATTAATGAGCTTTCCTTAATTAACTTCTAAATGAGACGTATTATGTAAAATCCACTTTTAAGAGATTTTATCCATGTTATTGAGCCACTCAAAGTTGTACTTAGACTGCTTCAAAAAAGAAAAAGAAAAAAAAATCTCACGACTCCCCATCCATGTCCACAGCTCTTTCTTTGGTTTGCTCTGCATTTTTAAAATTATTTCATTTTTTAATGGACATTAAACAGCATTACATTAAAAAAAAAAAAATCCACTTTTTGCTACTGAAGCTATCCATAGATGTGGCCATCAGCATGACCCTGTAACATGGGGCTTTGTTGTGATGACCTTTATTGAAATAATGTAAAGGACAAGGGGATATCTTCATGGCAGTTTTCAACTGAAAATCTTACTTATTACACTTATATTACAAATGCAAAACAAATATTTGTAATATTAATACTGCAATATTCTATATAGGATTTACAGTATACGTATCATTAATTTTAAAATGTAAACATTTTAGGTGTTGTCAGTATATTGTAAATCCTCATTCATTCATTCATTCATTTTTGTTTTTTTTTAAGGTAGTCTCCTGGATGTTTTTTTGGAAAGATGTTTCAGCTCCCATCTAGATGTAATTTTCAGTTCAAACATGTTATTATCTGCCTCCCTACACAGCTGTTAAGTACCTGGTTAGCATTTTATTGCATTTTAGTTGCACTTATAATTCATATAGATATACTAGATGTGTGAGCCTGTTCAGTGCTGTAGCTGAAGCTTGGCCTGACTTCACTGCATTTCCAATAAGGGACTGCTGTGGGTCCAAATGTCCATGCTCTGCTCATCAGCCATGCTCTCCAGCTCCCCTCGCACACCTGGGCTCCTCCTGTCCACTGACATAACAGAGGACAGCCACGAATAAAGATCTTTTAAAATGGCCCAACTTCAGAGGGGAAGCCAGGTGAACTTGATCTATTCTGTCCATACTTTATTATTATTATTATTATTATTTTAATAATAAAATAATATTTTATTATTATTATGTATTATATTATTTTATCAAGGTGCAGTTTGGCTTTATTTATGTCCCTCACCTCAGCATATAGTTTGGCTCACCACTTGTCTTCTCCTCGGGGTGCTAGAGTGTTATTTAGACTTCACAGTAACAGGAGACCTCAAGAAAAGACTAAAATAAAGGTGTCTGCTGACAAAGAAGGATTTGGAGGTCATGTGAACAAAGGAGAGTGAGGCATGACACAGACTGAGCAACTGAAAATATGCACTGATATGATATAAATGTGTATCCACGAGTCAACAGTAATAGTTCAGTTTGAGAAAAACAAACAAACAAACAAAAAATCTAAATTTATTAAAGGTGTACTGCATAATATTTCTAGTGGAGGGTCTGCCATCTGATGTCTTGATGGAAATGTTATTGCTTTCTCTAGAATGTCCCCTATTCACCAAAAGAATTATTGTATTTGAGCAGTAGAAAAACCCATATTGAATAAATGCACAAATGCATATATTTAATGTCATACCATGGAACATTTCAGGCAAAGCAATGACAACTCCATGGAGACAAGCAGATGGTGGACTCTCCCCCAGAAACATTATTACGCAGTGCACCTTTAATGTCAACATATCATATTTTAGTGATTATTGTGAGAAAAAACTTCTGGATTTTAACAATTATTCACAACAATACCAAACAGCTAGGAAATTATTATTTTTCTTTCATTCCAACTGTTTAATACAGCACCAACTTTATGAAATAACATATTCTGAATGATAGAGGTATTGTAAAGAGAATGTTATAACACGCCCTTTAATTTGTTGCCTTAGGTACTGTGCCTATTCCATTATAAACCCTATGAGGTGATAGCACCTGTACTGGCTGGACAGTTGCAGGTTGTTGGTTAAAGTACACTATGTAACATTTTGGAATGCTCCACAGTATGATATTAAACAGTTCAGCCTTACATTTATCAATTACAGGTGGTTTTATAGCTCAAAAATACCTAGAAAAACACACAGGAAAGGTTTAATGCCATACTCTGAAACATTCCAGACAAAGCAATAACATCTCCGTGGAGAAAAGCATTTGACGGACCCTCCACCAGAAAAGTTACACAATGCACCTTTAAAGATCCCATGACATGGTACTTCTTGATGCTTTTATATGGCTCCTTAATGGTTTCCTAGTACTGTAAATGAATCCTTCTTCAAAATCAACACTCAGTGCATGAGAAACAGAGATAAGATGAGAGAGTATTTTTTCTCCCTCTGGAACACTCTATAATGGGCCTTGTTGCTTGAATGCAAATGAGGAGAAAAGAGCTGGCCAATAGTAGAGGGTGGGGGCGTGGCCAAACTCCGCTTTCAGCTCTGAGCCCTCAGCTGATCCATTTCCTTGTTTTTGCACGGGGGGAGAGATTTGAAGCGTTCCATTGAAAAATAAACACATTTCCACATAAAATAAAATTAAACCACTGCTGTTCAAAGGTCCAGAGGCTCAGATAAAGGACTTCCGAGCCTAGAAACACTCGGATGTGCCTCCAGGAAAATAAAAAAACGCATTTCACATTGCCTAGCGCAGGGGCCACCAACCTTTTCAAAGCCGAGGGCTACCTTAAGGTCATCAAATAATACGAGGGCTACCAGCTCAAGTAAGATAATTCAAAAGTCTAAATAATGCACTTTTATGCTGTATTATTATTTATTTGATCACAATGTATGCATACATGCATTAGTTATGTGTAAATGACCACATTTGTGTTTCATTGTCAAAGCGACATTTATTTTGTGCAAATGAACATGTCACAATTAGATTAGCAAAAATATACTAGTAATGTGGTAATGTAGTAATAAATTTAACATTATTTCAACTCCTTTTTTTGTTTTAAACAAATCAAACTCTTATAATTTCAACATTGAAGCAGGCTGAATGATTTCAAATAATAATAATAATAATAAACACCATTAGCTGAGCCGTACTGCTGTTGTCCACAGACTCGTCGCTCTGGATGCTGAACCACCTGTATTCACGTAAGTCCTTGTCCAGCTGCTCATTCAAGTTTTCGGAAATAGCAGACACCCGTCTTGTCACTGTACTCGCACCAAGTTGTACATCGGCCAGAGTTGAGATGACATCTGATCCATTTTTCTCGTCTTTAAAAATTGTCTCAGCAATTATCATCATCGCTCCTTTTACAGTATCTCCATCTGAAAATGTCTTTTTGGTTTTTATCAAATAATTTGTTGCCTTGAAATAAGCCTCGGCTGCCTTTTTAGCCTTTTTCAGTGGTCTAGTGAAGAAAAACTGCTGCTTGGCAAAAGCAGCCTTTAACTCTCGTGCTTTCTGAGCTCGAAGTGCACTCTTAAGGGGAAAGTTTGTGTTGAAGCTGCCGTGATTCGTAGCGACTTTCCACATTGTGCCGTTTCAAAATCACCACTGTACCTCCACAAATGAGACATACACACTTCTCTCTTTTCCATGTAAAAAAGAACTCTTCTTTCCAGTCAGTGTTAAAAACATACGATTTCTTTCTCTTCTCCGCCATGCTGTCTCGTCTTTTTTTTTGTTTTTTTTTTTGATGAGTCCAGCTGCATCAAGCAGGTTAACTGTCATGCGCAGATAAGTGAACTTTGAACTCGGACAACATATTTTAAATTTTAAAATCTGTAAGTGTTTTTATTATTAGCCTACTTTAAAATATGTGCATATAAAGGCGCAGCATTTTTGTAAAACATTATTATTTATATAAGTACGAGGGCGACCTGTTCTATTTTTAGAACCTGCTCTGCGGGCGACTGAAATGGGGCTCACGGGCGACCGGGTGCCCGCGGGCATAGGGTTGGTGACCCCTGGCCTAGCGCATTCGCGGTCCAAACTCTCTGGGCGTGATTTACAGAGACGCCGAGTACAGACAGACAGGGGTGGAACTGCATTTGCATTTCTTTTTTCGATCTGACGTCAATAAGGTACGTCGATCTGACGTCAAAAATCGCTCGTTTGAGCTCCGATTTTTTGTAACGCAGAAAATGATCGCAAATGCTCAGTTTAGACATTTCACAACTTTTAACCATGGGGGGGGGGGGGGGCTAAACAGGGTAGGGGAGCTCACATTAACGTTCAAAAACCTCAGAAAGTGAAAATTTCATGCCATGGGACCTTTAATACAGTGCAATTTTAAGGTCACTAATTTATCTTCCTTTGTAAACTGTGGACAGCAGACATAAAATACACTTTAATTTGTCAACTTTTCCTATTATATTGAATTTATTACAGCCAGGGTTGCAAGTGCACAACTGATCTGGTTCTTGAAATCAAATTCTCATTCATTGTTTCTATAGACGTTTCTAAAATGTAATAAGTGTTAAACCTTGCTATTCAGCTCTGAGGTAATTCACAACCTTAAGCCAGAATAAAACATTGAAAAGAGAAAAGTTTCAGTACAATTAGAATTTTAAGCACTTAATGTTTAAACAAAAAGCAAGAAAGCAAACAAAAACTGCGCTTTAATCTTAAAGGGATATGCCACCCACAGGTCAAACTTGGGCATCTCCCCACAGTCCAGAGACTAAAATAAGTGGTGGAAAGCGTTTTTCTGGTCACCCAGCCATTGTCCAGGTCTGTCAGCACTGACCGCCGCGGTATCTGCAGCTCCTCCGCGTTAGACTGGAGTCTAACGTCGCCAGAGAAAGATTTCGGCCAAAAGAAATTAATTTGCTCGATGCGTTTCCCAGTTACTTTCTGTGTAGTGCGCATTCATATCGAGTGCAAATAAATGTGCAAATCAACACGGAGAGCTTGACTTGGTCATTTTCGGTGGGAACTATTTTTCAGTGCGGAAAAAGACAGACGAAGCACACACCAGGCTGCATAACAGGGGAACTCCCCTGTTACGCAGCGTGGTGTGTGCTCCGGCTTTCTTTTTCCGCACTGTAAAATAGTTCCCACCCCAAATGACCAAGTCAAGCTCTCTGTGTTGATTTGCACATTTATTTGCACTCGATATGAATGCGCACTACACCGAAAGTAATTGGGAAAACGCATCGAGCAAATTAATTTCTTTTGGCCGAAATCTTTCTCTGGCGACGTTAGACTCCAGTCTAACGCGGAGTAGCTGCAGATACCGCGGCGGTCAGTGCTGACAGACCTGGACAATGGCTGCGTCACCAGAAAAACGCTTTCCACCACTTATTTTAGTCTCTGGACTGTGGGGAGATGTCCAAGTTTGACCTGGGGGTGGCATATCCCTTTAAGGGTGCACTATGTAACTTTTTGGGTGGGGATCTGTCGCCTGCTTGTTTCTTTGAATATGTCATTGCTCTGCCTGAAATGTTCCACAGTATGACATTAAACAGATGTATTTTACATGTATGCAATTACAGATGGTTTTATTGCTCAAAAATAAAAGCATTCTGACTGTGAGTGGGGGTGTGTCTCCACAGATCAGACCTGTAAAGTGATTTGGTCTCCATGAAGATAGAAAGGTTTACTACCATAGTGTGAACCATTCCTGAAGCAATAACATCTCCATGATGAAAAGCATTTGATGGACCCTCCACCACATTTAAATGTCATCGTTAGTATAACATAAACATTCATATCTGATGGTTTTGGGAGTTGAGTTGCAGTTGGCAGTGGCCTTACAAGGATCACAGTGGTAAATGGTGTACAGTAGTCTATCAGAAGCTGTTTGACTCCAGGCCTCTGCTCTTCGCTATAGCCCGGATCAAACACAGCCACCCAGATCAGAAAGCCTGGACCTTCCACTGGAAAAGGTCATCCTCCTCTCCATTATTCATCAGCCTGCCACGCTAGGGCCAGCCAGTCTTAAGAATGAAAAGGACTGTGATTGTAAGATTGATTTGGAAAAAAAAAAGTACGCTATACCAATCTTTTTTTTTTTTTTTCTCTCCCCCCGCGGAACACAAACTTATCAGTTCACCTTTGCAAACCAGCACTGTAGGGATGTTAGATAAAAGGCAGATTCAAGGCTGTGGGTAGTTCTTTGGCACAGAACAAAAAGATGCATTGGGTTTGATGAGCAAGAGAATCTGTGTCAAAACTAGTTACAAAGAAATAAAGAGAGCAAAAACACAATTTAACATTTGCACTATACATTTCTCATAGGACTAAACATCAGTGGATATCGTGAATACTTGAATTAGATCTGTGATGTATTTATGGTTTATAGGCACCATTTTGAGAACTTTTCACCATTCAGATTTTGTTTTAAATTGTTAAATGCTATGGCAACAGTACTAAATCCGTAAACCCCATAGTTATCTAAATTTACATATACTTCTAATTAGGGCCTGACCAATATGGATTATTTTGGATCTAATATGACACCGATAAAAGGGGCTTTGGTGCTACCCATAACTGATATAACATGCGTGTGTCGTCTGTCTATGGACCAGTCCTCTCTGCTCTGCACTCACACTTTCATAAAAACAGCTGTAGTTTTGTTGCTGGCCTAAAATGTGCTTAAGTTCACTTTTATTTATAGTCAGTATCTTAAATCAAACACCTGAACCTTTAAAGCCAGCGTCACCTGACTCATTCAGGGCCAGTACGGCATCACAGACACAGGCAAATTAATCCTCTGATAATACTGATGCAGCACCACATTTTAGGACATTTATCTGTATGTAAATTTGATTAAATTGCCGTAATATAGAGATAATATCGGCCAACCAATATATCAAGCGGGCCCTACTTCTAATTTGCCTGGTTTTGAGCTTTCTCAGCTTTTGTACAGTGTTGTTTCAGCCTTGTGAGCACAGTACACACCTGTAATCTCTGCAGACCACTGAGCCTCTCCACAGAGCCCCACACTGGAGCTGTTGTCGGAGGAAATGCATTTGCACTCTCATAGTCAAATCCCAATACATCTGGGCTCTTGTTGTACATTCTGTTCTGTGATTGCGTTCCTCTCAGAGCAAATATGCACACGTTTCTCTCCCTTTTTTATGTTCTTGTCCACAAAAGACTTAGCAGTAAATTCATATCTTCACAGCAGCGTTCTTAAAATCCTCAATAGTAATGTGCTTGTACATTTATTTAAGACATTTTTTAATTAAACTGATTAATTCACGGCTTGAGTTACATGACTTTTTCCTGTCATGGATCCCCTTCTGAAATGTAAATTGTTATAGCGGCAGGTTTTTTTTTCATCATTTGGAAATCCATGGTTGGGTGGCATACTGTATTGATACTTATTTCTATCAGTCATATCGGTGGAGGTACCACATATTGATATTGTTCCAGTATTTTTTTTTATTTTTTTTAATCACACTAGGACTGCAACAATTAATCAAAGTAATCATAATAGCTTGGATAATCATAAAGGTTATCTGGACTCTAAAGTCTCTAAAACACATGCAAAAAGTCCTTTTTTATACCAAGGACAGCTGCATTATTAAAGGTCCCATAGTAAACCAAATTCACACTAATGTAAAATAAAAATATATCTTGAGCTGTGTTTGTTTCATTCACACATGTTTAAGTAACTGTTTATTATTAGTCTATCTATCCCCAAAGCTCAAAATGCTCTTTTCCACTTCAAAGTTCAGTCAGATTTATTGTCAAAACCATATGTACATGTTGCACACACAGGATTCGAAATTGCAGCGCTCCCTAGGCCCACAGTGAACATAAAACATCTTATAAACAAGACAATAAACATAATGACTAAAACATCACCCGTAGCAAAGTACAGTAGGTTTGTAAATAGCCTTGTGAAGTTATAAAGCAATACTCAAGTTAACAGTTACCTTTTTACCTAAAGATCGCCAATTCCAGGGCTGAAATCATCCAAACTATTCTAGTGAAGGTGTATTGATTAAAAACACAGTGGAGCACTTCCTGTATTGCCACATGACATCACAAGGTGGAACCAAGTTTTCTGTCAGAGAGAGGAACTCAACCTAAATATGCAGGGTTAGTGTGTTAAACACGTGCGAATGAAAAACACAACTTGCAGCCCTATTTCGCACCATTCACAGAGAGCAGAACAACCACGGAGGCCTATGCATTTTGGTGACCCACATAGCCGCATAGAGAAAAACTAACAGCTAATTTCCCTCTCAACTTCCCCCCTTTTAAATACAGAGTTACAGTATCAGCAGAATTAGCGGCTCACCTCACCACTGCAGTAGCTCGAGTGTGTCAGGGCCTCAGGGGGTTCATGCTTTGATCTAGTGCACAATACTACAGTGTGTATGGGCCTTAGCGTACATATGTACACACTGCAAATTAACTTCACCAACCATTATAGCTCGGCAGACTTTCGCGCGTACCTTTGAAACATACAAAGGCTTTTAGCGGTGATTAAGCAAGGAACCCCGAGCTGGTCTGGAGTGATGGGAGGAAGAGGCTCTTTAGTTAGCGGAAACCAATACTCTGAATGTGTGGATAGAAGATAATTGTGCCCAGGGTTAGCGAGTGAAGAGCGCTAGACAAGAGCTGGACTGGAAGGCTAAACAAAGCGGTGCCATGTGGGGCCCGAATAGCCGGTTCCCCACTGCGTCAAGCCCACACATAGCAATTAGAATCTCTCCATAGGATAACGTAGGCTGTGATATAGGCTGTGTACTCAACTACGTGTTTTTGTATTGTCAAATATCTTATATATTCTGTATGTATATCAGATGTAGAAAGTAGTAAATAAGTAGAAAATGTATACAAAAGCAAATTGAGAGGTGTGTTATTAGGGTGACGATTTGTCCAGTTTTGGGCCAGACAGTATTGTCTGGACCTCTGTTATGCATCCTCATTTTTGACAGGCTGCGTCCCATTACTCTGTCTTACCCCTTCCCCTACCCTTTTATCTTAGTCTTTGTCTTGCCCCTCGATACCGAGCTGAGAGGGCTCGGGGTACGAATGTTCCCCTAAGAAATGGGACACCACTCGATTACCGTTTGCGTCATCATCCCTTGCCTCTACCTGCTGATAATACATTTATGAGACTCTTTGGCTGGTCGATGTGACGCTGCCATCCTGATCCCAAAACTTGCCTGAGCTTGTAGGCGTACCCCTTCTTTTCAAGTCTGTTCGAGAGCTTATTGCGTTTCAAGGGGGTATGTAGCCCTCGGTCGTGGCCCTAGCCCTTGATCGAAATTAGAATCGGGACACCACTTTCCCTCACATGAACATGCAAAACCAAGAGTAAGACAAAGGGGTAAGACGGAGAAATGGGACGCAGCCTTAGTTCTCATATTGTACCCTCGGCCGCCACCGTTGCACGCTGCATCCCCACAAATCTCTGCCCATATTGCAATGCTACGATAGCAATGTTTGAACAAAAGCAAATGCCAAAAAGGAAGACATCCTTCAAACATGCTTGGTGCTCAGAGCATCGTTTTACCAGCAAGCGCACCAAAGGAAAATATATGCCTTCTGTAAGCTCTGCTTGACGTTGATGTGAGTAGCCGAGGTGCGTTAGTGTGACACGCAGACACAGAACACCACAAGGAGAATGCTCACAGTGCTCTTCTTTAACATGTTTTTGCCCCACCAACAAACAACACAACAGATGACAAAATTATGACAAAATTAGAATTATAATCACAATGCTAATATGTAATACTACTACTACTACTACTATACTAATACTAATACTAATACTGTACTAATTATACTAATCATACTAAACAGAAGGTTGAGTTCACATTCAGTACTTCAGTGTCTTCTCTGTGGGATTTGGTTCCATAAATTCACTATATTAAACTTTTGGCTGCTCACATTTGTATCATGAGCAAAATAGTTTGATTTGATAGACACAACATTAGCTAAGATAAGTAACCATAAACACTCTTGACGCATCTAGATTGTGACTATAGACTATCATAAAAATGCCACTTATGCAAGTTACAAAGACGAATGCATTTTGGGAGATTGACGTTTCCTAATTCTTCTTCTCACTCCCTTTGAGCTAAAATGGCAAACTCACGTGGAAACACCAAAGACACAAGTTGGACATTATTGTATCACTGAAAACAGTATGCGCTTGTGTGTTTGTATCAGCAGTAGAGATGCACTCATCCAGCTTTTTCAGTTCCGATACCGATCTCCCATCATCAATAAGAGAAACGCCAACATTGGTCACTTTCAAATCATAATATGTTAAATAAAGAATAAATAAATAAAATCCATACTTAGTGTCTTCTTATACCCAATATCAACTCCTTTCTACCCCCCAAAAAAAACATTTTTGGTGCAGGTCCGTTAAATGCTTTTCTCCATGGACATGTTAATGTTTTGTCTGGAATGTTTCACAGTATGGCATTAAACTTTTCTATCATTATGGAGACCAAACCAGGCCAAACTACAGGTCAGATTTGTGGAGTGGCAACACTGCTCACAGCCGAAAGTATCTTAAGCTATAAAACCACCTGCAATTGATTTGGGTCGCCTGAGCCTTTCTGTGTGGAGTTTGCATGTTCTTCCCGTGTCTGGGTAGGTTTCCTCCGGGCACTCCGGTTTCCCCCATGAACCCAAAACATGCATCATAGATAAAATCCTCCATTTGAGGTCCTGACCAAACCGAAGCAAGAAGATCATGGAGATAAGATAAGATAATCCTTTATTTGTCCCACAATGGGGAAATAACGCAAGTTTCAGAAACAGTAGGAAAATATGAGCATGCATTACAATTAATAATAATAATAATAATAATAATAATAATAATAATAATAATAATAATAATAATAATAATAATAATAATAATAAATATGTACAATCAACTAAAAAACACAACACTGTGAGGTTAAAAGGCACAGGAACGCTGCACAATAAATGTCTTTGATTCTTAGCAGTGAACAAACAGCAGTTAAAGTGACTCCAGTATAGTAATATATAATATGACTACAATCAAGTGACTCAGATGATTGTGTACAGTGCAGTGATGGACAGTGGTGGTTAAATAAGTAGCAGGTAAAGTGACTTTAAATAATGGTCCCCGGGCGCAGTCATGTGCTGCCCACTGCTCCTAATAACAGGATGGGTTAAATGCAGAGAACAATTTCTCCTGTGTGAGATCAATAAAGTCACTTCTTAATTAAATGTAAGGTAGAACTGTTTAAAAATCATACTGCAATCAGCAATCTACAGAAACAGGAAGGTGACAGACCCCCCACTTAAAAGTTACACCTTGGATCTAATATGTACAGGGTTGGGAGGGTTACTTTAGAAATGTGTTCTGGTACAGTTACTAGTTACCCCTTAAAATATGTATTCAGTAACATAATCCAAGAACTATAATATTAAAGTAATGTAACTTGATTACTTTCAAGTACTTTTGGATGATTTTAACACCAAATATCCTATAACAACAAGAAAACAATAACATTTTGTGCATTATGAAAGAAACTGAGGAAAGCTCATTTGAACAGTAGCTTATAGTCCCACAGTGAAAGTGCACAAGTGTTGACCACATAGTACAGTTTATTAAGAAAAAAATCCTGTCGAATGTCTTCTTTAAAAATAAAATAATGTTGAAATTTCCACCCGCTAAATGCGTTCTTCTCGGTTGAAGCTATGCCAGTTGCAAGTTTGTTCCATAGTACTGCCATAGTGTACAACACTTTGTTCTGTTTTCCCTCCAGCTCCAGCTTTAAATGAAAAAATTAAATAACATAAAATGCTTTCAAATTGTAATACTGCTAAATAATCTTCATTTTCACTACATGCACCTGTAATCTGAGTACGTCTTCTTTCCTTGTAACTGTAGGCTACCTTTGTACAGCTACCTTTTTTTTTGTATCCTTTTACGTAACGCTGTTCCTTGTACAGTGGTACCTCACCTTACGAAAGACTCAACAAATGAAATTTTTAAGTTACGAAACGCCTTCACGTTAAATTTTGGTCTCTAGATACGAAAGAAAATTGAAGTTACGAAACGCGAAATCTCAAAAATTCAAATAATGCGCTCTCAGCCACACACATTATACGCTTTTCCTCAGACTTTAAACTTTTCTCACATTTGTCTCTCGTTTAAACACTCAAACTTTCATAGATTTTCAACAAAACTATTAATAGTGAAGTGTGGGGGGAAGGGGGAGGGGGCAGAAAACTGTGCGCGGACACGTGTGATAGCGCAGCATGACCCGGCGCGGGGCTGCCAGCAGGTCTAGACCTGGACTAAACCAGGACTGGACCAGGACTAAACCTGGACTAAACCAGGACTAAACCTGGACTAAACCAGGTGGATTAAACGAACACATGCAAGAGCCGTGGTGGTCTAGACCTGATCTAGACCAGGTCTAGAGGAGGTCTAGAGGAGGCACGGTTTGAGCACGGGTCTCGTTCATGCGCTCAGACTGCGTGCGGTCCCCCTCGCTGCTCGCCTCAGCCGTGACTCGAAACGAAATCAGGAAATAGACCCGCACGCGGCTTTAATCCACCTGGTCTAGTCCTGGTTTAGTCCAGGTTTAGTCCAGGTTTAGACCTCGGTCTAGACCTGGTATAGTCCACGTTTAGTCCTGGGTCTACAGTCTCTACGCAGAACACAATGTTACACTATAAAAAAGTTACACTATAAAAAAAAAAAAACTTGGATCGGGGCCTTGGAACGAATCAGGCTTTTTCCATTGAAATAGCTACTCAACTTACGAAAAATTCACGTTACGAAACCACTTCTGGAACGAATTAATTTCGTAAGGTGAGGTACCACTGTATTCCGTTACTCCTCAAGCCTGAATATGTAATTGTTATTATCTTGCAAACTAAAACAACTTTGTATGAATACAAGTTCAGACATTATGAGACATCCTAGTCCTACAACCAGTAAATCGTGGTATTACTTCAAACAAAAGCCCCAACCAGGATATTGGTTGAACAGATTCATCCAGCCAAATTTCCTATATTGGTGTGGATATCAGATACCAGTATCAGTATTGGTGCATCCCTAATGCAGTGGTGGTGTGAGCAGTCACTTTTACCATGTAGCTGCATAAAAGGTCAATATCCTCAGTATAAAAATCATATCATATACTTTTTTCTATGTCTTTCTATGATTTATTCTTACACTGGTTTACAAGCAAAATGCTTCTGGAACAAAAGTAGTGACATTTTTCTTGGTTTAGGTCACTAATAAAGAAAAAGTAAGTCAGAAGGGCTGATTGGCTATAGTTTCCAAGATATAGTATTGGGTCAAAATAGGAAATTTATGCAAAAGGCAAAAACGGTAGTTTATCAGAAGGTACAGCCAGTTCTATCTGAAAGCCTGCCTGCACGATCCAATACATTCATTTTAATATGTCTAGAGTTTTAACATTAAATATTTTTTGATTTCACATAAAAGACATGCCTCGAAATGGTGTGCACCTGATGTCTTAAGATATTTCTTGTTTATTTGCAAGTTAAATATTTTCAAAATATAAATATTTTTAAGCAAAAATGCCTAAATCTATTGTATAAACAGATGTGATTTTGATGTAAGACAATATCATTAAATATCTTGAATACATTAGCTAACCAGCACAGTTATCAATTGATTTTCAGTTCATCTTATCAATATAAATGAGATTTAGCCACACAGAAGCAGATCAAGTCCAAAAGTTTGTAGACCAGTGTTATCAGCTTGAGATCGAAAGTTATTTCCAAGAGGGTTGCTGCAATACCCGAATATCTGGGATGTTGCTTATGTGATTAAGCAGTTTATGGCATTATTTTGTATCTGTAATATACTTTCAGATGTGTCCGTTGGATGTCTTTTAACTTTCCCTTGCATATCAGCTAAGTAATTCTCAAATCTGAATAACTGATCTTTTCATTAGCTGCCAGTCTCATCAAAGTCGATGACACTTTTTGCATAACTTTACCAAAGGCTGTGTAAATGCATAGTTGTGTAGTGCTCTCTGCTTGTTTACTAGACATACTCCCGCACTTGGTGGTCTCAGCCACCCTATGAAATATTAATGCCCCATCTCTCTTAATGATTCATAAATTGTATTCAAATAGTTGCCCTCTGCATCTCCTCACTGTTTTCCTCACGCAATAATTGGAACAGCGGTTTTAAAAATCCGCGAAGAAGGTGTCAGAAAGGAGGATCACGTTGAATTTTTCTTCTTCTCACATTTCTACACGTTAGCTGTGGGATCATAATGTCAGTAAACAGCAGTATTCATGAACAAATGCTCTCCTTGGGAATGTGCGTATGCCTGTGTGGATTTGGCTGGGAATCGTCAGCGTGCTGCCAGTGAAAGTGGCACCTCCACAAATATCAGCTTGAGATGGCAAACTGCAAACTGCTTTATTTACTGTAATAAACTCCTACGTTATCAGCTTTTGACCCTTTTTTCTCCAATAAAGATATGGTACGAACAGACTCTAATGTGTACTAATCTAAAAGAAACACATTCGCCGTCATCGATTGGAGAGACAGAACTGCCGCTTAAAACCAAACCACAGAAAATGAGGTCTTCACTCCTCTGCGTTTTTATCGGCCTGGGTTGTAACAGTCAGTGTGATTTTCTTTTGACTCAATAATGCTCTATATGACAGCGCCATTTATATGGCAAGAGGGGATAGACGGTTGAGGGAGGAGTTGGATGCCCTTGTTTATTCTTTCACATATCAGCCTATTACTAAGACCACAGGCACAGAATGTATGTAAATCTATTTTGAGTTAATGGAAATGTTATGCGTATTACTCAAAGATCATTGCTATATGGGGAGTAAACATAGTAATAATGTGGCATTAATCTTACATAACACTTATCCAGATGCAATTACAGTTTCTTGCATTATTCATTTAAGAGGTCAACAGATATGGGTTTTGAATCCAGAGGAACCGATGGCTGGTAAACCCTGACGATATGTTTGGCCCGATATATAGTCCAAGTTTGATCATTTTTATGTTATTTAAATTTACTATAAACTCACCCACAACCCATTTTTTAACCACAAACCTCTAGTAGAGCTGTGTAGTCACATTTAGTGCAGTTATCTCTTCTTTTTAAGATGTTAAAATAAAGCTTCTGTATGTTCTAGGCAGCAAATTGACAATAGCTGATATGTTTTTGTCTTGATAAATCAGACAACCGATATCAGTCTTTTTATAATGCAGTCATTCCTTACCCAGTGGTGGTAATGTAGTATTCTTGCCACAGATGCCCTGGGGCAGCCTAACAGAGGCGAGGCTGCCAATTCATTGCTTCTCCGACCACCACCAATCATGAGACTGATAAGCCGGAATAACCAGGCCTTCATTGGCGGTCATTGGCTTGTTTGTGCATAACTCATTACAAACTGGTTGAACATTTGGGCACAGATGAAAAAGTAAACAGACTTTCTTATAGCAGATTCAAGGAAAGAACATAAATTAAAACCCAAAACACTATTGGAATGTGGTTCTAATGATGGACTTTTATATTGTTAATAATTCTGCTACTGTTACTAAGCTGCAGAGCTACACAGGCATGTTGTCATTCCTATTATATTGTTTATCTTAAAATGACTAATTGGTCATGTACTAATTGGTTAGAGAATGTTGATGAGTAGAGCCACCTGAACAACAAAACAAAATCAAAAAATAAAATTTGTAAGAATAGGATACCTGCATCATGAAAACACAGCTCATTACACTTAATCAGTTAAAGTGCCTATGACAGATTATTATTATATATATATATTTTTACAAAAACACAGTTAAAATTAGGGATGTCAACAATTAATCGACTTACGATTAATTGTCGATCAAGACGTTGGTCGATTAAAATGCATTAATTGTAACTAATCGCTAGAAGAGAGGGCGCTACTCTGGAATGTGAACACGAGATGCGAACCCACTCGCGAGAATGACCATAGCGTTACATCCGCGGCCGGATCTAGAAGCAGTGCAAAATGTTCTCCTGCGAACCCAATTTTTGCGGCTTGGTTCGCTCCGCGTCCCGCTGTCTGCGGGACGTGCTCCTCCGCTCCGGGCCACGTAGCAGGCTCCACGTGAAAGCACAGTGGAAGCAGCCCGCTGTCCGGCCCGTGTGCCGGTGTGTGTGTGTGTGTGCGACTGTGCGTGTGTGTGAGTGAAATGTTTTCCCCGATCAATTCATTTTTTTATCATTTAATATCTCGGAGCTTTTACAAAAAACGTCCTCAATTTATTTTCAGTAAAGAATGTATTTTGTTATTCAGCATCAATATATTTGTCTGCTTTTTACTAAGGAATAATTAATTGAGGAATATACAATATAATAATACTATGATATATTTTTGACTTTGAGTGTTATGTATACTATAGCTTATATTCTTAAAGACCCTATTGAAACACTAAAATTCAGGTGAAAAACGCCGCTTATCAGTTAATCGTTAATCGATCGATAAGGTCAATCAACTATAGATTCATGAATTAATTGATAATTTGCATCCCTAGTTAAAATCTGTATATTTAAGATTTTTGCAAAAACCTAATCTGGTCATTTTTAAGGTTTGAACTTTTACTTGGTTGGCAATGGCATCGCACTAGAGATGTTAGCTAAAACTCTAATGTACAAATAAATTATCTTACTAATACAAACAAAGGAAAACACGTTTATTTTGTTGAAACAATGCTTTAAGAGTCAGAAAAAAATGTTTCTTGTTTCTTGTGTGTGTTATATAATCTCACCAATTTAAATGGACAGTGTGTAGGATTGATGGCGCATTGGTGGATGGTGGGTATTGCAATTCCGATTTTAGCTACGGCAGACCTCGAGGGTCACCCAGGCGTGCCGTAACGCGGACAGCTCGGCGTACTCGGAGCCGCGGACGAAGCGCGCGCACGGGTGAAGCGCACCCGGCATTGTGTGCGGGTGGGGGGAATTGGGAACCGGACCGCGAAGGGCGGAGGGCGGTCTGAACCCGGGGTGCGGGCCCGCGCTGCAACAAAGCCCCAGCCGCGGTAGGTACTATGTCTTTCTTCTTTTCCTCTTAGATGAAGGTGCTTGCTCCTGCGATGTATGTGCGGAGTAAGTGTGATCCGGCAACATGCTTGTCGTTGTTTATCCAAACGCGTACTATCTCATTGTGTGAAAACCACGAGCCCTTGCCGACAACTACTGTATAAATAAAACGGCAAAGGCGGAGCCCAAATGTCCTTCTGCGGCTCTCGTAATCAAAATGGCTGCCTCTATATGGGGAAGACCCTTTTATGCAGGTATATCTAAGTCCAACAGAATACTTTGATTTCATGATGGAAGTGAAAAGCCTTGGAAAACACTGTATTTTTTTAATGGGTATCTTCAATTTCGGTAATTAACGGGCAAAGATCTTACACACTGTCCCTTTAAGTAAAAATTAGAGAATCATAAAAATCTCTCATACGCACTATTAAAGGTGCATTGTGTAACTTTTCGCCATGGAAATGGTATTATCTTGCCTAAAATGTTTGACCATTCTTGGAATTATGGATGTTTTTCCTGCTCAAAGAACATGCACACCTACAGTTAGCTGTATATTGGAGTGATGGCATCTTCTGCTCGTTTCCGTTAATACCACACAGTGAAAAATTCAAAACAGTTACATCGTCATGGACCAAAAATGTATGCTGACCCTCCTCCAGAAAAGTTACATAGTGTACCTTTAACAAGCTATTCAGGTTTGCTGTGGGAGAGTAGCACAGTAAAAAAGCGAACAAAATTCTACGAGTATACAACAGTACTTAACCCACCACTTGTGTTGCATGCAGTACCGCAGACCAATCTTTTCTTTTTCTATCGAGCACTTTTAGACTGACCAAACTAAAAACAACAGCATGGATTGGGCCAAAGGTTTAGTTAAAAATAGTCAATAAAGTGAGTGCAGCTGGTTCCTCAATCAGGCTGAGCTTCACAAACTACTGCAAAGGTCAGCTCCTGGGAGAACCTACTGGAACGAGTGGCTGTAGATGTCTGTGCGTTGACAGGAAAGACCTTGTCCACCAATCACTAATGAACATCGATGTACTGTATTATGGCCTCAACAGCTTCCTACAATTGAGAAATCTTATCGCAAAAAATAAAACAGAAATGGAAATAAGAAATACCCATTGCTTGTATTTAGGTCAGTATTTATTTCTTCTCACAGTTATAAATATTAATTTTCTACTTTTTTTTCTCCTACTAAGTCACCCACGTATTGCTGGAGAGCTGAGAGGATGGTAGTATTAACAAAAAGAAAACTATTTAACACCAGATTTTGAGCAATTTTCTCTTAGATATATTTAATTTTATATTTTAATTTGATATTTTTCACATACATTTTTTCTCTCTTGTATTAGGAATCAGATTTGCTTCCCATTACAGGGCTGAAACAAGTTAATCAATTCATTGCAACTAACTGATTATTTATATTTTCCTTAACTAATGTAGTAATTGAACAATCAGTATGTTGACAAAGCAAGAAACACATAGTACCTTTAATACCTTTGGTGATTAGCGCCATCACAGAAGCTTCTTCTGGTTAAATTTTAGCAGAAACCTCATATTCACAAACCTTTAATAAACTAAACAACTAATCAATTAATATAAATTAATTCCTAGATTAATTGATTAGCTAAACAATTGTCAGGTTCTTGGTGCCAAAATAATATCCACTGTGTGCTGTTTGCATCTAATTATACAGCATTTTACTGTCCAATAGTCAGATAGGGTGCATTAGCAGGCTAGTTGTTGTTAGATTTACCAAGATGGCTAAACTTCAAAAAGCAAAAAGCGCTTATAAAGTCATTACAGTGAATAATTATGATGCAGAAGGTTTATTTAGGAATAACGTTGGACCACTACAAACTGTTTAAAATGAACTAGTTGTGTTTTTCATCTTTGTAGTAAAGTGCTAATCAGGTACAGAACTTTCAATCACTGAACAAACAAGGTACAGAGCATTTAACACTGGTCTACAATTTTTTGGACTCGATCTGCTTCTGAGATAAAAGTGGCTAAATCTCATTTACAGTATATTGATAAGATGAACTGAAAATCAATTGATAACTGCGCTGGCAGGCTTGGGGAGTAACGGATTACATGGAACGGCGTTAAGTAAAAGGATACAAAAAAAAGGTAACTGTATTCCCCTACAGTTACAAAGAAAAAGACGTACTCAGATTACAGGTACATTTAGTGAAAATGGGGATTACTTAGCAGGATTACAATTTGAAAGCATTTTATGTTATTTCATTTTTTCATTTAAAGCCAGAGGTCATATGTAGGGAAAACAGAACGTACAGACTCGCGCCGCGCTCTGTGAAACAAACTTGCAGCGGCGCGCACTGAACTTCACGCAGGTCGCGCACTACGGATTAAACTTGCAGCGGGCATGGTTTCATGCATTTCGGATGTCGCTCACAGGGATCCAAGGAGCGCTCAGAGAGTTAGTGTGTTTGCTCAGACACATTAAAAATTAGGGGGAACATTGGCCATGTCCCAATTCCAAGTATTACTAGTCGCAATAGATTCATATTTTTGTCTGTAGGGAACAAGGAGCACACCACCCGGCTCATTGAGCTGAGGCGGCACCTGTTCCATTTCGCAGACGCCCATGTGATCCACGGACTGCACTCAGGGCTCAGTGAGTATGCACCGCAGACTGAAACCACACTCCGAACCGTGCACTCGCTGAATTGAGAAACGGCGAACATCGCAGAGTAGCAAGTGTAAATAATGGATGAGGATTTATGACGATTTATGCAGCGGTGGCCGACGAGGGTCCGAAAGGAGGACAAAATGTAAAAAAGGAGGACACGTGACAGACGGCCGGACAGACAGCTCTAAAACCGGACTGTCCGGACGAAATCCGGACGAATGGTCACCCTAATCACAGTGCAGTGCAAATTGTGCCTTCCAGCGGTTAAACACCTGTCAATGTCCAAGGATTCTACTTCCAATCTCAAACATTTACAGGTAAGATCGCTAATATTAACGCTTTGATACTGACAGGCCCTAAATGTCCTGCTTCAGTCATGTTATGTGTGAATATGAGTCATTTCTTTGTCTTGATTCATTGGTAGAAGCCAGTTTCGAGTTAGCTATCGACTAGCAAACTATTAGCAAGCTAGCTAACGTTTGCGGTCACAAGTACACTTTGTGCATTTGTAGAACGATATTACAATATTTAAACATTATCTAGGCAACATAGTCATGTTAACTAATCCACGAAGACCCTTTAGACAATTCCGAGCAAAGCTGTCGTTAGATGTAGGCCAGCACGCAAGCTGGACGAACATCCTGTCCAGCTGCGGAGATCGGGCAAGATGACTGTAAAACTAAAATTTTAACTGAAAATATAATTTCGTTGAAGTCATAGGTGTTTAGGTGTTTGGTTTAGTGAGTGACCTTGTTTACTAGTGACTTGGCTTATAGTGAGAACAGTTGTTAAAACTACACATAGAACTGTACTTGTCCTCCTAAAAACTTTTAATTGTATTGTACTTATTTATATTTACAACTATCACTAATGCCACTAATGATAACTTTTATGATGATGGGTATTGTTATTGTTATTTATAATGCACAAAAGTAAGTAATTTTCTTGTTTTCTTGTTGTTATAGGATATTTGGTGTTAAAGTAATCCAAAAGTAACTGAAAGTAATCAAGTTACATTACTTTAATATTATAGTACCGGGATTACGTTACTGAATACATATTTTAAGGAGTAACTAGTAACTGTACCGGATTACATTTCTAAAGTAACCCTCCCAACCCTGTGCGCTGGTTAGCTAATGTTTTCAAGATATTTAATGATATTGTTTTACATCAAAATCGCATCTGTTTATACAATAGATTTAGGCATTTTTGTTTAAAAATATTTATATTTTTTAAATATTTAACTTGCATTTCTTTATCCGTCAAGAAATAAACAAGAAATATCTTAAAGGGACAGTGTGTAGGATTCGTGGCGCATAGGTGGTTAGTAGCTATTCCACTTCCTCATTTGGCTATGGCAGACCACGAGGGTCACCCGGGCGCGCCGTAGCGCCGCCAGCTCGCGTGCACGAACCGCTGTATACATAAAACACTTTTTTTTTTTTTCTTTTCGCATGAAAACACACAATCCCGATCATGATTCATGACAATCTACACATCAAATGAAACCTTACAGTCTCCTCTTTTTGACTATGCAATTCATTTCCCTGCAAAACAATCACTCCCCGAGCACATGGGGCTTTTATACAGAAAAGCACAAAACTTAGCTTACTTAGCTTACCTTTGAAGGCTCTGCACAGGTCAAACTCTGTATTTCACCATAAACTTGGTCTCAATCTGTCCATAAGGATCCAGCGAATAAAATCCAATAAAACAATTTAGTCCAAAATACGTGTTATATCCATTACGATGTGTGATCCAGCAGCATGCTTCTTTACACGAGGCTCCCCCTTCCCCCTCCCCTTCCCCTTCTCTCCTTCGCTCCTGGCTGCATATGGGAGCAGAGGAGCGAAGGAGAGAAGGGGAAGGGGAGGGGGAAGGGGGAGCCATATGCAGCGCGGCTGAGCAGCTGTTAGCAGGAGCCTCGGCGAAGGATGAGCCCAAATGTCCTTCTGCGGCTCTCGTATTCAAAATGGCTGCCTCTATATGGGGAAGATCCCCCTTTTATGTAACTATATCTAAGTCCAAAAGAATACTTTGATTTCATGATGGAAGTGAAAAGGCTTGGAAAACAATGTATTTTTGAATGGGTATCTTCAATTTCAGTAATTAACGGGTAAAAATCTTACACACTGTCCCTTTAAGACATCAGGTGCACACAATTTCGAGGCATCTCTCTTATGTGAAATAAAAAATATATTTTACGTTAAAACTCTAGACATATTAAAATGAACATATTGGAATGTGCAGACAGGCTTTCAGATAGAACTGGTTGCTTGTAGACACACTGTACCTTCTGATAAACTACTGTTTTTTTGCCTGGAAGAATCCATGACTCATCGCTGTACCAGCGAGTGAGTCTGGTAACGCTTGATCCACAGAATGCGCTGCGGTTGCGCGTAGACAGACAGCTAAGTGAACCAATCAGAGATTGCGCCATCTTGATTCAAAACTGAGGCGGAACTTCCGCTGCCTAAGATTGACTTTGCGGGCAAAGGCGGGTGCACTGACGTCACCATCTTTGAACGAATCAGAATCGCGGAGTCTGTTTGTAACCGGAGGAGCGAGAGTGGATGGAGGGTGTCCAAATGGTATCGCGCTGTATAGGAAATACAGAGAGATATCATTTGGCTGGCCAGGTAAACTGTTTTTACCTTATTTTACACAAATTTCCTATTTTGACCCAATACTATATCTTAGAAACTATAGCCAATCAGCACTTCTGACTTACTTTTTCTTTAGTGACCTAAACCAAGAAAAATTTCACTACTTTTGTTCCGGAAGCATTTTGCTTGTAGACCAGTGTAATCATTATGCTCTCAAATCTATATTATCTCATAATACACAGTATCTCATGCCTACTAAAAACAAACAAACAAAAAAACATTCAAAAACAAGAATAACATCTCTCATCACAGGCATATGATGAGAATATTTATTTGCTGTGTGCTCCATATCTTCACAGTGACACTTTAACCTTTACATCTAAGATAACACTTGGATCTTGAGTGAAGCAGGGTCTGTGTCTCGTCCCTCTGCTGCCATCTTGACTGAGAGTTGTCTGACTTGGTCTGTTTATTCCCTTGCCTTGGGCTGTTCCTGCACAGGCCTCTGCACACACTTCCACACATCTGTCCCACTGTTCCTGTCACTGCCTCCCGCCTCCATCCGTGTCAATATGTCATGTTTCTAGCTCGCCCCAAGTACACGCTTTTGATTAGGTTGATGTCTTTTATTCTATGTATAGTAGCGGATTTGAAAGTACGGGCAAGATGTCCTTCATGGGAACATTTAGAGTGAATGGTGTTTTTCATCTGGCGTTTTTAAAATAGCTCGAGTGAAGGAGCGGCAGTGGCTTAATGGTGAGGGATAGGCTGCGGTGTGGGCTTACACAGACACAGACAGCCCTCAGTCTCAGTTATCTCCTGTTTGCTCAATTTCAACAGTCTGCAGCAGTGCACCTGTGCTCTGCTCACAACTCCGCTGGTGGCACCCATGAGATAATAGCCAATCCCTCTCTTCTCACCTCCAAATCAGATGGGGCCAGAGAGCCTAGTTTAAGATTTCCAATGAACAAAACCCTGTCACCGTGGCGCCGACCCATTACAAAAGCAGACAGAGTTTTATGAAAGGCCCCATTGCTCGGCTAATAGCGGCCAGATGAAAAAAAAAAAAAAGATGTGAGATGGAGGTGATGTCATCGCTACATGGTGCTTTGACCATTGCCTGCTCTCACGATGATAAAGTCCATTGTTCGGTGATTACAGAGAAGTCGATAATTCAAGCGACGCAGATAGGGGCATTACAAGGATGATTGGTCTCTAATAGGCATGTATTGTGCAAGGAACTGACACATCAACACAAGATGGCAATTGCACTTATATTGCGCTAACTAATGCTTTTATGGGTGACGCTATTGTGGTCGTTCTTAAAAAAAAGCCAGACTTCTTTGTGTTTGCAGAGAAAGTCAAAGGGAATGGTCTGACTTCTCTTGGTGCTTAGTCCATCAGTGTCTCAGCCTCAAATATCTAACCATTTCATTCAGCAGCAGATCTTGTTTTTTTCTATTTAATGAGGGCTTGAAAAATGTGAAATGAGAACAAGTATTCAGCTTTGAAATGCCTCAGATAGAATCATTCAATAGACTTGTCGGACAATGGGTCCATGTAAAAGAAACCACCGGTCCAAAACTTGTTGAAATTGATTTAATTCTAAAACTTGAATTCACATGATTGTGGAGGATTGAGTGTATTAATTACAGATACAGTGTATTTTTCTTTAGTCAATACTGATATCAATATTTTTACATTCATGGCAAGGCCCACAAATTGAAGTTAAGCTGTGGTTATGTTCAAAAACTTTTCTCAAAAAGAATAATTATGGTCCTTCTTCATCATTTATGGAAAAAATAGAACATTTTGTTTCCAATATCTGGAAACATCCCTATCGTGGCAAAAGGAGAAATTCAATTTGTCAACCGGACAAAGGTTTATTTGGTCAAATACGTTTCGCTGCTCATCCAGGCTGCTTCTTCACTTGTCCAGTTGACAAATTGAATTTCTCTTTTTGCCATGGATTCTACCTGGACGACTGAGGGATTCTGCACACATCCCCCATCATGGATACCTATATTAATATTCATAGCATAACCTGTCTCACGTGCTCTTTTCAAAGACTAATAATCAAATTCAAAATGCAGTTTAAACAACTTCTCACACAGCAACACTGTATACAAATTACAGCCAAAAAACCTCTGAAAGTTACAATTAAAAGCATACAATATTTTAAGATAGAACATACTGTATATATCCTCATTTTCTTTGTTTTGTTTTTGTTTTATCCAATGCAATACAAAATATCCGCAAACACATGCACTTGGATGCATCTTGGAGACCGATCAAAGATATCCAGACCAACCAGGCATACAGTAACATCCCGGAGGGCCATTTTTTCTAGTCAGAGGGCAAAAGAACCGCAGGTGAATCGTTAGAAACACAAACCCTTAAAAACTCAGGGACAGATCGATGAGCCTGGCTGCCTATCAGGAACACTTCTACTTCCCGATCTTCCACTATCAACATTTCAAGTTGATGTAATGACAGTGGAAAAAGGGCCCAGGGTAAACTGCTCTCCTTCTGTCCGTCATGGCGGACATTTAATCTTCCCAGGCCCCATGGAGACCAAAACAAATACATTAGCTACATGTTCTCAGACACGCGTTGGTGCAAACTGTGGCACCTACAAGGCCAGACTCCACCGCGCATTAGAAGCTTCGAGATCTTATCAAATTATATCAGAAGAGGTACATCGTCTGTACTTTCACACCCTCTTTCCGAGTCAGTTCGTGCCAAAGAAATCTAATCGTAATATGTAGCTTGCTCATAATGGCTTTTAATGTCTCCTATTTCGGCTCTCCAATGCGCCCAATCGTTGCTAACCCTCTTAACCCTGCACCCCCGGAAAGAGGTTGCTAGATTAAAGACGACTTTTATCCGTCTAGTAAAGCCATGTTCGCTAAATTGGAGGCGCAGGCTGGCTGCTGTCTGTAGGTTGCTGTCTAACTAATCCTGCTAAATGATAGTTTGAACAAGAAAAATGGTGGTGTACAATAGAAGTACTTGTGGGTCTGAAGTGACTGTGGGAAATGTTTGACTGACATTAGAGATGAGCAATACAGCTCTGGAAAAAAATAAGAGACCACTGCAAAATGATCAGTTTTTCTGATTTTACTACTTATAGGTATGTGTTTGGGCAAAAGAAACATTTTTGTTTGACAACATTTCCTCCAAATTCCAAATAAAATATTATCGTTTAGAGCAGCAGTCTTCAACGTTTTTCAGGCCAGGGACCCCCAAACAGATGGCGAACTGGGCCAGGGACCCCCTACTATATATACACGGCATAGAATTGTGTTTTATATTAAATTGAGCTTAGTGTCATGTATAAACATTGCTACTCTGTTATGGTACATCCAATACAAGGAAATAATACACAGGTTAATACTGTATTTTACACTATAAAATATAAAATTATATTATTTTGAAGTGAAATCAAAAGATTTTGCGACCCCCCTGCAGTACCTCCGGGACCCCCCTAGGGGTCGCGACCCCCCTGTTGAAGACCTCTGGTTTAAAGCATTTATTTGCATAAAATGACAAATGGTCAAAATAACAAAAAGATACATGTTTTCAGACCTCAAACAATGCAAAGAAACAAGATCAAATTCATTTTAAAACAACATAATACTATTGTTTAAGAAGAGTTCAGAAATCAATATTTGGTGCAATAACCCTTATTTTTAATCACAGCTTTCATGAGTCTTGGCATGCTCTCCACAAGTCTTTCACATTGTTCTTGGGTGACTTTATTCCACTCTTGGTGCAAGAACTGAAGTAGCTCAGCTTTGTGTTTGTGTTGGAATTCAACAGACGCTGGAATGGAATGGCTGTAATACATGTAGAGATGCGGATTTCAGGAAAAAATGCAGTGATCTTATTTTTTTCAAGAGCTGTATATTGATAAATCACTGATACAATTGTGAGGGTTGGTGTAAGGATTATAATATCAGGTTTATGGAGAAAAAAAAAACAGTGTTGGAAAAGTTATATTTTTGCACTTATGTGGGTAAATATACAGTCCTTTGAGATAATGATATACCCCACTGTAGTACCAGGTAGAGTGTTTGTTCACTGATCTGAAGGCTGCCGGTTGGAATCCTGTTTTCGACCTTAACATCACTGACCCACAGGTTGGTGGTGTGATTCCATCTCCTACATATGAATACTGTTGTTGTGTCCTTGGGCAAGAAACTTAACCCACCTCACCCTCAGTGCCTGCATACATTTGTGAGTGGTTCTTTGATATAAAGCGCTCTGAGTGCCTTGAAGGTGGAATAGCACTATATAAAAATGTGATCTTCTGACCATTAATAAGTTCATAAGTTGGCCGCTTCTGGCTCCTTCTGACCCTGGCTCCCATTGACTTACATGGGAATATTGTAGCCCCTCTCTGTAACTACTGCAGTGAGCCTTGTTATTTTGGTCTTAAAATGTTCGTATTGATCCGCTCTACATGATCCTGGTGTTTGGGCTTCATTTGAGTAGAGTTGAACGCTATGGATGACGTCACACTCCTGCTGTTTTAGCCCAGTTCTGAAAATATTGTTATTTAACACCCGATTTGGTATTACATTTTTTTGTGCTTCTCATACTTTTGCCACATTCTGGTAGTGGTGAGAAACTATCCCACAGTTGGTATGGGGGAATTGTACAATACCAAATTCCTGAAAAACTGAAAATACATCGCATTACCAATAGGCTACGTTCACACTGCAGGACTTAATGCTCAATTTGGATTTTTTGTGAGATCCAATTTTTTTCAATTGTATGTGATCTCCAGTGTGAACTTTAAATGCCCCAAAAGTGTCCCGCATGCGCATTGGAGGACACAACAACGTCACATGCAGCGAGTGTGCTCAGTGTTTACAGAAGTAGCCTAAACATGGACGCTAGCATTGAGCGCCTGGAGATTTTAAAGTTGCTGTTGTACCAGAGCCAGAACATGTACAACTTATTTGTTTTAAGGAGGAGATTGAGAAGGACAAGGTTTTTGGCCTTGGCGTTTTGTGGGGCAGTGGCAGCAACATCCACAGAAAGGAACGTGTGGGTGCGAAGTCGCAGCCACGAGTGGTGGGATTGCTATGTGCTTCACCGCTTCACTGAGACAGAGTTCATACACAATTTTCAGAAGACGAAAAGAACGTTTGTGTACATTTGTGAGCGCCCTCTTGTACCACTCTCACTTGTTGATGACATGTAGGTCGGATGAATGCGACCTGGCCGTTCAGACTGAAGTCACATATCAAAAGATCGGATATGTATCGGTTTGAGGACCACATATCCAAGTGGCCTGGGGCGCATTTGAAAAAAATCTGATCTGTGTCGTTCAGACTGTCATTAGAAGATCAGATACAGGTCGCATAGGGAGAAAAATTTGGGTCACTTCAGGCTGCAGTCTGAACGTAGCCTTTTTCTCATGTCCGAGGCAGGTCAGTTTTGGGCAGGTGTTAACATTACTAGCTTAGATGCATGCATGCAAGGATAGCATTTATGTTTTTGAGGATAATCATAAAGAAACAGATGGTGTGACATTGTTGTGTTTATGCTAGTCTTAAACGTAGCAACATTAAAACACCCACGGAGCATATAACGGGATGACACTGACGAGAGAATTGAGCATTGTCAGGGGAAGGCTGAGGATGCTTGTTAGGCATACTGTCAACTGAGTCATATCGAAAAGAAGCAACTTATAATTTATTCCTGCCAATATATTGTGTATGCACTCGCTTTTGTCTCGTTACAACTTTAATAAACTTTAACTTCACTTTTTACATCTGCCAGAAGGACACTGATGCATGCTTACATGGATATTGGGTTGTTTAATATCTGAGTTTGAATACATTTATCTAAAAGTTATTTAAGGATATCTTTATCAGAACTAGTATTCAAATGGCCACGAATGCTGCCATCTATATTATTTTGTATGGGATGTTTTATCATGACAGCAGATTAGTTCTATCTATATATTTTGAACATTTTACACAAATCAACTTACATTTTACCATGTTTTACCTCCAAAGCTTTTCTCAAATTTCTCAATTTAAATGAATGGGATTCCCACTTAATCAAATGTGCCATCGCAAAGAAAGCACAGTTAAGTAGCATTTATTGGCAAACATTTTTTTAATCTATGTAAAAAATGAATAAGAAATTTAGCTCTGAAACCGGGGGGTGGGAGATCACAGTTGAGCTCCATAAAACCATATGGTAACACAGAGAAAGTACAATTATTTAGTGTTGAAAATTACATCCTGGTGCAAAAGATGGTGCATTTTTAAATTATCATTGTTTTTGGCAACATTTGGTATCAAGCCTATTCCTTAGAATCAAATTTCAGATTGAAAATTTAGTTACATGGCAACAATAGCTGCTTTACTTACTTCGGGATGGCCTTGCTGTGCTCTCTATTGTTAACTCCGGAGATGTTTGCATACTTTTAAACTAACTATTGCCCTGTTTGCAAATCCCCCGCATCTCCGCGAGCATATTTTACTCACTGCGTCTGTCTTTCAGTCTGAGCCTTCCAGCTTATTACGAGATGAGCAGACTAACGGATAACTCATCTGGATATAATTATGCACAAGGATTCTGGTGTTACAGTGATGGTAAGTGAACGCTCGCCCCTTGTTTTCACATCGAATCAACAGCTCCTGCTCGCATGGCTCAGAACATCCCATCCCACACAGTGTGTCTAGCCATTGGGCATAATTGGTGATTTATATTCAGAGCCCTTTTCCTCATAAGGACAGGCTCATTGATTATACTAGCAGTGACACTGTTTTTGAATGCTATTTATTAGTTAGTTAGTTGACAATCCTCCCAAACACATAAACACAGATGTCCGCAATATTAACCAATGTCATCAGACTGTAGTGTCCGGCCATTCATGTTTTATGTTACCCAAAACTTAATTTCAGATGTTTTTCTACTGAGTTATGGTTGGACAATTTGCAGTGTTTCAGATCTATAAATACCGCAGAAGAACAGATATGGATATTGATCAGATATGTCTTTGCTGACAGTGCAGCAGTAGCAGCCCTGGATGTACCCATAGATCTCAGGGAAACTGGACAACAGTGAAATAAATAAGCGCTTAGTGAGAGAATGAATGACAATAAGGGCGTTACATATTGGTGCCAAAAAGATAACACTGGCCATGTTTACATGCACACAAAAATCTGATTATTAGCATATTTTTGTAGTTGTCAGGGTATCAAAATTACAAGCAAACCACGAAATCTCATAATAGTAATTTGAGAGACCACGCTTAGGAGAAAATCAGAAATTACTCACATCAGATTTTGTTATTTACATTTCATTTTATAATTGGACAAATCTGATCAGATTTGAGTGTGCATGTATAGCCACTGCCACTGTGGCTCCAAACAACAATCAATTTGCTGCAGGTTTGCACACTGTCATATTTCTTTTAATATATCAGTAAACAAAAGTGTTATTAATTCCTAGTAGAGTTTTTTAAAGGACAAATACCCCCACGAGAGCAGCATGTGGCTTTTGTGATATTTCAAGCCTGTAGCCATTCTCGTCTTGGAAATGTAATTAAGCGGCTATACCTGCTTAAATTTCATGTGATGCCAAAGTTTTCAAAGCACACCCAGCTTCAAAGCAAAGCCCCCCCCCAAAGAAGGGGAATACAAATTTATTATTTATTAGTTGAAGCATAAACAGCATGTTTTTAGCTGCCCTGTGCACCCTAAGCTAGGGGGGTCTTTGGACTGCTCCTGTCTGTGGTTTCTTCTGCTGTGGCGGCTCTGTGTTGCTCTCTTAAACCCTTAAACTGGAGCACACTGTATATGCACTGAACCAAATAGCATTGTCTCCTGCTTGCACCCACATGACTTATTCATGAGAATGTGAAAGCATGCATTGAGAAGAGGAGTAGAGAATATAACCAGTGGTGTATTTTACACAAGCAGTGGCAAAGAACCTGTCTGAAGATCACCCTGTGGACAAGACCTTGCACAAGGAAGTGGGCTAATGTCCACAAACACGATACACTATGACAACTACACATGTGACCTCCCTGTGCTTCAATGTGATAACACCATGTGAGAAATACTATACTATACTATACTATACTATACTATACTATACTATACTATACTATACTATACTATACTATACTATACTATACTAAATATGCCTAGAGTTCTCACCGTGGTGAGAAAGGGTGGGTACTTAATGTTTTCAGTGACACATGTGGAAGGAGCTCATTAGTCACCTATCATTTACAAGTAAAATCATTTACAAGTAAAATCAAATTTATATCACCACAAATTAACAGAATTTTGTGCTTGATTGAGCCCCCTGTGATATTTTTTTTCTGATATGGCGAATGGCATGTCCCTGATTGGCTAATCCACCTGTCAGTCACACCCATTTGAAAATGGGGAAATTCACCGTGACCAGACTCACATCTTCGTAAATTATTGAAGAAGTAAGTATTCTAGATCCCAGGCAATGTACTTGTGTTCTGAATATAAAGAAAGTAGTGACATTACAGAAAATTTGAGATTTCAGTACCCCAAGAGCTTAAATCCAAAATTCTGTAGGTGCTATATTACAAATTCCAAGTCTTACATAGAATAGAACAGTGGTCCTCAAACATTTTCACACCAACTGTCTGCAAAGAATATATTTTGATTAGTTTAGGACCTGGAACAGGACTTCACCACAGAGGACCCAGCCTACCACCAGTTGTAGATAGATAAAGATAGATTAAGCCTTTATTGGTCTCACACACAATGACACACAGTGACACACGGGAGAAATTTGACTTCTGCATTTGACCCATCCTTTTCAGGAGCAGTGAGCAGCCATCTTTCGGCGCCCGGGGGGCAGTACCGTGAAGGGTCCGCCCCCCAGGCGGTATGTGAACACCCAGTTGTTCACATACCACAGTTGACCAGATAACCACAGGAATAGATCATATCCGTACTTAAACTGTCCCAAAATGGACCTGTGCAAAAAAATATCAAGCAACTTTGAGAGATCTTGATCGATCAGTCAAACAATATCATGGCACAAAACATGTATATTTAATGGGATGATGGTTTACAAGCACAGGCTCTTGAGGTCAAGTGAGGCCTCTCAGCTCTAATACAGGAGTCTGTTTGAAGCTGGATCTGAATGAAGTCACACACTGCAGTGATGTGAGTGTGAGTGGGCACACAGTAATTAGTCTATACGCAGACATGACGTGTGCCGTTACAACTGCACGTCCACACAACGCTTTCATTTCACACTCTCGTGATGAAGTACATATGGGAATGGCATGAGAGCTATTGAGAGTATCAACATGGTGTCATAAATCCAGGGTTGCAAAGGCGGCAGGATTTGACATTACTATGGACTGCCAGAGAATGAGAGGTGCACTAAAGTAAATCACACTGCTGATAATTCACACATGATATATGCAGTTTTCAGCCTCTCGGGGAAAGTGCTGCTGGCGTAAAGAATGGTGCTATCTGCACAGATAATGCAGAAAGCAGCTCTTCAGACAGGGCCGAGAGGTTAGTCCTGTTCTGCTATACTGTGCTACAGGAAGAAACGTGACAGCTTTGCCCCATTATCCATCGCTTAATTAGCTGCACTCTTTTGTCTGTGCTCTGACATCAAGTGCTTGAATATCACAGCAAGAGCATCCATGGGCCCGTGAACTCTCTGCATTAATACCCAGGGGTCTGCACCTGATGAATAGTTGAGTACAAATTGAACATCCAGAAATAAAAGAACACAGTGGCTAGAGGAAAAAAACAAACAAACATAATTTGTTTTCATTTACCCATGAACATAAATTATGATTTGATCAGAACAGTGTTTTATAATATTTAGTGTTTCTGCACAATTGGAAGGTGGTCATTTTCCACATTATGACTTCCGACTGATTTAACTCATATATAAACAACATGGCTAATGCAGTAGGCTAAAAGAATGTAACATTAAAGAATGTCTCTAACATGTTAAACAACAGAATATGGCCCAATGTAACTTGCAACAAATGTTTACGGCATTCCTGTGATTAGCATTGCTATAATATGTCAAAGTTTAACTAGTATGTAAAGTGAGACTCCTCCGATCATCTCTATTTTGTAAAAAAGAATGACCAGTTTAAGCAGTGTTCCAGGGCAGTGGGAGGATGTAAATATCCCATTTACCAGTTGCCTGGAATCACCATTAAATGCCAAGATGCATGTGTTACTATGCAGCAATGCTGATCCATTGCACAAAGGATTGAGGGTTGCCATGGCGATGGGGATCTGGACTAACCAAGTTATGATTTATCAAAACAGCCTCAGGTTTAACCTACATACATTTCATATGAAACAGTCTGCACTTGTGATAAATACAAAAAGTCAAGTATTTTCCTCACTGTTTACTTGATTTAATCCTTCAGAATGTTTGATTTCATAAAACTGGTCATATAGGAATAGCTGTTCAGGCACAGCAATGATGGGACCCAAAAAATGGACACAGACCAATAGAAAAAGGAAAAGGTGAATTTATTTTACAGAAGCAGGATGCAGGCTGAATGTGGCTGGATCGGGTAGATATCAGGCTGGAGTGGGTGAGTATCAGGCTGGAGTGGGTGAGTATCTGGCTGGAGCAGGGGGAGATCTCTGGAGAGCAGAAAAAGCAGGTAAGTAGAAAATAATCAGTTGGTAACATAGATCACAAAAACTCAGTAGTTGAGAAGCCAAGAGGTTCACCATGTGTCGGATGAAAACAATCTGAGTCTCGCTGGTGAGCTGGCCTTAAATAACGAGGGATCTTGATTACCAGCAGGTGAGATGGATCACAGGTCCCAGGAGACTACGCACACACAACACAACACAATGCACGTCATGACAACAGCAATCTATTTTCACAAATCACAACACTAAAATAGTAACACGAAAATGTGATCTCATGTCATCTTTATAGGACCTAACCTCCGCCAGTCTGCCGCATGGTTATAAAGAGAGCAACATGCATCAACGCTTGTGAAGTTTGACTCAACTCAGATCCTGGGACCATGTGATCTCAAATCATTACAACCTTTTGAACCAGAAATAAAGCCAGGGCCACTGGGTGCAGAGAAGGGGAAGGTTAGGGGCCAAACGGTGGCTGGGGAACGGGTCAGTGATTACAGTAAGAGGCGCGGCGGCTTATTGATCCTGGGGCTCAGAGTGGGAGGCGGGAGGGGCGGGCGGCGCTTGCACAGATACTCCAAGACAAAAGTGTGCTGATGCTGAGGAAATGGGAAGAGACTCGGGGCCAAGGAGAGGCCAGGGACACGCTGGAATACACTACATGACAGAAGGGAGAGCTCTGTTACTATATACTTTGGCAACACTATTCTATAAGGCTTGGCTCAGTCTGCTGCCTCAGAAAGCAGAGAGATGGAAAGTGACATTTCCTTTTGTTTTTCTATACAGTATTTTCCTACAGCGAACTTGGCATTTTTCAGACTTTTTGGTAATCACATGTTTTGAGCTATTAATGTTATAGTTCTTCTTCATTCTCTTCATTATTTAAGACCTTCACAGACAGTCTTCAGGTCACTCTAGGTTTAAGCAGTAGCAACAGCCCACAATATCTACCTACCTCTTCTTGCAACTGAGAGGAAAATTACAGCTCTGGAAAAAAAAAAGATCATTTTTTTCTGATTTTACTACTTATAGGTGTTTGAGTCTATAAACTACTGACAACATTTCCCCCAAATTCCAAGTAAAAATATCATTGTTTAGAGCATTTATTTGCAGAAAATTACAAATGGTCAAAATAACAAAAAGATACATGTTTTCAAAGAAACAAGATCAAATTCATTTTAAAACAACATAATACTAATGTTTACACTTAAGAAGAGTTCAGAAATCAATATTTGGTGCAATAACCCTTAATTTTAATCACAGCTTTCATGCGTCTTGGCATGCTCTCCACAAGTCTTTCACATTGTTCTTGGGTGACTTTATTCCACTCTTGGTGCAAGAACTGAAGTAGCTCAGCTTTGTGTTTGTGTTGGAATTCAACAGATGCTGGAATGGAATGGCTGTAATACATGTAGAGATGCTGATTTTGGAAAAAAATGTAGTGGTCTCTTATTTTTTTCCAGAGCTGTATGTCTTGACAGATGATTTAAACAAATTTTGGTGCTGTTTTCGAGGAGCAGGCCGACAGTGCCATCTGTAGTCCGACTTCTTCAGAACTGTATTCCAGGTGTGAGATAGTTGGTATGCCCCCTCATTCGGATTTACAATCCGGTAGGTGTGTTTCTGGATCTCATTGACCTCCCTGATCGAACTATGGCGTTTGTTTCTCTCTGTGGCTATGATCAATCCATGAGATGGTTTTGACTCTTGCAGTGTTCTGATATTCTGGTCATAAGTTTTTGATTTGCTTGTTGCTTCGTCTATGTATGACTTGTTGCATCACAAACAAGAAATTTCGTCATATATTTTATTGCATTTGTGGCCTTGGTCTATTTTGTCCTTGTGGTGCACTAGTAACTGTCAGTTTTTTTGTATGTGTATGGGGCATAACTGAAAAAAATAACCATGACCAGACATAAAAGCAGTACTCCAGTCAGACCTCACGCAAATTAAAGAGCATTTCTAGTGCCTAAAGCTGAAATTGAACACCTTTTCAGGTGTGATGGGTCTGCCGTCACCGTTAATACTTCCTCCTTCCTCTGTGTCAGACTTTATCATGTTTGTTTTCAAATACATTTCCACATTTAGCATGAAATATTTTCCAATTAGCAGAAACAGGAGCATGATTAGCTGGTTAGCACAGAGACAAACGTCCAATAATCACAGGCAGTGGCACTTATTTATAATCTAATTGCCTATTACGCTCGGCTGGTTAACCTGGATTTTGAGGTAGCGCTGAAGCTGACAAACTGAAAAAACACAAGGCAACACTTTGAGAAGTTTAGAGAGAAGCTGTCAGTCTAGAACGGGAAAAGTCATGGCGGCTCTGGGGTTTTTACAGAGCCAGGCTAGCAACAAATACTTCAAGTTTGAGTCACTTTGTCTCCATGTACCTCGACAGCAAATCTTGAGAAGTCTGTGCTTTTTTAAACATAAAATAAACATCATTAAGTGTGATGGATGGCCTGAGATAAAACACAAACGCCGAAGAATTTGTTGTACTTTTATTTCATCAAGAACCACATTATTATTTTTTTAATATGTTCAACTTTACAAGGCAAACAATAACTTCAAAAATTGTTCACTCCAAATAACTGTCTCTCAGTCTCAGAGCAGCGACTGGGTCTTTCAAAGTTGAGGTTTGTGATCTATAAAAAGATGACTAAACATGAAAATGAGTTTGGTTTGAGTCTGATTTGGTCCAAAAAAATGAGCTGTGGACATCAGGGGTTTCAGAGATGAGGCAGAAAAGGCATCTTTGAGAAAGTTTGAGGAAGTTTAAGGAAGTTTGAGGAAGTTAGGGGAAGTTTGTGTTTGTGCACTTTTAGTTAAAAATGTATATGACGTTTTACTGTATAAATGAGACCACAAATACCTGCACTTTAGTAGTACATGTATGTTTGTTAGTTCCAACTAGGGCAGGGGTGGGCAATTATTTTTCCTCAGGGGCCAAATGAGAAGCAGAAAATATTGTGTAGGGCCAGGCCAAAGGTTTGAAGTCTACTGTGGTTATTAATTTTATTTCTACGTTGAAATCAGTAAATGGCATTGTTTACAGAAGCTGGTAAGTTCTGTGTTATTATTAAGTAATGAGAGAGTGAAAACTGAATTTATTTAGTAAAATAATTCAAAACAATGGTAAACGTGAAACATTTGTAACTCTTTTTCAGTCACATTAACCCCACAATGCTTTCTGAGTTTAACTTTCTTAACTTTGTATTAAGATACCACAATATCTTTGTTTGCCAAATAATATAATACAAGATATGTCACAACATTTTTATCGAACTGCCTAACTGTGAAGAAAAAAAATCTAAGTTAGCATGTTTTCGTTTTTTTTTTTTCTTGATCAGTGACAGAAATCTGGCCTCTGTTGAGCTTTAACAAGTGCATCAAAGTCAGGTTGCACGTTTGAGGTGGAGATGTGAAGCACGTCTAACAGATAATCATCAGTACAAATGCATCAGCACAAATGCATTATGTATAATTTTGAAAGTAGGTTTTATTTTCTTAATTCCAAGCCACCTTTCGCGGGTCGGTCAGAGTTGGCTCGCGGGCCTTGAAATGCCCAGGTCTGAACTAGGGCGTCATAAATTTGGAAAAATAAAATTGGATCTGCGATAAATGTTGAAAAAAGTAGGATTTAGATTCAAGTACACATAAACAAATCAAGGCGCATTGACATTTGAGAGAAGACTGAAAAATGAAGAATCCCATGCATTTTCAAATTGGGATTCAGTTTGAAATTTGAATTTGAATATTGTGACGCCCTAGTCCTCAAGTTGATTTTTTTTTTTTCTTTTACTGTTTTTACACCTGTAGAAGCGTTTTTGCTTACTCTTTTTATTAGAACATTTTGATGTGAGAGAACATTTTCTGTAGTTTTTCAGATTTTCCAGGGATTTCTGCCAAGGATCTCAACACATACTATGTAATTATATCTGTTTATATGACACTTAGGTGGTGAGGTGTGGATTCAGTCATGGCCTGGGAAATAAGTCAGATTGCTTAATCCTCACTCAGGTATTATAAGAAAAGAATTCATTGCTTAACCTATAGCGTTTTTATGTTGTGTAGCTAAAATGATTTATTTCTCAGCTGTTTACCGAGCCCTTCGGGGGAGAGGCTGAATTGATAAAATGTGATACCAAACTCCACACCTACAGAGTCTGAGGTTGATTGCCCATTCCATCATCTCTTATTGTGAATACTATGATTTACGTTTTCCCCTTGCATCACTGACCCCTGACTTCTACCTCTATATCTGCACATGGGTCTCTATCGCAACTGCAGATGTTGCCTGGCATGTCCAGAATGATACTGAGTATTTTTTTTAAACAGAGGGATATCAGTCACCACTCTGAGCCAGGTTCATAGTAGTGCAGTGTTTATTTCACAGCTATAATATTCCAACACATGTGATACGAAGGAGCTCATTCGTCACCCAAATAGGGATGGCTACCGAAACTTGGTTCTAAGTAGGAGTTGACCTAAGAGGTTTGGTAAGTACTGATACCGAAAAAATGTTATTCGGTGCCAACTCTTTCTTTAAATGGATGTGTTCGTCCACATGAGGATCAGCTGTGCACACTGGTCCATTTGCTTGGATCCAGAATACACACTTCTCCAATGGTTTACAAATGTGTGAGACTGATTATTTCAGATGGGCATGACTGAAAGGTGCGCATTTGTTTTGTTATAACTGAACATCGTATAGCCTAGTTCTGTGTTTTAAAATATGAATTAACATACTTTTCAATTCTTGAATTATATATTTTCTTTAAAAATACAGGAACAGTACAGGAATACAGGAACCAGTATCAAAAAGCAGGTACCCAGCCAAATGTTTAGTGCTTCACTCACTGATTCAGCAAAAAAATTGTAATGTTTTCTGTCCTCTGTGATATATATTTCATTTCTTTTTTTCCTTGTATACAACCATATTTGTGTTGACGTGGAAGGACCATGCATGTCCCTGACTGGCTAATCCACCTGTCAGTCAAGCCCATCTGAACTCGGGGAGAATCACCAATAACCAGACTCACACCTTTGTAAAGCACTGGAGAAGTGTGTATTCTGGATCCAAGTCAACTGTTCATGTGTACATCGGTCCTGCTAAAACCAAACAGTATGGAAACCAGTGCTTCCCAATGTGGCAAAACTCTGATATGCCCTTCACTCTTCCAGCCCAAATATTTCAATGCAAATATAGTCAGTGCATAGTACATGTGCTGCCTTCATCTAACTGGGTTAGATATCCCAAGTCACTTCAGGATAAGACAGAAAGAATCAAATCAGTCAACAACAAAAGAGAACATATCTAACACTGCTAGTGGGGGAGTTATATTTAGATGCAATTTGTCCACTTTTCTTTTCATCAACATCAAGGCCAATCGGAAGCATATAATTTTCTCATCATGAAAAGTGGCACAAGCACTACAGTCTGCTTGTGTACATTTGCACCTGGTTTACAACTTAACTTGGTGAGGCAAACTATAGCTTTGTTTATTGTGGTTTCGGCGGAGCATCCTTTGGAAAGGTATGAAATATACAGATGGTAGCCAAAGGGCAGGCTCTCTGTTGCATATGTATGAATGTAATGATGCAATGGCGTGTGAAGAAAACAATACGGGCAGAGGAAGAGAAGGTTAGATCTGCTGCTGCTGGTGCCTTTGTCGTGCATGTACTTAAACAGGAAGGATTTGAGTCAGTAAAATGTATTGAATTGTTGAAAATAGTAACAATTCTTAATATGAGAAAAATAACAGTGATATTGGGTTTCTTGAAATGATCAATATTTGGTCATACAATCATGGTTAAAGATGACATTTTATCACTTTGCTGGTACTTAGTATTGAACTATATTAGTAGATCATTTGTTCATGGTAAACTGCACTATTCAAATTAGCTTAGTAATAGAGGTGGGATCATTGAATAGGGGGTAGATGAAAACAGATTTTCTAAGCACAGCAATGAATTAATAAAAAATTGATCAAGTTGATAGTAAGAGAACACCATTATACCATGCCAATAGCTCATAAAAGTAATTCTTGATTACTATGACCCCTAAATGTTAGGGTATAAAGTACTGCCTCTGTAGGGAAACATATCCATTGCATGTGATCTATTCCTCGATACCGCTATGGGGCCTGTGGGTAACCTATCAGCAGGCAGGAGCAGTGAGTGACCATGATAGGTGAAAGATGTGTGTAGAATCCCCCAGTCGTCCATATAGAATCCATGGCAAGAAAATCAGAATTGAAGAAGCAGCTTGGATGAGCTGTGAAACGTATTCGACCAAATAAACTTTTGTCCAGTTGACAAATTGAATTTTTCCTTTGCCATGATAGGTGAAACCTTTTGGACTACTTGGATTGGAGTTCTTCTTGCTGTGATCTTAGAGTCTTAAAATGCATTGAGAAATTGACTGATCTTTTCATGGTATGATATCAATAGAAAGTTATTATAAATATCAGGAGCTAGCTGAGATGGCTCGGGCATCAGTTCCAGATGCCTCCTGGACGCCTCCCTCGGGAGGTGCTCCGGGCATGTCCCCCTAGGAGGAGGACCCAGGGAAGACCCAGGACACACTGCAGGGACTATGTCTCTTGGCTGGCCTGGGAACGCCTTGTGGTCTTCCCAGAGGAGTTGCAGGAAATGTCCGGGGTGAAGGCAGTCTGGGAGTCCCTGCTTAGACTGTTGCCCCCGTGACCCGGCCCCGGATAAGCGGAAGAAAATGGATGAATGGATAAAAATCCTTTATTTTACAAAACAGAACATTCAGAAGGCCAAAATGGACAACCATCAAATACTTATTGACAGTTTATGAAACAACTGACAACTCTCCCTTGCCAGAGGACGAGAAGGCACCATGCACTGCCATCCATAATATTTTATATCAAGAGAAAATGGCATAAAAATGTGTCACCATCACCCAGGTTTAAACTCTTAAAGATTCCATGACATGGTACTCTTGATGCTTTTATATGGCGCCTTAATGGTTCCCTAATACTGTAAATGAATCCTTCTTCAAAATCAAGACTCAGTGCATGAGACACAGTCAGAGTCATAAATATCTCTCTTTATTCTGGGCGTTGTTGCTTGAATGCAAATGAGGAGGACAGAGATAGGCCATTGCAGCAGGTGGGGGCGTGGCCAAACTCTCCGCTCTTTCCTCTTTAGCGGTGCGATGTGCGCTGGCCCCACTTCCACGTTTTTGCGCGGAGGAAGATATGAGAAGTGTTCCATTGAAAAATAAACACATTTCCACAGAAAATAAAATTAAACCACTGCTGTTTCAGAGGTTCGGAGGCTCGGATAAAGGACATCCGAGCCTGGAAACACTCTCACGTGCCTCCAGGCAAATAAAAAACTGCATCTCGCATTGCGTAGCTTGTTCGCGGTCCAAACTCTCTGGGCGTGAGTTCCAGAGAATGTGGGTAGAAACACAGACGGGCGGTGGAACTGCATTTGCATTTTTCCTTGAGTGTGACGTCAGAAACTTCCCTTGTTCAGAATCGCCCGTTTGGGCTGCCTTTTTTTCAAACGCAGAAAAGGATCACAAATGCTCAGTTTACACATTTCGCAACTTTTAGCCATGGGGGGGCCCTAAACAGGGTAGGGGAGCATACATTAACGTTCAAAAACCTCAGAAAGTGAAAATGTCATGCCATGGAACCTTTAAAAGGAGCCATGGAAAGGGCTAAATAGAACATCAGCTTTGTTCATTGTCAAACATTGTTCTAGTACATTTCTTAGCCATGTTTTCAATCAGAACTAAAGTAATGAGGGTTTTTAGTCACAACTGTTGTGACTGTGTTATTTGACTTAATTGTTGCTAAACCTGTGGTGCCTTTGTGCCTGTTTTTTACAGTTTTGTGATTTTTATTCAGACTTGAAGAACTTGTCAGTCTAGTCTTACTAAATGCTTTGTTCAGACCACCATGTCTTTTTGCCCAAAGTGCACTCTGATCCCTTTACCTGGTAGGTGAAGTCATACAATAGAAACCCACACTTTACTTGTTGTCAATGATATGAAATCACCTGTCTGCATGATATTTGATTTAGCATGGCTTTTGATAGAAATTTTGCTTGTAATTACAGATAAACTGAATTATTTGTCTGTACTCAGCCTTAACATAACAATCACAGAAAGAAAATAGTTTTCTACCTGACTTTTACAGTTTTCTTCAAAAATGTACAAAAGAAAACTTCAAAGTTAATTTTAGATGGATTGTAGTAATTCAAAGTTATTCCTCATACACAGAGTTTTGCTGGCAAAGCTAAAAACAACTAGCATGCTAACAGGGACTTAATGATTATCACACATTAAACACTTCATAATTGCACGCAGACAGGTTAAATATATATATATATTAGGGCTGTCAAACGATTCATTTTCTTGATCGCAACTAATCTCAGAAATGTCATAGTTAATCGCGATTAATTGTGATTTATTTTGCATGTTTAAAATTGATATCTTGCAGTAAGACCGTTCGAATCTAAAGTTAAACTCACAATGCAAAGTATTTCTCACCATTTTTTTTATTTCAAAAAAGTGCAGAGAAAGGAAAAAGTAACAATGAAAATAGTGCTTACTTTGAGAAATTGTAAATAAATGATTGAAGCCCGCTCGAGCTGCCTACGGATGCGTAGAAGGAACAAAATACTAGCAAACTCAAAATAGCGCGTTTAACCAACAATGAGTTTAATTAATACAACCAAATGAGCTGCATATGGATGGTAGAATTGCGGAAAATGCTGGCAAACTCTGATCGCGATTAAAAAAATTGTTCGCGATTAAAACTCTGTCGCGATTAATCGCGATTAACACGTTAATATTCCCAGCCCTAATATATATATATATATATATATATATATATATATATATATATATATATATATATATATATATGACTAGCAAAGAAACAAAACTATCCTGTGCTGATTTGGGAGTTTGCATTTCTGCAGGCATGTGTCCGTGAGTTGAAAGGCAAAAAGATGCCCTTAGGAAAGCAATAAAGTTGCTTAGTGAGAAAATGTTTTTATCTCTCCTGTGTGCCACCAGCACTTAACCAAAAAAAAAAAAAACTGAAGGACTAATGCCTTCTATGTTTTCCTGCTCTAATAAGGCAGTTAGAGTGATATATTGTAGAATCTCCATTACCTCAAGTCCCCCAAAAATGTTTTAGCTTTTATTAAATTGAGGTTTGCTGGATGTGAAAAAAGACACATACTATGCAAAATTTACTTCTTTGAGCTTTTAAGAATTATACAGCTATAATCTTCCACCATTAATATCATACCTGGAGTTGATAAAAGAAGAAATTCAATTTGTCAACTGGACAAAGTTTGTTTGGTCGAAAACGTTTCGCCGCTCATCTGAGAGGCTTCGTCAGCTCTAATTAGAATGCTGGTAAGACACTTGCTTATATCTTGCTGCAGGGAGGAGCTAACTAGCTAACTACTTTCCGAAACTATCTCATTGGTTTCAGTCTTTTACAGTCGTTTTACAGTCGTTACTGTACAGTCGTTGTAGGGATGAATAGGTATGCTAATCTAGATGCCAGAGAAACAAAAGACTGAAACCAATTAGATAGTTTCGAAAAGTAGTTAGCTAGTTAGCTTCTCCTTGCAGCAAGATATAAGCAAGCGTCTTACCAGCATTCTAATTAGAGCTGACGAAGCCTCTCGGATGAGCGGCGAAACGTTTTCGACCGAACAAACTTTGTCCAGTTGACAAATTGAATTTCTTTTTTTATCATGGATTCTACCTGGACGACTGAGGGACTCTTCACGCATACCTGGAGTTGTTTTCTTAATTCACATAATTAGTCCTTTCTACGGGGCTGTCGTGTCTGACTCCTCAGTTAAAATTTTCCTGAATTACTGACTGGGTCTAATGAAAGATAAGTAAATCATCATCAGCATTTATATCGTCACATTTTCTTCGATGCCACTTCCAGTAGATGAACACCAAATTTAAGGGGAGCGCTGCTGATAATGTTTGGTTCTACACATTATTTTAAGTTCTAAAACATAAAAAGTAAAGGTGCTCAAGAGCATGTTTAAAGGAAAAGTTGATTTATTATTTCCTAAGTATCTTTGTAATTACTGTCAAATAATGTCAAGTGTATTGCATAAACAAGTTTCCATCCACTAAAAAGGCAATAAAAATTGTAGTGTGGTCATAAAAAAAATGGCTAAAAGATACCTAAAGAAAACTTGATATAAACACCAGCGATATACTGATACAGCCCGCAATAATGATACTGAACCACCTAATTCATGATCTATCGATAATTTGATATTTCTTGCACACCCCTAAATGCCATACTGTAAAACATTTCATGCACCACCATAGACTGGCAGACCACCAGAAAAGTTACACAGTGCAAAAAAAACAACCAAGGGGCGGCAGTAGCTCAGTTGGTAGAGCGCTTGCCTGGTGATCCAGGGGTTGGTGGTTCGAATCACGCTTTTGACAGGTGGACCGCGTGTGATTCCAGCTCCCACAGATGAGCGCTGCTGTTGTGTCCTTGGGCAAGACACTTAACCCCACCCCGCCCCCAGTTTCTGCGGACACTGGTAGCCCCCATGGCTGAAGAAAAAAACAACAAGGCCCGTTGTGACGTGAGCCACCTGTGGGAGGATTCTCCAGCTGAGGTCCTGACCAAGCCGAAGCAAGAACATCATGGAGATGGTCCCCGGGTGCAGTAATGTGCTGCCCACTGCTCCTGATGACAGGATGGGTCAAATGCAGAGGACCAATTTCGTTGTACTTGTGACAATGACAATAAATAAATATTCTATTCTATTCTTCTAACCATCAGGTCTGTGATAAGTTAAGATAAGATAAGACTTTATTGATCTCACACAGGAGAAATTTCCTTGCCACAGTAGCTCCAGGACAGTTTGAACAAGAAAGAAAAGTGCATGCAGGCAATGATGGAAAAAAGTAATTAATAATTTAAAAAAATACGTACTACTATTACTACTACTACTACTACTAATAATAATAATAATAATAATACAAGCATCAGCAAGGAGAGCATGGGAAAGAGGATATTGCACGTCTGACCTATATAGTATAGTTATACAGTCTGATGGCGGTGGGGATGAAGGATCTGCGGTAGCGCTCCTTCTTGCACTGGTGCCTCAGTCGGCTGCTGAAGGAGCTGCTCAGCTCCTCTACAGCTCATCAGCTCATTATCCTAATTATAAGACACTCCTCAAATTGACTAGAAGTGAAAGGATTTCTATATCAGGTTTTACACTCACATATTATAGCTTAGTTCATTTACAAAAAACAAAAAACTGGCACCAAGCGTAACATTTCCGCTGACAGCATTTTTAAAGGGCCCATATTTTTAGATTGGTGTTATAATGTTGTTTCTTCGCGAAAAACACCTGGAGTTATGTTATGTTTCCTTCACACATGTTTAACACATAGACCCTGCATCCTCCCAAATGGAAAACACCTTATGATGTCATGTGGTAATACAAAAAGCGCTCCACATTACTTTTAAACTCCATACACCTTCACTAGAATCATTTGGATGATTTGAGACCTGGAATTTCCCATTTCTACTGAACTACAGTAAAAGTAAAAGGTAGCTGCTAACTTGAAAACTACTGCTTCATGACATCATAAGGTGGAACAGAGCATTTGGAGCTTTGGAGCTGTAGACAGAATGATAATAAAGGGTTTCTCAAACATGTGTGAAGGAAACAAAACACAACTCCAGGTATGTTTTCGAGGAGGCAACCACATTATAATATGGCTTAAAGCAATATAATGTGTAGTATAGTACCTTTAAAAGTTGTCAAATGTCCTTGTTGTGCTCAGTGCTGTCGGTTCATCTCTTACAACTCAGTTCATTCATTCATTTTCTTCCGCTTTTCCATTTTCTGGGTCACGGAGGCAGCAGTCCAAGCAGTGTTCTGCTGCCCAGAACACAATGCACCAGCCCCCATGAATCCTTCCACGGGTGGTGGGTCCACAGGAGGACGGCCCACGTCACAACAGGCCTTGATGTATCTTCTGCCATGGGGGCTACCAGTGTCCACAGACACTAGGTGGGGTTAAGTGTCTTGCCCAAGGACACAACGGCAGCACTCATCTGTGGGAGCTGGGATCATATGCGGTCAACCGTCAAGAGCGGGATTCGAACCACTAACCCCTGGATCACGAGACATATGCTCTACCAACTGAGCTACTGCCGCCCCTACAACAACAACTCAGTTTCTCTGTAATAATACTCACAACTTTCTAAAGCATAATATTAAACCACATCAAGCACATGGAATAACAGATCTGCCTGCCTACTATATACACCCTACTGGAAACATGTCCAACAGCACACACACAGTGACAACAGCGTCATACAGGAGGCCTGCCAACTCAAACTGTTCTCACATTAATTCAAATGGAGATGTTTAGCAGTTATGTATGTGAGTGTTCATCCATATGGGGGGTAGGTATCACTTGAGGACCGTGCAGCGGGGTGTGTGCGTAAATGTTAGAAAATACTTGTTTCTTTGTCGGTTAATAGTGTCAGCAAAACATCTGTGTGTAATTCTGACAGGAGACAAACAGAATGATGAATTGTCATATCTCGTCCACCCCTCACTGATCTGCACCCCGCTGATGGTAACATGGACATCTGTGGATAACACTGTTTCTACACACTCACAGGCTATGTGCGGTGTGAGGTGCGAGACTGTGCCCTCTTGTCACTCCACATGCAACAACAGAAAATAGGGAAGAATGAATAACTTGTTTCCGGTATGTTAGGTATTGGGTTGAATAGAGCAGTGAAGCGCATCACAAATAAGTCTAAACCTGATTTTTGTCAGACTGTGTTTGTATATTGTTTTTCTTGGTTTTCTATGTTTTATTGAGAGCATTTAAAGGTCCACAATAACTATAGATTTTCTGGTGGGGGTACGCAATCTGCTGGGAAAGGTGATTGTTCTGTCTACAGCTCTGAAAAAAAAAACAGACCACTGCAAAATAATCAGTTTTTCTGATTTTACTACTTATAGGTATGTGTTTGGGCAAAAGGAACATTTTTGTTTGAATCTATAAACTACTGACAACATTTCCCCCAAATTCCAAATAAAGATATTGTCATTTAGAGCATTTATTTGCAGAAAATGACAAATGGTCAAAATAACAAAAAAGATACATGTTTTCAGACCTCAAACACTGCAAAGAAACAAGACTAAATTCATTTTAAAACAACATAATACTAATATTTACACTTAAGAAGAGTTCAGAAATCAATATTTGGTGCCATCCATCCATCCATCAATTAATCTTCCGCTTATCCGGGGCCGGGTCGCGGGAGCAACAGTCTAAGCAGGGAGGCCCCCGCCTTCGACTGCCGCCCAGATCTCTCTGCACCCGGCCCGTATGGATCCTCCTGCGGGTGGTGGGTCCACAGGAGGACATATGTTGGGACAATATTTGGTGCAATAACCCTTATTTTTAATCACAGCTTTCATGCGTCTTGGCATGCTCTCCACAAGTCTTTCACATTGTTCTTGGGTGACGTTATTCCACTCCTGGTGCAAGACCTGAAGTAGCTCAGCTTTGTGTTTGTGTTGGAATTCAACAGACGCTGGAATGGAATGGCTGTAATACATGTAGAGATGCTGTAAAGCTAGAATCTGGTACAAGCATCTCTGCCTTTGTGCTTAAAGGCAGAGTTTGACCTGGGGGTGGCATATGCCACCCCCAGGTCAAACTTGGGCATCTCCCCACAGTCCAGAGACTAAAATCAGTGGTGGAAAGCGTTTTCCTGGTGACCCAGGCATTGTCCAGGTCTGTCAGCACTGACCGCCGCGGTATCTGCTGCTACTCCGCGTTAGACTGGAGTCTAACGTCGCCAGAGAAAGATTTCGGCCAAAAGGAATTAATTTGCTCGATGCTTTTCCCAATTACTTTCTGTGTAGTGCGCATTCATATCGAGTGCAAATAAATGTGCAAATCAACACGGAGAGCTTGACTTGGTCATTTTGGGTGGGAACTATTTTTCAGTGCGGAAAAAGACAGCCGAAGCACACACCACGCTGACAGGGGAATCCCTGTTACGCACCAGGAAGGGAGTTCCCCTGTTACGCAGCGTGGTGTGTGCTTCGCGGAGTAGCTGCAGATACCACGGCGGTCAGTGCTGACAGACCTGGACAATGGCTGGGTCACCAGAAAAACGCTTTCCACCACTTATTTTAGTCTCTGGACTGTGGGGAGATGCCCAAGTTTGACCTGGGGGTGGCATATCCCTTTAATGTAACTGTACATTGTCCTTATAAATAAAATGAAATGAAAATTATTTCAGAAAAATGCAGTGGTCTTTTTATTTTTTCCAGAGCTGTATAATTTTTCTCACAGTATGGCATTAAACTCCATGAAGACAAGCAGATGATGCCAGATCTATGGAGAGGCTGATAACATGCACAACAGAAAAGCTTATTGCCATACTGTAAAACATCTCCACGAATATGGACGTGCGGAAGACCATTTAACAGAAAGGTTACACAGTGCACCTTTAAAAAAAATACAAACCAACCATCAGATCTGTAAGCTCATCATCTCATCAACTCATTGTCCTTGTTATAAGCTGCTGCTCAAATTGACTCACATATTATAGCTGCTGTTACATATTTAGCACATAGTTATGTCATTTGGACTCGGAGCTGTGTTTGGGGCCAGCATTGCTCTAAAGTGAAGATAACAACAGAAGGCTGCGAAAAATAGCACAGAACAGAGAACGCACTAGCTAATTAAAGCGCTAGCACATTCAAAGAACAAAGTTAGGTGTTGTTCTGAAGGTGGAGATGCTCTAATTAATCAGCAGAGACCACTGACACCGCTGTTTGATGAGCCTAATGAATGTGTGCATTTGATTCAGCTCTGAATAGACCCTCATATGGGCAATTATCAGATTTAAAATAAGCGTGCGTATAATGCACCAGCAGACCCTCCAAGTTAGGGGTCACAGACAATTGGACACAAAGAGTTGACACGAAAGGAGCAATTTGGACGACTTGCTGCAAAATTATGTAAAATACTCTTTTCTCCTCAGCAAAAGAGGTGCAGTAAATGTGGGTAACTACACAGTGAAACTTTTTATTTTATGTTTTTTGACAATGGGAAAAAGAACCAGTTAGACGGATTCGGTAGTAGTTATACTATTGAAGTTTCACAATAGAGCAGTAATTGCACAGTTGGAGACAGTATCTCAACGCAAACCACCATCATTTACCCGGGCACTTGACAGACACTTTAACTAACTATTAAAATTACAATAGTGATATTACAATCCCTGATTGAGACACTGTGGTGCAGAGGCCGTATGAAGTCCAAATAATTAAAAGGGGTGGTGATGTGCTGGACCTGATTCATCAATTCATGATTCATCGATTCACTGTTCAGTACATGGAAGCTGGAACAATTTGTGAAACATTTCTTTGCAAAAATGGGAGATTTGGGGTATTTTTGTTGTAATACATTAGATTTGAGCTGAAAAAGGTAGAATAAGTGACTTCTATTGCTGATTATTGGTTCATTCTGTTATTTGTTTGTTGCAGCTCATGTTTTTTTAATGATCTATTTAAAAATGGCTCTCTGGGATTATCTTGCATTATTGTTATTAAGTCAGTTATTATGAGATAAAGTCATTTCAGTATTACCGTTTGTTGCAGTATCTGTATTTCTAAATATATCATGCTTAAAAATGTGTTATCGTGACAGGCCTAGTGAAGATTAGACCGATTAAATTGTAATTTATATACACAATAATAACAGTTCACTTTTCAGTATGTCTTTGTATGTGTGATATCCTGTGTGCAATGTCCATATGTGTCCTTGTTTTGTGTGTGTGTGTGTGTGTGTGTTAATCTGACAGTGTCTGTGGAAACAAATTTCCCCTCGGGGACAATAAAGGTCTATCTATCTAAAAGTATACTGTTATGTCTATAGTCCTGGGAAGTAACTGAATACATGTACAGTGAACCCTCGCTGTATCGCGGTTCACTCTTCGCGGCCTCGCTGTTTCGCGGATTTTTTTTTCCAATTTTTTTTTTTTTTTTTTTCCAATTTTTTTTATAGTGTAACTTTTTTTTACAGTGTAACATTCTGTCCTGCGCCCTGATTAGCTAAGAGACTAGACCAGGACTAAACCAGGTCTAAAGCAGGTCTAAACCAGGACTAAACCAGGTCTAAAGCAGGTCTAAACCAGGTCTAAACCAGGACTAAACCAGGTCTAGACCAGGGATGGTAGGGACAGAGTCTCTGATTTCGTTCACGAGAGCGCCTGGGTGACAGGAGGTGTGGCCTTTGTTTACTTGCACGAGCCATGGAAGAGAGTGCGAGCCGGACCATGGAAGAGCCAAGAATCAACATGGACGGGCTTGGCGCCTGGCCGCGCGGCGTCCGGGGGAGCCACATTCGAGGGAGCCGCAGCGGGGGGAGGACACTCGCGCGCACAGAGGAGACAGTGGCTCTTCCCCGTGAGAGGACGAGAGGACGAACCCGACCCCGTCCTAGAGAACTGTGGAGTATTGGCGACGCATTGATAGCGGTCTGATTTTGGAGCCGGGGTGAAATGCAACCAACTCTTGTGAGCGCAGGTTGGTCTTACCTGGTCTTGTGGTGAGGACTGGCGCTCAGAGGCGTCTGTTAGCGGTTTTGCACTGTTAGCATTGGCTTGAGTCTTGCCCAAAATGATATCCAGGTCGCTTTCCACTCGACTTTCGCACATGGCATGGATATGTGGTACCAAAACAAACACACGTGTCCGCGCGCACGTGTCCGCGCGCACGTGTCCGCGTGTCACGTGCCCCCGCCCCACTATTAATATATTTTAATGAAAATCTACAAATGTTTGAGTGTTTAAACAAGAGAAAAATGTTAATACCAGTCTCAGAAAGGTGTATAATGTGTCTGGTGAAGCGTTTTCAGCCTTAAAACATGTAGAATAATTGTAAAATATAAAATTGTCCTACTTCGCGGATTTCACTTATTGCGGGCTATTTCTGGAACCTAACCCCCGCGATAAACGAGGGTTCACTGTACCGAGAATATGTATTCTGAAGACTAATTTTGAGTAACTGTATTCTAGTACTGCTACATTTTCATTTGATGGTATACATGATTACTTTTCCAAGTTAATAGAAATACATTGTTGTGTTTGATCACACAATTTATGCTTCAAACTGCTCAATATTAGATAGCTCAATATTAGACACCCTCAATATAGGGTAAAATATAAAACACTTGTGGTGAGTGAATGTGCAGTGGAGAAGAAGGAAAACCTTCTCCATTTAGTCATAAATAAATGTGCAACAAACGTTCTAACAAACAAAGCTGTTTTTAATCCTATGTTGCATTGTTAGACTATAATGTAAATGCAACTTGATGTAAAAGGTACTCAGGTACAAAGTATTTTGAATACAGTCCTCTAATTGGACTGTGCATCAGAATACGTTGCAAAGTAGCTTACCACCACCAAGTGTGGAGTGAATGAACAATGAACTGTAAAGCGCTTTGGGTGTCATGAAAGGCGCTATATAAATGCAATTAATTATTATTATTATTATTACAAAGATTAAGATTAAAGGTCCCATGGCATGAAATTTTCACTTTCTGAGGTTTTTGAACGTTAATGTGAGCTCCCCTACCCTGTTTAGCCCCCCCCCCCATGGCTAAAAGTTGCGAAATGTCTAAACTGAGCATTTGCGGTCCTTTTCTGCGTTACACAAAACCAGTGTTGAAACGGGCGAGTTCGGACAAGGCACCTTTTTGACGTCAGATCGGCAAATGCAGCTCCAGCCCCTCCCTCTGTCTCCGCTCAGCGTCCCTGTATATCCCGCCCATAGAGTTTGGACTGTGAATGCGAAATGCGTTTTTTTATTTGCCTGGAGGCACGTCCGAGTGTTTCTAGGCTCGCACGTCCCTTACCCGACCCTCTGGACCTCTGAAATACCAGTGGTTTAATTTTATTTTCTGTGTAAATATGCTTTTTTTCATTGAAAAGTCTCCCATCTGTCTTCCTGTGTTAAACACGGAAGCGAGCAGACAGCGGTGCAGAGCTGCGCTTCCAGCGGGGGAAACCCCCCCCCCGCTCCTTAGCCAATCTCTCTGTCCTTCTCATTTGCACTGAAGCAGCAACACCCAGAATAAAGCATTTTAGACACATATCTAGCCTCATGAAGACTGTCAGAGTCATATCTCATGCAGTGAGTGTTGATTTTGAAGAAGGATTCATTTACAGTATTAGGGAACCATTAAGGAGCCATATAAAAGCATCAAGAAGTACCATGTCATGGGACCTTTAAGACTTTATTGATCTCACACACAGTGACACACAGGAGAAATTCACTTCTGCATTTGACCCAAGTGGGCTGCAGTGGGCAGCTTGTCTTTCCAGCGCTCGGGGGGCAGTACCGTGAAGGGTCTTGCCCAAGGCCCCACACTGGCTTGCTCATTGCCGGGGGGATTTGAACCCAGGTCCCCCGGGTGAAAATCAAGTGACTTACCAGCAAAATACAGCTCTGGAAAAAAATAAAGAGACCACTGCATTTTTTCCTGAAATCAGCATCTCTACATGTATTACAGCCATTCCATTCCAGCGTCTGTTGAATTCCAACATAAACACAAAGCTGAGCTACTTCAGTTCTTGCACCAGGAGTGGAATAAAGTCACCCAAGAACAATGTGAAATACTTGTGGAGAGCATGCCAAGATGCATTTTCTGCAAATAAATGCTCTAAACGATAATATTTTTATTTGGAATTTGGGGGAAATGTTGTCAGTAGTTTATAGACTGAAACAAAAATGTTCCTTTTGCCCAAGCACATACCTATAAGTAGTAAAATCAGAAAAACTGATCATTTTCCAGTTGTCTCTTTTTTTCTTTTTTTTTTCCAGAGCTGTACATTTAGTGCAGGTATTGAATATTCTGTGGTTAAATGCATTTTCAAAGTATTCTTCCCTTCACTGTCTATAGTGAAAGTTCTACCTCAGGTTTTCCCAGTGTTAACCAGCCATGTGTTTCCCTCAAATGACACTTCAGACATGTGCATTTGCTCATGTGGAGCGGTGAGACTGCTCCATGGGAAGTGTAGCATAAATGTATCATGAAGATTGTCAGTTTGGATCAGTATTAAACTTTATTTCACTCCCCTCAGATGATGGCCGTTTGTGGCTAGGTGTGTGAAGGCACCTAAGGATGATATGTGAGAATATAACTGCATCCCTTTCCCCTCCCACACCTGCAGAGTACAAGTAAACTATCAAAAATATAAGAGGGAAGCATACACATTTTAATATCTTTGCCTGGATGCCTCCTCCTCACACGGCTGTGTTTTCAGAAAGCCTTCAGTGGTTTTCCAATTACAGTGGGAACAAAACATCACGAGATAGGGTGTGTGCGTGGCCCCAAGTGCTGATGGATCAAGTGATTTGGGCTCTATATGACTATATCTTCATTTTCTCATTTTTAAAGTTTTATACAGGATAAAAATGCAATTCTTTCAAAATACTTTTTTTTTTTACAATTCCAGGGAAGATTCTTAGCTACAACTCTCTAAAAAGCCTATAACATTTAAGTAAAGGGCATGGATGTGTTTTCTATCATTAAACCCTCAGTTGAACCATATTCATATCAACCTTCCCTCCTGTGTTGGCTAATGTCCAAGGTTATACACAGTAGGAACAAATCTGCATATACCCAATAATATATAAGTTGTCATAACTAACACTCCTGGGTTTCTACTACCATTAGACTATTCAAATTATATCATATTTTGTTTTGAATTGTTAATCGGTATGGCAACAGTGATAATTTCTCATCATGCTGAAACCCAAGGATAGTATTATATTATATTTCTGAGCCTATAACAATATTATATTTGTATTCTTCCCTCACCCAGCATATACGTACTTGTAGTTGTATTTTTGTTTCAGTAATCCTCTTTAAAAAAAGTCCTTTGTCCTGGAACCTCAGAGAACACACAGTTGGAATTTTTCCAGAATTGTTGTGTCAAAGGTAGAAACCTTGCACAGTTTTTAAATCCATAAATAATCAGCAGACTTATTCAAATCATTTCCAACATTACTACTGGATGCTTATACTAACATGTCTGGGGATGGCAGTTATTTGCTAGTTTTATTTTTCTCCGTGGTAATTCTCTGAGGCCAATAGATCACAAGCTGCAACAAAAGGATAAACTTGCAGTGTTAAAAATAAATATTTATAGTCATATGCTGGTATTTCTGGAGCACTACTACAAAATCATCACCTTATTATCTTGCTACTCCCAAAAATACACCCTTATCATCCCAAAAGACATCATCAGTATCTCTCACCCTGGCTAACAAATACCCAAATATCTAAAGTTGTTAAAAAGTTTCACCAAACTCTCCAATCTTTTGCACATGTTGGACAGTTGATTGAACACGCCACATGACCTTCAGATGCTAGCAGCACATACAGTCGCTCCCTGCGGACTCCAGCACCAATCGTTAACCAATACGCCATGGTGCAGGGAACCTTAGACGCCATTCTGAGCAGCTCCAGCAGTGATCAGACCGAGCACTGCCAAGAGATGTCCCCATCCATCACACATCACAGCTACTTTTACTTTTTCCTACAGGCGGGCTTATTGCCATGTAAGAAAAGTAAGCACCTCTAATAGCTTTTTTCAGCTTTCCCCATCTGTCTCAGTTTCTCCAGAATAGAAGCTTTTAATAAGTTTGAGACAATGGAAAAACAAACAAAGTCATCTACTTATTTAGTTTTATCATTGGTTCAAATTATCCAAATAGCCGTGGGGGTAAAAGGGAAGTAGCTGGATTATCTTTGAGTTTTAGAGTGTCATCACTGTTATTGAAACTGCATCGCAAGGTTTTTCTTAGCAGTTTATAATAGGAATAAATTATATAAACTTGCCCAAAAGGGTGAGTGAAGTAAATGTATATGTATATAAATGTTTTGTGAATAACACTGGTCTACACATTTTTGGACTCCATCTGCTTCCGAGATAAAAGTGGCTAAATCTCATTTATATTGATAAGATGAACTGAAAATCAATTGATAACTGTGCTGGTTAGCTAATGTATTCAAGATATGCAATGATATAATAATATGTATATCATATATTGATATATGTTAAAACTCTAGACAAAATGAATGTATTGGAATGTGCAGACAGACTTTCAGATAGAACTGGTTGCTTGTAGACACACTGTACCTTATGATAAACTACAATTTTTGCCTTATTTTGCATAAATTTCCTATTTTGACCCAGTACTATATCTTGGAAACTATAGCCAATCAGCACTTCTGACTTACTTTTTCTTTATTAGTGACCTAAACCAGTGTTTCCCAACCAGGGGTACAAGTACCCCTAGGGATACGCAAGCACACTGCAGGGGGTACTCGGCAGTGTTGCTGCCAGGCGCAGGGAGAGATTTTTTATTTTTTTAAAATTCTAATTTGAGTACATTTGACTTAAAGAAAAGAGAGAAAATGCCTGAGAATTACATTTTAAAATTAAGGAGATGAAATAATATGATTTTCATTTAATAATCCATTGTGTCACGTTCTACTTTTGGAGGTTATTATAAACACGTATGAGTGAAGGGGTACTCGAGGTATGAGAAAAAGGCTCATGGGGTACACAAGACAAAAAAGGTTGGGAAACACTGACCTAAACTAAGAAAAAATTCACTACTTTTGTTCCGGAAGCATTTTGCTTGTAGACCAGTGTAATCTGTCAAAGGTGCAGTATGTAACTTTTATGAAAAATTGATACATTTAATGCCATACTGTGGAATATTCCAGGCAATGAAGTAGGGATGGCTATCGTTAAGGATTTACAATTCAACTATTCGATACTTAATCCTAACCTGCTTATTGATCAGGTCTTTCAACTGTACTGTACTGTAATTTCTGTACTCTGAAATTATTACTTTTAAATGACTAAACCAAATGACCGCACCAGCCAACTTAATTTCATAAAGGCTAAATTTTTAAAGGTCCCATGGCATGAAATTTTCACTTTCTGAGGTTTTTGAACGTTAATGTGAGCTCCCCTACCCTGTTTAGCCCCCCCCCCCCCCCATGGCTAAAAGTTGCGAATTGTCTAAACTGAGCATTTGCAGTCCTTTTCTGCGTTACACAAAACCAGTGTTCAAACGGGCGAGTTCGGACAAGGCACCTTTTTGACGTCAGATCGGCAAATGCAGCTCCAGCCCCTCCCTCTGTCTCCGCTCAGCGTCCCTGTATATCCCGCCCATAGAGTTTGGACTGTGAATGCGCTACAATGCGAAATGCGTTTTTTTATTTGCCTGGAGGCACGTCCGAGTGTTTCTAGGCTCGCAAGTCCCTTACCCGACCCTCTGGACCTCTGAAATACCAGTGGTTTAATTTTATTTTCTGTGTAAATATGCTTTTTTTCATTGCAAAGTCTCCCATCTGTCTTCCTGTGTTAAACACGGAAGCGAGCAGACAGCGGTGCAGAGCTGCGCTTCCAGCGGGGGAAACCCGCCCCCCGCTCCTTAGCCAATCTCTCTGTCCTTCTCATTTGCATTGAAGCAGCAACACCCAGAATAAAGCATTTTAGACACATATCTAGCCTCATGAAGACTGTCAGAGTCATATCTCATGCAGTGAGTGTTGATTTTGAAGAAGGATTCATTTACAGTATTAGGGAACCATTAAGGAGCCATATAAAAGCATCAAGAAGTACCATGTCATGGGATCTTTAACCATTGATGTGTTCCCTACATCCCTTCAATGCAGTCATCTCCATACAGACAAAGAGGTGGTGTACACTCAACTTGAAACTTACATAGAACTATTTTAAGTTGCTTTAGAAACTGCTCAAATTTAAATGATTGGATCAATTTACAAATATTCAAAACCAAATGTCTTTTTTTTATCATAGGCACAGATATTATTTTACAGAGAAAGCTACAAAGCTATAAAGTTTGCTATAAAGTCACTGTTAACTAATTTCATAAGTCAGATCTAAACCAATACCAATTCTGTCTATTTGATTGTGATCCATACCGTTGCACTCTGCGCCTCACTGACGTGTAAATATGCAGCCAGCGTGCACTGCCCATAGGGATCTGTAGCCTATCAATATGATGGATTAGCCTTTTCCTACTGGAGGAAAAAAATAATTACTCCAAGCAATAATTATACCAAGCTCCTGCTGATCTCACAGCACTTAGTGAAGAGGCGAGATTTTATTGTCCGGGATACAATAACAGAAAAGACAGATACCCACTATAACAAGCTACAGCACATTTGGTTAAATTCTCAACTGCCAGATGTTTTGTCTAAAGGTGTTTTTTTCTGTCATCAAAAAGACATGCTGCTCCTGCTAGAACACATAGTCAAGGTGAAACTGTGAAACCTGCTTTTTAAAATCTATCTTACTAAATTGATTTATTTAGGAAATTGTGCGGAGAAAAAAATGACTGGTGATACAACTGTGTTTTGCACGTTCATATGAGGACAAGGGGTGTCCCGATTCTAATCTTGATCAAGGGCTAGGGCCACGACCGAGGGCTACATACCTCAAGCTCAGGCAGGTTTTGGGATCAGGATGGCAGCGTAAGGAGTCTCATAAATGTATTTTCAACAGTTGTAATTATCGATTAACAGTTTAGCATGGTTTACAATTATGGCGCCTGTGTTCTACGTTACTTTTAGTGAACTGTTGTGGTTTTAATTGTAGTGATGTCTCTTCAGCTGACGTTATCGTTTTCATCGAACTTTCATGTATAAACAAGCTAGTTTTTTGGTCGAGCTGAGGTATGCGATAATCCTTGACATTTGTTAAAGTTTGTTTGCGTCAATTGTTGTCGCCTCTGTAGACGTAGCAGCCAGGTAGAGGCGAGGGATGGAGATGCAAATGGGGAACATTTGTACCCCTAGCCCTCTCAGCTCAGTATCGAGGAGCAAGACGAAGACGTAGATAAAGGGATAGGGGAAGGGGTAAGACAGAATAATGGGACGCTGCCTTAAAATCCCATTAGATTCTCCCTTTGTGTGTACTTTTGATCGCACGTTTAAAAATTGTTTAAGCTCACACACACACTGCCTGTTTCTGCTCTCCTCCCCTCACACTATTTTTGTCTATTTCTTGATCCTTCTGTCTTCGAGGTATGGGAGGGAACAAGGCCCCATTACTGCTCCCATGAATGCAAAAACCTTGCTAAGAAATGTTTAAATATTTTTTGTTGCTGTTGATGTCAAAGTACAGTGAAGCTGCTTGCCATAGCCCTCCCGCTGACTATCTAAACAATATGGTGTCTCATAATATTAGCACACTAATGGATATAGGAGGACGTTTTTATTTGCATTCAATGTCTCTTTACAGGCTGTTTACTGAGAGGAGCTGGCAACACATTCAGCACTTTATTAATCTCTGTAATGGGAAGGAAATGGAATGATGACTACTTCCAATCATCCAAGTGTTCACTGTAAGGTTTCAGTCGGCTTATCTTATATTGAGGCGCTGTGTAACTTTTCTGATGATGTGCGCCCCCTGGCTCCATGGAGATGTTATTGCTTTACCTAAAATGTTCCACTGTATGGCATTAAACATATTTATTTTCATGGAGATTTTGAGCAGATGCCATTGGACGTTTATTTCAAGCTAGCTATGCCATTAGCAAAACAAACAAGTATACAAGTAATTCCATAATACAAGTCATCAACTGACTTTAAAGGACCCATATTATTCTATTATAATTAGTGCTTATAATTAATCGTATTAATCGTATTTTAATCTCATGAGAGAAAGAGATATTGTGAAAGGCAACCCACTTTGTGATTGAGTTTGTCAGTTTTTCTGTGGTCACTTTGCTCATTTGTTTCCCAAATTCTGCGAGCGTGGTTTGGTGGTTTGTTGGTTTGGTGGTTTGGTGGTTTGGCAAAGTGCGCTCAGGCTCACACTATCACTGGTAACAATGGAACTTGCCCGGACGTGTTTAGTGTTCAAATAATCCATCAGGCTGGAGCAGCTTCGGTGATAAGAAAATTATTTTTGACTAAAGCTACAAATCACCGCGTTCTTGTTGATAGTCCTGTCTTCGTTCTTTTTATAAATAAACTTGCCAACCAAAGGCTCGAGCAGCGATTTGCTCACCGCACGCCAAATTTAAAATGAGCGCGCATTGAATTGCCACTCATAATTGTGTTAATTTTTATAATGCGTTAATTTGCAGTATTGCAGTAATTAATTAATCTCATTCATGCGTTACACTGACAGCCCTACTTATAATGTTATTTTCTCAAAAACTTCAAAACATATCTGGAATTGTGTTTTGTTACACTCAAATGCATGAACCCAGAAAAAAAATACTAATAATTTTTGCCCTGGAATTGCTAATCTCTACTGAACTAATGTAAAAGTATATCGCAAGGTGGAACAGAACATTTTGAGCTTTGAAGATGTAGACAGATGAATAAAAAAAGGGTTAGATTTGAATCTCCCAAGCCTTTCTGTGTGGAGTTTGCATGTTCTCCCTGTGTCTGGGTGGGTTTCCTCCGGCCACTCCGGTTTCCCCCACCAACCCAAAACATGCACCATAGGTAAATCCTCCAGCTGTGGTCCTGACCAAACCGAAGCAAGAAGAACATGGAGATGGTCCCCGGGCGCAGTAATGTGCTGCAGAAGTCAGAAGAAACAGAGAAAATCTAAATAAATTGAAATGGAATGGTAAGAAGTAGGTTTTATTTTAACCCAACCCAGTTACAGTTCATATTACAAGTTAGATCTGTGGAGGGAAAGCTCGCTCACAGTAAGAATGCATGTTTACAAGGCATTCCTTATTATGTTTAGATAAGATAATGCCACACTGTGAAATATTTTAGTCAAAGCAATAATACTCAGCCACCCTACCAACCATAAAATTACACAGTGCACTTTTAACTATAATCACTTATTTATTTTTTTCAAGCAATAGCTATAAAGTATAGGTATGCTCCTCGCTGTTTGATTTGAGCTGACACGTGTGTGTAAAGGTTTATTTATAACATAGTCTCGCCAAGAAACCCCTCCAGCCATCCTTCCCTTTTTGTTGTGAAAGGCTGTGGAGTGCTTCTTAAGTTGGCTCATATTGAAGTGAGGAGATCCATCATGTCTGCACGGGGGTAAAAACAACACAAGAGGAGAGGTCAAATGGGAGCAGCGCACATCACCAGAAACAATGGCTGCTGAATTATTGAGTCCTTCCTGTCCCACCAGCCATTTGTCCCGGGACTAATGGGTTTCTCTAAAAGGTACGCCCGGGTGGGAGATGTTTTTACAGTGCACACAAACAAGAACTTAATACGCTTTGTTCGTTCAAGTTAGGCAAAAAGCACAAAAAATGCATTGTTAGCATATTATTAGCTGGTGCTCAAAATGTAGGATCAATTTTGGGAGCATCAGAGTTTTTATTTATTTTTTTGACAAAGATTATTCCTATTGCCAGCATGGGCAATGTATCGGTTCCATCATCGGTATTGGTGTTATCAGAGGGTTTTCCCAGATATTGTATCATCCGATATTTACAATTTAGCCATTATTTAGAACAGATTTTCAAATAGACTAGAAACAAATGAACAGTTAAGATCAAAATAGCTATATGTTTACAAAACTATTATATGAAAAAACTTAATTATAACTTTTCTGGATGGGGTCTGCCACCTGCTTGTCTCCATAGAGATGTTATTGCTTTGCCTGCAATGTTCTACAATACAGAATTAAACCGGTCTAAATAGAATGTATTTAACTACTGGTGTTATTTTGCAAAAAAAAAAAAAAAGACTTTGATCATATTGTGAGCAGGATGGCCTCTCCACAGGTCTGACCTGTAACTTTGCCTAATAGCGTCACTCCACATCCTGGTAACATCCTATGTGTTTAATCCTGAACAGATTTGATTAAACTCAAACTCGTTCAACTCAAACTCAGGAAAGTTCAGGAATTATTTAAAGACTGTGCAAAGTCACCAGTGTTTATAGTATTCAAACATCCATTTGATACCCACACATTTGGCTACTGTGTTGTCCATTTACATAATTAGATGCAAAATGTGTCTCCAACTGTTTTTATAGTGAGACCTTTTTTCTCATAATATAGGCTTTTATATGTAAAATGATCCATTCGTTAAAATTATACTTAACATACCATGGCATGTTGTAAATTCAAACTTACTTGGCTGAGAACTTTTAGTTCTGACTTTTTAAAACCTTTGTCATGACGCTGGTCTAAGATTAGTCACTGTCTCGACCCAATGAATCAGAATAATCTTGACTATTATAATAATTGCAGTCATGTCTTGATCATAATAATTGGTCTCTGGAATAGACTCTAAAGCAAATGCTAAATAGACCTTTTATAACAAAGACAGTGGTAATATTTAAGAGCCTGTATTTTGGCTAAATATGTGTTGCACCAATACAGATATATTGTATAAGCAGCTCTTGAGGCTGTGCTGTGTAACATGTAATTATAAAAGTTTTCTTGTTGAAGAAACGGGAAGTTCATGGTTAGCATGGTAGTTATTTTTAGCATTAATGTGATGGCACAGGCCTTTCTGTGTGTGTTCTGTGTGGAGTTTGCATGCATGGTCTGGGTTCGATCCCCGGGTCGCCTGGGCCTTTCTGTGTGGAGTTTGCATGTTTCTCCCCGTGTCTGGATGGGTTTTCTCCGGGCACTCCGGTTTCCCCCATCAACCCAAAACATGCACCATAGGTACCTCCAGCTTAGGTCCTGACCAAGCCGAAGCAAGAAGATCATGGAGATGGTCCCCGGGCGCCCTAATGTGTGTGCTGCCCACTGCTCCTAATATATGTATATATATATATAGGATGGGTTAAATGCAGAAAAGAATTTCTCCAGTGTGAGATCAATAAAGTCACTTCTTCTTCTTCTTCTTCTTGAAAACTTGTCTCTGGCCTCTGAAAAGTCACTATATTTACCATTATTTTGTTAAATGCTTTTTTCAAAAAAACTAGAAATCTTTTCACAAGTTGACAGTTGCAAAGTAAAAAAAGTACTGCTGACTGGTCAACTACCAAAATAATGATTCGTCGTAGTGTCATGATAAATACTATATCGACTTATTGTTCAAAATATGATAAATAGAACAATAATTTTTTGGGAAGTCCGTATTTATCATGAGTACTTTTTCTTTGTAGTAGTGGGAATCTTTTGGTTATTTTTTCTGCAGATTTGAGCTGTGGAAGGTTGAATTATGAGCTAAAATGTCATAGAATAATTACATAATTGCTTACCTGGCCAGCCAAATGATATCTCTCTGTATTTCCTATACAGCGCGATACCATTTGGACACCCTCCATCCACTCTCGCTCCTCCGGTTACAAACGGACTCCGCGATTCTGATTCGTTCAAAGATGGTGACGTCAGTGCACCCGCCTTTGCCCGCAAAGTCACTCTTAGGCAGCGGAAGTTCCGCCTCAGTTTTGAATCAAGATGGCGCAATCTCTGATTGGTTCACTTAGCTGTCTGTCTACGCGCAACCGCAGCGCATTCTGTGGATCAAGCGTTACCAGACTCACTCGCTGGTACAGCGATGAGTCATGGATTCTTCCAGGCAACATAATTGCTGAACAACATTTAACAATATTATACTCTTAGAATACTTTTTTGTGAATGGTTTGCTTTCAATATTATCGTAGTCTATATTTACTTCAAATCTGGTTATCATGACAGGCATAGTTAGTCACCTCCCTACTCTAATCCTGGTTCTGAGCAGAGTAGCTGAGGTGTTGCTATTATTACTTTGAGATATGTATGGAGCAGAGGCATTGACTGAGCTTGTGTCTGACTGCTGTGTTTCACCTTCGATTAATCCACACTTCCTGGATCTGCCTGGGTTGGAGCTCCCATCACGCTGCTGCTCGTCAATACCAACACACCACACACGTCTGTACGCACATGTGTCACACCGCTGGGGACTGGATTCGCTCGCCGCTGCCCCCTGTGCCGGTATCGGGTGGGCCGGACATCCAGACACGAGTGCAGGAACTTGTGCTGTCAGTCTGCAGTCAGCTCTCAGCAGGTGAGGCGTCCAGACAGAAGTGAAGTCATAGGCCAGTGAGCAACACATAGGGAGATACAAGGAGAAAATCACTGCATAAGCCTTGTGCTATGCTCTGTGCTGCCTTGGTTTATTGTATGTGCTTTTAAATCTGCCAAACTGAACATTGCTTACCCTGTAGGACAGATGAATAAATACCTGTTCACATGACCTTATATGCTATATTCAGTATATGTATCATGAAAAATACAACATCTGTCCTTGAAGACCACTGTTGCCTTATTGGATTTGCAGGAAGGAAATATATTTCAGAAACATCAGTGGTGTGGTTTATGTAAAGGGGCACTATGTATCCTGCACCTACACACACACACACACACACACACACACACACACACACACACACACACACACACACACACACACTGCCACTGCAGCAAAATTATTACTACTTATAGGTATGTGTTTAGGCAAAAGGAACATTTTTGTTTGAGTCTATAAAATACTTACAACATTTCCCCCAAATTCCAAATAAAAGTATTATCGTTTAGAGCATTTATTTGCAGAAAATGCATCTTGGCATGCTGTCCACAAGTCTTTCACATTGTTCTTGGGTGACTTTATTCCACTTCTGGTGCAAGAACTGAAGTAGCTCAGCTTTGTGTTTGTGTTGGAATTCAACAGGCGCTAGAATGGAATGGCTGTAATACATGTAGAGATAGCATTACTCATTAGCTCCAGATTGTTGGCAGAGTGGTCATACTCACAGGTTGGGATTTTGATCTCAGGCCCCACAGATGAATTTAGTCATTGTGTCCTTGGGCAAGTCACCTTAGCTGCCTTGCTTCCATTTTTCCGGTAGTTCACTTGTCAGGATTTGGCATAATATCTATATCTTGCAGGCTTCCTTCGCTCACTACAGCTTGACTTTAACACTATTGTAGATGTTACACGCCGTGGGGTACAGATGTCTCCTCTGCGCACCGCCGTACCGCTCCGAATGGGCCTCCCGACATCCACAGCTGTTTTCTCCTAGTGTGTGTTTTCCGTTTGTGCTGTCAGGTCACTCAAATGAACTCTACTGCGCTCCCTCCTTTAGCTTTAGCTCATCTGCATTGCTGGAGCAGTGATATCTGGTCTGAACCATGTTTTCAAATAGAAAATAAGCCTTTAAATGTATGTGGGATGAATTTGCCACAATTTTGACAGGTAAGTGAAATAAAGACATGAGACATAGAGCAGCTTCAGTCAGTAGAAATTTGAGGTTTGTGTTACTTGGTCTGACCTCAAATGGACATGGGATGCTGTTATAGGTATGAGTGGTTTGTATCTCAAAGAATTGTTGATACAAAAATATGTGTAAAAATGTGTGTTCAGTTTTGTGTTTTAATTGTTAATTGTGTTAATTTGTTTTAATATTATGTTAACTGAAATGATGCACTAAAAGTCTATATCTGGAATGTTCCTCAGTTTGCAATTCAATGTATATATTTAGAGTTTAGTGTTAATTTAACTAGGCCTGTCCACAGATCTCAGTCAAAGTCAACTTTATTGTCAATTCTGCTATATGTGTTCGACATACAGTGAATCGAATTTCCATTTCTCTCTGGCCAAACAGTGCAAAAAAGACAAGTGTACAAAATACAATACAAGGATAATACAAAAACTATCTAAGACAAAATCTAAAGCAGTGCAAAGAATAAATAAATACCTATTTACCTGACCTGTAACTTTGTGGAGATTTAAAAGTTAAATGCCATACTGCAGATCATTCCTGCAATGAAATCTCCATGGAGATAAGCAGATAGTGTGTCGACCACAATTAAAGTTACACAATGCATCTTTAAATTACACCATCATTTTCCAGTGGGCTTACATTTTCAGGCTGGAGCTGGATAACTAGGACTGAATGGTTGGAATAAAAAAAGGTCATTACATCTGATAATGGACAAATTTGTGAAATTGGATGCAGCATTTGCATGACTAAAACCAGTGCTAATGCTTAAAGTGAGTATTCAGTTAATTGACCAGAAATTTGAATTTCATTTAGTCAGTGCTGTGTGAAATGTAGATTTTTATAAACTGCATTTCATTTGGTTAATTTTAAAATACCAAAAACACAAGATGATTGGTATGGAAAAGTGCAGTGGACCTGGTTTCAACTCAAACTTGAAGGCACTTTGTGGTACTATTAAATTGATAGCGTTAGATCATAAACATATCCATAATGGATCATGCCAATGCTGTGTATGTCACAGTGGCTAATAAGAGCTAGATGATTTACTAGACCGTCCCCATTTTCCACCTCTTGCTTTAAAGGCCCTATATTACACAAAATGGATTCTTGTGGGCTCTTAGCCATGTTATAATGTTGTTACCTCCTCAAAACATACCTGTTTTATTCACACATGTTTGAGTAATCCTGGTTTATTATTCTGTCTACATCTCCAAAGATCTGTTCCAATTTGTGATATTTAGCCATGCGGTTTTGAATGGAAGTTCTTATTGTTATTTATTTATTTAAAGCATAGTATATTATACTATGCTATATTATGTGCAATACGAAATTCATTTGAGCAGTATTACCTCCTGTGAAATACTCCTTAAATACCTGTACCTTGGTATTTTATTACATATTTAATAACTTTTTTTAAAAATTATATTGGTTACTTTGCTATGCTATTAGTACTTCCTGACTATCTTGGCGAGTCAACAGTTCTTCTTGATCCTAAGTATTTCATTGGATTATTGATAAAAGAAGAAATTCAATTTGTCAACTGGACAAAGTTTGTTTGGTCGAAAACGTTTCGCCGCTCATCGAGAGGCTTCGTCAGCTCTGGTTCTCATGCTGGTTAGACCCTGTTTATATCTAGCTGCAAGGAGGAGCTCCCTACACTGAAAAAATCTCTGAAACAATCCCAGCTACTCTGTCTCTTTTGTTTTATGAATTCCTCTGGCGTCTAGTATTAGCATATCTATAAGCCCTAGGAGGCGCTCAGTACACTGAAATAGCTCTGAAACTATCAACTAATCTGTCTCTTTGTATTTCAAATTTCTCTGGCGTCCAATTCCCTATTCAAGACAAACAACCCTCTCCACCCCTCTGCAATGGCTTGTCTGTCCTAATGTTTCTTTGTCTGTTTTTGACTTGGTTTGAGAATCGAATTATAGATGCGAGACAAGTTACGTCTAACTCCCCCATTTCTGTTTAACGACGGATTCTCTTTTTTGACAAAAATAGCCTCTTTAACTCCCCTCTCAAACCAGTTCTTTTCCCTGGCTAAGATCTGAACCTCACTGTCCTCAAACGAATGGCCCGCGGCATCTAGGTGAAGATGTACGGCAGATGACGGTCCACTCTGGCACACCCAGTTTGTGTCTCTCTTGGTTTTGTTAACAGCCCATTTAGGATATCCACAAACCGAGAGGGCTTCCTGCACGTGTTGTTCTTCTTTCTCCTTACCCTCTGTGCTTGTGGGAACCACTTGGGCCCTGTGTTGTAAAGTCCGAATAACACCCAGTTTGTGCTGCAGTGGGTGGTGTGAATCAAAAAGCAGGTATTGGTCTGTGTGTGTGTGGGCTTCCTGAAGACTTCTACTTGGAGTCCCCGGTCTCCTCCTATCGTTACTGCACAATCTAAGAACGCCAATGTGTTATCCTTGGCATCTTCACGGGTGAATTTGATGTTCGGATCTACAGAATTGATATGTGCAGTAAAAGGTTCCAATTCTTGAATTTTGATTTTAGAAAAATTATCATCAACATACCGAAACCAGTGTGTGGGAGGAGTGCCTGGATATGAAGCTAAGGCACTCTGTTCAAATTGTTCCATGTATAAATTAGCCATGATAGGGGAGACCGGTGAGCCCATCGCACAGCCATGAATTTGCCTGTAGAAGTTCCCTCTGAATTGGAAATAGGTGGTATTCAGACAAATTTCCAGCAGTTGGCAGATTATTGTTGGATTATTGTTGATCTTTTTTTATTTTACATTGTATAATACATTGTATAATACGTGCAGTACGAAATCGACGTGCTATATAGTTGTAGTTTTCAAGTCAGCATCTTTTACTGTTAGTTCAGTAGAGACAATGGCAATTCCAGGGCTGAAATCATCCAAATGATTCTAGTGTATGGAGTTTAAAAACACAGTGCAGCACTTCCTGTATTACCTGTGACAGAGTGTTTTCTGTTTGAGAGAAGAGCAAAACCTAAATATGCAGGGTTTGTGTGGTAAACATGTGAATAAAATAAAATGCAAGTCCAGGTATGTTTGTACTGAGGTAACAACATTGTAAGCTATATCAGAAAATAGTGTAAGATGGCCCCTTTAAACTCAAGTCTTATAGCTCCTTTTGTCAAAATAAATGCTTAAACTTTCCTTCCTAATATACTACTTACCAGCTGATACCCCTACTGTTTTTGAAACATCAATTATTAAGTTAAACTGTTTGCCGTGTTAATAAAATTTGAGATGCACTCCACTATTGAGAGGTAGTCTAATAGACGTTCACAATGTATATTTTATTATGCACTATAGACTATTCATATGAAAGAAAAGCTTTAAGGACGAGAGCCAAGTGTGAATGTGGAGCAAGACTTGTTAGCAAACACACATCCCTGGTGACAGATCTTTTTTATGTAGCATTTAAATGTGCTCTGCCTGATTTTTACTGTCTTCAGAATGTGGAAAACACAATTAGGTCATTTTAAACAGAGTTTTGCAAGGATCCGAAGATATTCCTTATAGTCCTAGCATCCTAATTATTCAGAAGACGAGTTTATAAGGCACTTTCACAACAGTCACAGACCAGAGCAGTGTTTTGTAACATCTACCATGCTAACAGCATACTTTATGATTATCGGAGAATAGAATGTTTTATTATTAGATGCAGACAGAACACAGCACTCTCATTTCTATTTTAAAGGTGCATTGAGTAACTTATGATGGAGTGTCCATCAAGTACTTTTCTCCATGGAGATGTTTTTGCTTTGTCTGGAATGTGAAACCTTTCTATCCCCACGGAGACCAAACAAGACCAATTTGCAGGTCAGATCTGTAGAGAGGCAACCCCACTCACAGTCAGAATGAATGTTTTTCTTGGTAGCTATAAAACCACGTATAATTGAATAAATATAAAGTAGAGCTTTTTAATGTCATACTGTGGAACATTCCGAAATCCACAGAAAGAAGCAGGTGACAGACTCCCAACCAGAAAGTTACAGCTTTAAAGCTACCATCTGTGTGTTGATTCCTTACTAGAATTAGATGGCAGAGATGAACTCTGTGTTCAGACCTGTGCTGGCACACTAATAGATATCCATAATGTAATTGTAGTATAAATGCAGTTTTATACAACAAGGGCAGGTCAATCTAATTAAAAATTGTAGCTTTAAGAGATGCTTTTACATTATATCTGCATTACAAATGTTGCCCAACTACACGGGTACAACCGCTTTAAGAGAAAGAGAAATAATATTGTCTAGCCTTTTTCAGCACTATCTCTGCAACCATTAGTCAGGGTTCAGCCCAGAATGCTCAAAGTTTTTGGTATATCCGCATTACCGCCAGATGGCTGCTATACTGTATCTTCACTCGCTATCTACCAGAGTTGAACAATTACGGCGGTGGTGTTCTTGTGAATATGTGTCACATTACATTTGCTCTGACAGGGACGAAGCATGAAGACATGGACGGGGATGCTGTAGGGATTAATGTTGAGCTCAAGAGCCCATTTCTTCAAGGCATTAGCTGCTTGTTGGAGCGCTCAGGGCCTGACAGGGGACTAAGACACAGTGTGCGGATGGCCGTTTGGGAGTGGGGAGGGTTATTTCTGGACCTATGGAAGTGTGGAGTCCACCAAAGCTCACACAGCGACACTAGTAGGCGAGGTCTCAGGGGCCTATGCGCACAGCTGCATTAGCATTTGGGACATACTGTATTTTGGGAATCTGTGATATGCTGGTTAGGATGTTATTAATAGATCTGATTTGGAGCTTGTAACAGACGTAAAAGATTAATTTATTGATAAAAGGTGATGAAGACTTGATGAAGATATTAGCAGGTTGGAGGTTCATTTATACTGTCTTTGTTTTCTTGAGCTGGGGTTTGATTGTTGCAAGTTTGGACGCTAGTTTAGACCCCCAAAAAAGTTCTGAAATGTGAATGATTCTTGTTTATCAGTTCATATTTCAGTCTTTTCTGTTTTTCTGAGTTCCGCCAGTGATTATTTACTGCACATTCTGAACCGAATCCCATTTTCTAAACATATTTTGCAAATCTAATGGCAACACATTCTTATTCCAATGCTTTTTTTTTCTTTTCCTATGGACCTACAAGGAAGAAGGGGGTCCTCTGTGAGAAAATAAGAATAACACAATGTTTGGTTACTGAAACAACGCCAGAATCTACAGCAGGCATTTGGCAACAGTCCGACATGTGGAGATGGAGAGACAGTTGATGTGGCTATTCTATGCGTCTATCATAAAGTATGTTTTTTATCTAAACGTCCTAATTTTAGTTTGTTTGCTTCTTTTCAAAGTCATCCTCTGCATGCCAAGCCTAACTCAGGGACCAATTTAACTTTCATTACAAAGTGAAATTTTAATAAATGGAAGAAGACATATTGTCAAGTTGGCCCAGGGGCATCTAAACTTAGCGGCAAACGAGAGCTTGATAAATGATGCAGAAACGCGGCCCGCTACATGGCCACCCGGGCGTCTCACTTGTATGTAAATATGTTTGGCCTAAAGGTTGGCTACATTCGGGGGGATGCGGCTTTAAAAACACGCCGGAGAATTTCAGATTGGTGTTTTAGCGCTGTGACCTTTGAGTGAGTTGGATGGGCGCAGACAGCCGTGTGGACTCTGATGAATCGCACAGGTCTTGTCCCAGCTGGGAGAGCAGATGCCCGGAGAAGAAAGTGATTTTTTTTTTCTGTCTCTCTCATCCAGCTTTGCATGCTATTTCATTTTTTTTTTTTTATTCGTCAATTTCTAATCTCATATTAGAGATACGGAACTGGGAGGGGGAGGCTGGCGAGATGACACACTATTAACTCTCCTGGCGTTAATCTTAATACCTCGTGCTCGCGGGCGATACACAATCCATTTTAATGCAATTAGTCCATGCCAGGAAGGATGAGTTATTCAATGGGAACATAATTGCATCCTCAAGTTTTTACAGTGGGATGTAATTACTTTTATACGTGGTTTAACACGCGGCCCCACTGACATGTGTGATGCTCCGCGTGCGCGGTGAAGAGGCAGTCATCCACACCACTACGCCGCCGTATGGAATTAAGATGACGCGCAATACATCATACAATTTCAGCTGATTGCAAAGTCGAAACGTGGAATTGGCTGTGATCAGGTTTCATCAAGGAAAGATGAAGAGTAGGTATGCGCCGATTCCGACACCGACTGGCTTCCAAATACCGGTATCCTGTTTGGACATTTAAATTGATGTAATACAATTATATCCTGGTCATAGTTGACCCAGAAATCCTCAGGATATTTGAACTTTTATTTACACAAAATGTTCTTTCTAAAACAGCTACATCATTTGGAATAGTTTTGTCTCATTTTATGTTTTTTTAAAATAAATAACTGTCGTTTTCAGTCTTTGCACCGGTATCAGTCAATATCGGGTCTCGGCAGATACTTAAAGGTCCCATGGCATGAAATTTTCACTTTCTGAGTTTTTTGAACGTTAATGTGAGCTCCCCTACCCTGTTTAGCCCCCCCCCCATGGTTAAAAGTTGCAAAATGTCTAAATCCTTTTCTGCATTAGAAAAAATCAGAGCTCAAATGGGCGATTTTGAACAAGGCACCTTATTGACGTCAGATCGAAAAAAGAAATGCAAATGCAGTTCCACCCCCGTCTGTCTGTACTCAGCATTTCTGTAAATCACGCCCAGAGAGTTTGGACTGCAGAGGAGCTACGCAATGCGAAATACGTTTTTTTATTTGCCTGGAGGAACTTGCGAGTGTTTCTAGGCTCGGAAGTCCTTTATCTGAGCCTTTAATTTTATTTAACTTTATTTTCTGTGGAAATGTGTTTATTTTTCAATGGAAGGCTTCTCATCTCTCCCCCCGTGCAAAAACACGGAAGTGGGTCACAGAGCGGAGCGGAGAGCTTGGCCACGCCCCCACCCCTTACTATAGGCCAGCTCTGTCCTCCTCATTTGCATTCAAGCAACAACGCCTATAATGGAGTGTTCCAGAGTGACATTTATGACTTTTTCTCATCTTATCTCTCTTTCTCATGCACTGAGTGTTGATTTTGAAGAAGGATTCATTTACAGTATTAGGAAACCATTAAGGAGCCATATAAAAGCATCAAGAAGTACCATGTCATGGGATCTTTAAGGCTATAGTATCAGAATCGTATCGGAACTAAAAAAGCTTGTTCGGTGCATCCCTAACAAGAGTATGACATGGAAGTTTGGGATAAAAGACTACTGTTGACTACTTCCTACTATCCAGAAAAAGAACATGTATTCAAATTTATTGTATTATTATGTTTGTATTAGGAAAAACTTGGACTATCTTGGACACACTTGGGCTCACGATAAAAGCAATTTCTCCCCTCCCTTTACATTTAATCTAAAAATGGCATTCAAAAATGTTTAACACACAGATCCAGCATATTTATTTCTTCTTTCAAGCAGAAAACACTCTGTTTCACTGTGTGATGTCATGTGGTAATACAGAGAGTACTCCACTGTGTTTTTTAAACTCCATACACCTTCACTAGAATCATTTGGATAAATTTTGCCCCGGAATTACCTATCTCTACTGAACTAAAGGTAAAAGATAGCTGTTAACTTAAACTATGACTACATGACATCACAAGGTGGAACAGAGCGTTTTGAACTTTGGAGGTGTAGATCAAATAATAAAGGATTACTCAAACACCAACATGTATGAATGAAACAAAACACAACTCCAGATATGTTTTTTTAAATGAGGTAACACAACACTCATCAATAATTTAATCTAGGGCAGGGCAAAATAAAATATCTAAAATATCACATATTCTTCCTCAATTGTTCAATTAAATGCTGTCTTATTAAAAACAAATTTAAATATATCCTTTTATTAATTTCTATTTTCTATTAATTTTCTATTTTATATCAAAACCCATGCTTTTACTGACCGAGGATTGGCTCTAGACCTTTTGATTAAAAAGACAAAAGCATACATTGACTATTAAAATGCCTGGAACTCGATTAAAACATTGTATTAATTATACAGCTCTATATTGAAGGGGCACCACTTAACCCTGATGTTTTTATCACAGCTCTGAATACAAAAATGGCAAAAATGGATGGAGAATGAGTCTGGTTTGCACAGCAGCAGTGTGCCTCTCCTCTCTCTATAAATAATGAAGGTAAAATGGAGCCAACACTGGGATCATCTGGAGTGGCCAGAGGGCACCCACGGGCCTGTCAGGGGCACCCATCTATGTCCACCCACAATCGTCCCAAACATACACTTCTGTGCATAAGGCTGCTATGGCTACTCACTGCTAATGTCTCTGCTGAAAATGTACATGTGTTCTGTCAGATTAAAACCATTTGCAAAGTACTTTTCAGTATTCTTCAAGCGCCATTATGCTAATTTAAAAAAGCAATACACTGAGTTACAAATGCCCAATCTTTTCTTTTTCCAATCTGGTCAATATTACAAAAATCAACTCTTGTAAGCTTTTCACCATGTTAGAATATTATTACCTCATCAAAAACATACTTGGAGTTTTATTTTGTTGCATTCACACATGTTTGAGTAGTAGTAGTAGTAGTAGTAGTTACTTTTTTATGATTAGTTCAGTAGAAATTGGCAATCTAGAGCTTAAACCATCCAAATGATTCTAATGAAGGTGTGTGGAGTTTCAAAACGCTGTGGAACACTTCCTGTATTACCACATGACTTCACAAGGTGAAAAAGAGTGTTTTCTTTTTGAGAGAAACGGAATGTTTGTGTTTGTGTTTACAAAGCACCACCCCGGGAATGTTTGTGATGGGGAAACAACATGATAACATAGATAAGAAAATAGCGTAATATGGGCCCTTTAAAAATCTACTATACTGTACGTGATAATACACAGTCACTGCTAAAATATCTTCCCTTTACTTTCAGTGAGTACTTTATCATGTTGTGTCCAGGGCCCCAGTGGTGTGACAGTGTGTCAGGTCATGAGCCCATTGGCCCTGCTCTGCACCTCTGTCCTCCATGTCACCGGCAGCAGTAGCAGCATGTCCATTCACTTTGACCTTTCCTCCATGTTAGGCAAAGCGCTGACAAGCACCTTTTTAAAGCCAGCTAAACATATTCCCTGAGTTGTCTTGGGACCTTGTATAGAGGACTCTACCCCAACAGTACGTTGCGGTACATGACCTTGTCCTAGTGCTATCACAATACTAAAATTTCAAAACTTGATTTCGATATTAAGTAATATGTGATACTCGATACCACTATGATAATAAAGAACATTCTTTATTTAGACAATAGAATGTCATGTTCAACGTCACCAAAGCCCTATACTCCACCCATAGCTCTGAGGTCAGCTGACCAGCTCTTGCTGCTCTTGCTTGAATTAGGCTCAAGACGAGAGGTGACAGAGCCTTTTCTGTGGGCTAAGATTAGACTGAAAAAATCACCTCTTGTCCCTGGCATTTAATACCAGCTAGACAGGATATCTTGGTGTTTTAGTTTTCACATGTATGTATTGTATTATTTGTATATCTGTTTCTTGGGTTTTTGTTGTCTTTTATGTGAAGCACTTTGGTCAGCTGAAGTTGCTTTAAATGTGCTATATAAATCAACTTCAAATGAATTGAACTTTAGATCGCGGTACTTTCTTCCATATTACCATGTGGCCTTGTATCTGTTTAAGTTTAGTTAGTTTAAGTTTAGGTTAAGTTTAAGTCATTCACATAGACTGTATATACTGTATATATTGACATAGCTAACCTGCTAGCCGCCACGTTCCAAATAGGAAATGACCATGGGCTTCTGGCTCCATATACTCTGTCCAATTCACTTTGTATTGAAAAAGAAAATTTTCACCTCTTTCCATAACTGCTCCTGTCAGGCTCCTCATTTTGGTCTTAAAGGTCCCATGGCATGAAATTTTCACTTTCTGAGGTTTTTGAACATTAATGTGAGCTCCCCTACCCTGTTTAGGCCCCCCCCATGGCTAAAAGTTGCGAAATGTCTAAACTGAGCATTTGCGGTCCTTTTCTGCGTTACACAAAACCAGTTTTGAAACGGGCGAGTTCAGACAAGGCACCTTTTTGACGTCAGATCGGCAAATGCAGCTCCAGCCCCTCCCTCTGTCTCCGCTCAGCATCCCTGTATATCCCGCCCAGAGAGTTTGGACTGTGAATGCGCTACGCAATGCGAAATGCGTTTTTTTATTTGCCTGGAGGCACGTCCGAGTGTTTCGAGGCTCGCAGGTCCCTTACCCGACCCTCTGGACCTCTGAAATACCACTGGTTTAATTTTATTTTCTGTGTAAATATGCTTTTTTTCATTGCAAAATCTCTCATCTGTCTCTCACGGAAGAGCAGACAGAGCGGAGCCGAGCTGCGCTGAGCTGCAGGGGAAACCCGCCCCCCCGCTCCTTAGCCAATCTCTCTGTCCTTCTCATTTGCAGTGAAACACCCACAATAAAGCATTTTAGACACATATCTAGCCTCATGAAGACTGTCAGAGTCATATGCACTCACTCATGCAGTGAGTGTTGACTTTGAAGAAGGATTCATTTACAGTATTAGGGAACCATTAAGGAGCCATATAAAAGCATCAAGAAGTACCATGTCATGGGACCTTTAAAATGTTTGTATTAACCCACTCTACTGCTTTTGACAACCTTAAATTGGCTAAGGCAGAGCAGCGTTCTTTCTTGTGGTGTGTATGGATGGTTTTGGTTGGTCCAACCTCAGAGGTCTGCAGTGTTTGTGAGGGTGAGAACTAAATCCTTTTACATCAAAGACCTTGGGTACAGTATGACACATTGTTGCTTACCTCTGAGCCTGGAGCTGCACAATGTGTCCACCTCCGCACAGCCCTGACCCCCAGCCTCTCGCTTTGGCCAGTTATTGTTTGTGATTGCAGATGTTTGGCTTCCACTGGCATGCACGTACACAAGCATACACATGCTTTACATTCTGTGAAACTGCCTTTCAAAAAAAAACACTGTTTTTTTTTGTTGTTGTTTTTTTTACATGATAGACATGCTTTGAAAGAAAAAGGGATAACAAACATGGGTAATATAACAAAAAATAGATAGATAGATGGATGGATGGTTAGGGTTGTCAAAAGTATCGAAATTCAGATCCTGATTCATCTTAAAACTAGTATCAAAACTAGATGCTCATTTAAAGGTTTCTAACTTTTTGGTTGGGGGAGGTCTGTTACCTGCTTGTTTCTATGGATGTCATTGCTCTGGCTGGAATGTTCCACAATATGACATTAAACAGCTCTACCTTACATTTATTAAATTATAGGCGGTTTTATATTTCAAAAATACCCAGAAAAAAAAAGCATTCTGACTGTGAGCGGGATTGCCTCACCACAGATCTGACCTCTAACTTGGTCTCTGAAGATAGAAAAGTTTAATGCCATACTGCGAAACATTCCAGACAAAGCAATCTCCATGGAGAAAAGTATTTAATAGACCCTCCACCAAAAATGTTACACAATGTATTTTTGTTTATGCAAGCACTGAAAAAAAAAGATACAGTTTGACATTTCCTCAACTTCATCTTGAGTTTTATCAGAACTAAACCACATTTTTTTATGTTGAGAATTGGAATATTGCCTAAAATTATGTGGGTATCAAAATCGGTATCAAGTATCAAGTCGAGGCAAGTTTGAGATGTTGCTATCGTGACAACAGTAACAGATAGATTATCATTCTAGATGCACATTAAATATATTGTTCACTGGAAACTACATTTTGTTGCATTATTGATCAGCTAAATTTTAAAGTTCTACAATAAATTACTATTAAATACCTATAAAGTACAATCCAATTACTAGACATCTGCAATACTCCTTACATATACTGAAGGAAGAGCATGTTGTCCTCTGACCAGAAAGAAGTGGAGCAGTTTTGGCTCATTTGCAGCCAAGTCCCAGGTTGAATTCCCATGGTGACTGTGCATGTTCTCCCTATGCTCGACTGGGTTTTCTCCAGATGCTCCCTACCCCCTTGCTTCCTGCCATGAATTGACTTTGAAACTTGTAGCAAAAATATACACAGAAACGTGCTGTGTAATCTTCCATAAAAACATTTTTCTGCAAGTTGGTCCATTTAAATTTTGAGGAAAAAAAAGAAGCTGAAAGATGGTGAGAAATTGGCAACAGAAGCAAAACACTTATGGTGTTACAAAACTAAAGAATCAAACTGAGTAATTCTCACTTCTGAAAAGGCACTAAAGCATGGTGAAATCCAAATATTCAGTTTTATCTTTTTCTAATTCAAGTCACTGATAAACCTTCAGTAAATGGTGTGCCACGACATCTTTTCAACTAAAAAGTGTGCTTCCACCTAAAAATAAATGAAAAATGCTGCACTAATTTAGACTGCTATACACCAGGTGGAGTGGCAGTTTATAACACACTCATTAGTCCATCAAGGACATACATAGTCCGTCTGTATCAACACAAATATAGCTATTTAAGGAAAAAATAAATAAATAAAGGAAAAAGTGACACAGGGAACTGACAACCATCGGACAGTGGATTTTTACAGAATCAGTGAGCACCAAACTTAATCTGAGGTGAGAGTTTTGACCTAGTTTTAAAGGTCTTTGTTATATTACACATTATTCTGATTCTTGTGAGCCATGTTATAATGTTGTTACCTCATCAGAAACAGTTGTGTTTTGTTTCATTCACACATGTTTGAGTAATCCTTTATTTGTCTGTCTGGATCCCCAAAATGCAAAATGCTCTTTTCCACCTTCTGATGTCATGTAATGGTGTAGTTTTTGAGTTAACAGCTACCTTTTACACGTGTAGAATCCCTCAGTTGTGCAGGTAGAATCCATGGCAAAAGGAGAAATTCAGTTTGTCAACTGGACAAAAGTTCAAAACTAAAGAACTGAAGAAGCAGCTTGGATGAGCTGCGAAACGTATTCTACCGAATAAACTTTTGTGCAGTGGACAAACTGAATTTCTCTTTTTGCCAAGCTACCTTTTACCTTTAGTTCAGTATTAGCAATTCCAGAGCTGAAATTAACCAAATGATGCTAGTGAAAGTGTATAACATTTAAAAACACGATAGAGTACTTCCTGTCTTGCCACATGGCATCACAAGGTGGAACAGAGTGTTTTCTCTTTGAGAAATCAACCTAAATATGCAGGATTTATGCAGGTATATGTCTATGATCAGGAAACAATATTATACCATCAGTAAATAGTATATTATAGGTCCTTGAAATGAAAGTTGACATATACACACGTGGACAAAATTGTTGGTACCCCTCAGTTAATGGAAGAAAAACCCACAATGGTCCCTGAAATCACTTTAAACTTGCAGAAGTAATAATAAATAAAAATGTATTGAAAATTAAACAATCAAAATCAGCCATCACTTTTGAATTGTTGATTAACATAATTATTTAAAAAAACAAACTAATGAAACAGGCCTGGACAAAAATGATGGTACCTCTATAAAAGATTGAAAACTATTTGACCAGAGTGACATGATTAACTCAGGTGTGTCCTTTAATTGACATCACAGGTGTTTCCAAACTCATAATCAGTCAGTCTGCCTATTTAAAGGGAGACAAGTAGTCACTCTGCTGTTTGGTGAAAAGGTATGTACCACACTGAACATGGACAACAGAAAGCGAAGGAGAGAATTGTCCCAGGACATCCGAAAAAAAATTATAGACAAACATCTTAAAGGTAAAGGCTATAAGACCATCTCTAAACAGCTTGAAGTTCCTGTGACAACAGTGGCTCATATTATTCAGAAGTTTAAGACCCACGGGACAGTAGCCAACCTCCCTGGACGTGGCCGCAAGAGGAAAATCGATGACAAATTGAAGAGACGGATCGTTCGAATTGTATCCAAAGAGCCCAGAACAACCTCCAAAGAAATTAAAGGTGAACTCCAAGGCCAAGGTACATCAGTGTCAGATCGCACCATTCGTCGTTGTTTGAGCCAAAGTGGACTTCATGGGAGACGACCAAGGAGGACACCACTGCTGAAAGAAAATCATAAAAAAGCAAGACTGGAATTTGCAAAAATGCATGTTGACAAGCCACAAAGCTTCTGGGAGAATGTCCTTTGGACAGATGAGACCAAACTGGAGCTTTTTGGTAAGGCACATCAACTCTATGTTCATAGACTCAAAAACCAAGCATACGAAGAAAAGAACACTGTCCCTACGGTGAAACATGGAGGAGGCTCAGTAATGTTTTGGGGCTGCTTTGCTGCATCTGGCACAGGGTGTCTTGAATGTGTGCAAGGTAAAATGAAATCTGAAGACTATCAAGGCATTCTGGAGAGAAATGTGCTGCCTAGTGTCAGAAACTTGGTCTCAGTCGCAGGTCATGGGTCTTCCAACAGGACAACGATCCAAAACACACAGCCAAAAACACCCAAAAATGGCTGAGAGAAAAGCGTTGGACTATTCTAAAGTGGCCTTCCATGAGCCCAGATCTGAATCCCATTGAACATCTGTGGAAGGAGCTGAAACATGCCATTTGGAGAAGACACCCATCAAACCTGAGACAACTGGAGCAGTTTGCTCATGAGGAGTGGGCCGAAATACCTGTTGACAGCTGCAGAACGCTCATTGACAAATACAGAAATCGTTTAATTGCAGTGATTGCCTCAAAAGGTTGTGCAACAAAATATTAAGTTATGGGTACCATCATTTTTGTCCAGCCCTATTTCATTAGTTTGTTTTTTTAAATAATTATGTTAATCAACAATTCAAAAGTAATGGCTGATTTTGATTATTTAATTTTCAATACATTTTTATTTATTGTTACTTTTGTAAGTTTCAAGTGATTTCAGTGAGAATTGTGGGTTTTTCCTTCTTTAACTGAGGGGTACCAACAATTTTGTCCACGTGTGTATATACATACACACATACACATACACGCACACAGAGAGATATAATTCTGTGCTGTCCAGGCAAAATAAAATAACTGCATACCTGGGGTTAGACGACTCATTGAAACTGCATAAGATCCTCTCCTGAACCTTCACACACATACCGTACAAACCCACTTAACGCTGACGGTAAAGACTAGACCGCTGGAGAAACTGACATCGGGCTGTGCGAGTTTAGCCCTCCTCCAGCCATAGCCGTGCTCTTCTCGAGATGCAGACATCCCGCCAACTCATTTATAAATGATCTGAACGTGTGATACTGCCCTAGGAGGAAGAACAGAAAAGCATGGAGAAGTCCCAGTGAGTTTCCCTGACAAGGTCGCTTTTTATAGAAGGCCGGACTTCTGAGCGGGGAGGAGAGAGGTGGTGGTTTGGTCTTCTCCACTTGTCTGCGGAACCTCCAGGCTAAGACCACGGACACACCAGCCCCACCGTGACATTTGTTTTATTGCTTCACCGCCACAGTATTTACAAGTCCATTCGAGTAAATTGAGTGAAGTACAGCACATTTTCCACAGACTCCTTCTTCCAGCCTCCACGTTTAACCTTTATTTGCAGGTTTATTCGATTAAATGGTAAATAAATTGTCACATTTTTATATAGTGCTTTTCTACCTTCAAGGCACTTCAAAGGGCTTTACATCAAGGAATCACTCACCCATTCACACAAATAAATACACAAGTGTACACAGACACTGGGGGCAAGGCGGGTTAAGTGTCTTGTCGAAGGACACATTAACAGTATTCACCTGTGTGAGCTGGAATCGCACTGCCAACATGTTTGTCAGCTGATCTGACCGATCTCCCAATGATGTTTATGTTGAGAGCAGGATTCGAACCACCATCCTTCAGAGGGATAACCATAGCCTTGAATTTGTCTTATAATTGTACATGTTTTGATAACCATCATGTTCTTATAAATGGGGAAGCATCAGCTTTTTTAGTTCTGATAACGATACTTTGACTTAGATTATCTGCTGATACCCAATATTGACCTATACCAGTGTAGGGATGGAAAAGGGCACTTATTTCTTTAAAGGGACAGTGTGTAGGATTCGTGGCGCATAGGTGGTTACTAGCTATTCCACTTCCTCTTTTGGCTACGGCAGACCTCGAGGGTCACCCGGGCGCGACGTAGCGCCGAAATCTCGCGTGCCCGCGCACGAACCGCGCACCGCTGTATACATAAACCGCGGTCCCCCGTTCACTTTTTTTTTTTCTTTTCGCATGAAAACACACAATCCCGATCATGATTCATGACAATCTACACATCAAATGAAACCTTACAGTCTCCTCTTTTTGACTATGCAATTCATTTCCCTGCAAAACAATCACTCCCCGAGCACATGGGGCTTTTATACAGAAAAGCACAAAACTTAGCTACTTAGCTTACCTTTGAAAGGCTCTGCACAGGTCAAACTCTGTATTTCATCATAAACTTGGTCTCAATCTGTCCATAAGGATCCAGCGAATAAAATCCAGTAAAACAATTTAGTCCAAAATACGTGTTATATCCATTACGATGTGTGATCCGGCAGCATGCTCCCCCTCCCCCTCCCCTTCCCCTTCTCTCCTTCCTTCGCTCCTGGCTGCATATGAGAGCAGAGGACCGAAGGAGAGAAGGGGAAGGGGTGCTTTGGGGGAAGACCCATAAGCAAATTCGCGGCTGTGCAGCTGTTAGCAGGAGCCGAGGCGAAGGATGAGCCCAAATGTCCTTCTGCGGCTCTCGTATTCAAAATGGCTGCCTCTATATGGGGAAGATCCCCCTTTTATGTGACTATATCTAAGTCCAAAAGAATACTTTGATTTCATGATGGAAGTGAAAAGGCTTGGAAAACAATGTATTTTTGAATGGGTATCTTCAATTTCAGTAATTAACAGGTAAAAATCTTACACACTGTCCCTTTAAAACACAGTTACAGGGGGTCCTCGGGTTACGACGGTCTTGACTTACGCCATTTTAGTCCTGGTTTAGTCTTGGTTTAGTCCTGGTTTAGTCCTGGGTTAGTCCTGGTGTAGACCTGGTTTAGTCTTGGTTTAGACCTGGTTTAGTCTTGGTTTAGACCTGGTTTAGTCCTGGTTTAGTCCCAGTTTAGACCTGGTTTAGACCTGGTTTAGTGCTGGTTTAGATCCATGTTTAGTCCTGGGCCCCTGCTGTCAGCTAATCTGTCCCTTTGATGCAGAAATAATATTATAATATGACTCACCCGAATGTATCAGCGAATTTCGCCGAAAGGTGAGGGATTTTCATGCCTGCAGTGAAGCAGCGAAGCACGTAACAATCCCACCACTTTTGTCTGCGACTCCTCACCCACACGTTCATTTCTACGGACTGCCCCGCAAAACGCCATAGCCAAAAACCTTGTCCTTCTCTGTCTCCTCCTTAAAACAAATAAGCTGCACATGTTCTGACTCCGGTACAACAGCAACTCTAGGCTACTTCCGTAAACATTGAGCACGCTCGCTGCGCATAACCTTGTCGTGTCCTCTGGGGCGCATGCGCAAAAAATTGGATTTCACAAAAAAATTGGAATTGAGCATTAAGCCCACGATCGACTCGTAGACCACGGTCGACCGGTTGGGCATCCCTGCTGTAAATACTGTAGTCTTATTACATCCAGTGAAAGTATCAACTAGGATATCAGCTAACTGATGTCAAGGTACCGATACCCAATCCAGCTAATATTTGCAGTATTGATGCCAGTATTCAATACCAATATCAGTATCGGTGCATCCCTACTTATAAAATATCTTTTTAAAATGTATCAACTTGTATTGTTTTTAATTAGACCCAGATTTTTTATTGGGGCAAAGCACCGAAGGTGCCAGGCACCATAGTGTTTCTACTATTAAAAGATAAATAAAAAAAAAAGTGTTTCTACTGATTCTTATTAGGGGGCCAAGCACCGAAGGTGCTTAGGCACCCTATAGGAATTGCTTTGCGTTGCCTAGGCAAGTTGCCTAGGCAAGTTGCCTAGTAACCCTTTGATCTTTCCTTTGATGTTCTGGTCTCCTGATTCTTATTATTATTCTTTATACCTTTCACCATGGGGAGTCTATGGCAACCCCTAGAACCGTCTGGTAAAAAGTTGTGAAATTTGGCATGCACATTCCAGCCCGTCTCCTCATTACCCACAGCAATTTATATGTCCCCAGCCCCAACCGTCTAGTGGCACCAGCAGGTCAAAGTTGCAGAAATTTGTCAATTGCCTAGCAACGGACCTAGCAACCATTAATCTGTCTTTGATGTGTCTGTTCTGACAGGGTTAGACCCTGACCCTGTCAGACCCTGTCAAACTCTGTTAGATCCTGTCAGACCTTGTTAGACCCTGTCAAATGGTGCTTGGCCCCCACATTGCTGCTTGCAGCTATATTTCTTATTATTATTATACATTATTCCTCTGACCATGGGAGTCTGTGGCAGCCCCTAGAACCGTCTGGTAAAAAGTTGTGAAATTTTGCATGCACATTCCAGCCAGTCTCCTTATTACCCACAGCAATTTATAGGCCCCCAGCCCCAACCGTCTTGTGCCACCAGCAGGTCAAATTTGCAGGAATTTGATCTGTTTTTGATGTGTCTTTGATCTGTTAAGCCTTGTTAGACCCTGTCAGACCCTGTCAGACCCTGTTAGACCCTGTTAGACCCTGTTAAACCCTGTTAGACCCTGTCAGACTCTGTTAGACCCTGTCAGACCCTGCATGCTGCCTACATGCTGAGGCCTACATGCACCTTCGGTGCTTGGCCCCACATTGCTGCTTGCAGCTATATTTATTATTATTTTTTCAATCTTGAATGTGTTGAGCCATAGCTGTCCAAAATTGCTAGCTGTGTTGAAACCGTGCTTAATTTTTTCCCCCCCACATGGCAGATGCAGGTGTTGAGTTTATAAGGTGAGGTATAATCATGCATAGTAACGATTTAGCTATTAGCATCGTCTCCAGGGACACAGCCTGTGAAGCATCCCCTGTATGACTGTCATCGGGGCATGTTCATGTTGTAATATAAGATTCTGTTGAAGCACTGACCCCTGGCCCTACAGTCGCCATCAATTTTTAATTAACAAGCTGCACATTTGCTGCTCAAGAGGATTACAATCAATGGGACATCCTTGGAAAGAAAAATAACTCATGCATGTATCTATAGCAGGTGCATGCATAACACAACCTTCAACTTTAAGACTTTATTAATGGGCAGTCAGAGACATTGTACCTGATTTTTATTGTCTTAAAAACATTTTTTTAAAATGTTCAGTTTGCAGTGGTCCAAAGTTACTCCTCACTTATGTGTTCCTATCAAAATTATTCTCTGTGATGACTTTATGAGCGTTTTGCTTCAGTTCCAGAGATGAGAGCGGAGTTTACTGTGATAGTAAAGGGACAATTAGCATGCTAGCAGTGCACTTCCTGATTATCTGACAATAAAATGTTTTATAGATGCAGACAAAACACAAGAGCTCTTTCACATTTCTGTTCTCTAATTTAAAATGAGAACGTGCAATGTATAACTTTTTAAAAATTAGTTTGTAGTGAAAAGCTAACAGCAATTAAATTCACAATATAACTTTTAATCAAATTGAAATATTAAATAGGATTAGGCCTGTGTAATTATCACATTTTCTACAATTCATTAAATCAAACAGAATAATTGCTTTATGTTGCACACTCTGCACATTTTAATTGACTTGACTTGTTCTTAATTAACACATCGACAGCTGACGTGTGCAGTTGCTGTTGTGACTGTCTGTCGATCAAATCTTATACAGCTTCACTCAACTCTCAGTAGAGATAAAGAAATATTTTAAAAGCCTCTTTGTATTTTTCTATTTCATCAAAAATACAAAGAGGCCGATTGGAGTTTAATGAAGCTGTCACTTTTGATTGTTTGACAAGGGCCTGCACACATTAACCTCTGTGTGGGGTGCCTCCACCAGGGCTGCCCTAGAAGCACAGATCTGACAGCGTCATCTCCCACTGAAGATGGATGAGAGTGCTATGCAATGCCCAGTGCTCTGTGCCAGCCCCCAGCCCCCTGCCCCCAGCTGACAGCTACTCAAGACGTGTTATACTGGGCTAAGCATTATGTTAAATATATTACTGGTTCCCTGGCAGATCCAGAATGATATATCTGTATTTTTATGCAGAGGGAAATCAGTGTGGTCACTACTCCCTCAGCCATGGCTTAACCCAGAACCATGATTTCTCTCATCTCAGATTAACAGAGTTTATTGCTTAGCTCATTGATTCTGTAGAAATATGCAATCTTTTTCAGTCCCTTGGGATTTTTTTTCCCCTTTTCTTTTTTCCCTCGTAAGCAGCCTTATTTGTTTTGGAGAGACCATGCTTGGCCCTTATTGGCGAATCCACCTGTCAGTCATGCCTATCTGAAGGATATTCACCGGATATTCACCATATATACCAGTCTCACACCTTCGTCAAGTATTGAAGAAGTGTGTATTCCGGATCCTAGGCAACACTACTGGTAACTTAAAGAATGTTAATGTGGGATGTACTTGACACTGTAATTGTTAGTTGGGTTGTAAGATTTTGCTAGCTAGCTCCTCCCTGCAGCCATGGATTCTACCTGGACGACTGAGGGATTCTTCACACATTCTGAAATAGCAATTTGAAAGCTCTCAAAGCAAATCACAAAGACAGCAATTTGTCCAGTAACAAATTTTCTCTGCAATCAATATTCTGTCATTTAGTGGTTCATCTGTCAGTTTTCTCAAAAATCGTATTGATTAGCCCCAGTAAAAGAGGCAAGTGGAGCAAAAGTACCAAGTTTCTTTTCATGGAAGGTGTCACTATCGTGCTCATGTTCATAATGAGTTTATAACACAACATTGACACAAGAGTTGATTTTGTTGTTATGTCAGCAACAAAAGAAGTGCTACAGTTTGCTGACCTGGCAGTGCAATAAACCAAATCGGATGATCGGTAATCAGTAACACTGAGCTGTGTGTGCTGCACTCTGATCCACTACTGTATATACAACAGTAATCATTCCATCCCATTGGGAAGTAGCATAATTAATAGTTCTTGGCCAGGTTTGTCTTTGATCATCTAAATTATGAAAATATACATTTACTCTATAAATACACAGTGCAGTTTTCTGTCACTTAAAAATGCACTGTGTAACTGGGGGGGTAACTGTGTAAATCGGCCTACTGGCATCTCCTGCTTGCCTCTATGGAGAAATAACTTGTTTAATGCCATACACTAGAATATTCAAGGTAAGGTCCACCTCCGGAAAAGTTACACAATACACTTTCAACTATAGCTCCAGGTGCGCTATGAAAGGTTCACCACCATAATATTGTTTCCATGGGGGTGTTATTACTGACTTATTATTATTATTAGGGACCGAGCCCGAAGGGGGACGAGGACCCTATTGTTGTTGCTCCGTTTCCGTATTATTATTCTTGTTCACACTCGCTGGGGCAATTTTGAGCATGTTCCCATGCTTCAAAACGAATGTAACTTTGCACGGGCATCACAAAGTGCGCCCAGTACGACCACAAAAAGACCCGTCCCCCGGTGACCCCCCTGGAGCTCGATAGCGCCCCCTAGCGCGTTGTCTTTCGGGGCTGGCATACCGTTTCAGATAGGCGCACGAAATTCGGTAGGGACGTGTATCTCAATAAGACGAACAAATGCCTCACTGCAATGTCATGGCCACGCCCAACAGGAAGTGAGATAATTGGCCTTTTGTGTGATTTTGTGGTATTTGACATACAATGGAATTTGAAACACTTCTCCTACACCGTACCTCAGATGGGCTTAAATTTTGGTGAACATAATCTTAAAGGAAAAGTAACGTTTTTTACAATCTGAGCCTTATTTCGGTAATAAAACAAGTTGTTTTACTCACCCATAGCAATTTGGTGTCATATGGAGCACTTCCGGAGATGTTTTAGATTTGCGATCTCCATCATGTGAGTTCTCGGGGCACTTATTTGCGGTCTCCAAATAACACAAACTTTAGCACTTTTCAAATCATAGAAGCCCGATGTCTTAGTCTACGATTTTGTGTGGTCAAAAGTGGCCTGTAATCCAAGATCTAGCCATAGTTTCGAGTAGATGAGGACGCCAGTGCGCATGTGTGGACTGTGCTCTCAGCTCCTGGGACCCAAACATGAAACGCAAAGCTGTAAACTATGGATAAATCTTGGATTACAAGCCACTTTTGCTTCAAACGAAATCATAGACTAAGACATCGGGCTTCTATGATTTGAAAAGTGCTAAAGTTTGTGTTATTTGGAGCCTGCACAGGGCATATTACATGTTTGGGGAATATATTATATGCCCCGAGCTATGGCTAGAAGTCGCGCTAGGCTAACCGCAAATCTAAAACATCTCTGGAAGTGCTCCATATGACACCAAAGTGCTATGGGTGAGTAAAACAACTTGTTTTATTACCAAAATAAGGCTCAAATTGTAAAAAAACGTTACTTTTCCTTTAAGACGTTGGAGATGTTAAATTGCGAAGGATTTTCAAATAGGCGGTAATATGACGATACGGCGGATCGATAAAGTTAGGTATTTATTGAATGGGAGTTATGAGTTATGAATGGGAGGTATTTATTGCTAGGCAACGCCCTGATCAAAGATCTTTGATCTTTATGTACCTTTGATCTAGATATAGCTGCAAGCAGCAATGTGGGGCCAAGCACCGAAGGTTCATGTAGGCCTCAGCATGTAGGCCACATGCAGGGTCTGACAGGGTCTAAAAGAGTCTGACAGGGTCTAACAGGGTCTGACAGGGTCTGACAGGGTCTAACAGGGTCTGACAGGGTCTAACAGAGTCTGACAGGGTCTGACAGGGTCTAACAGGGTCTGACAGGGTCTAACAGGGTCTGACAGGGTCTAACAGGGTCTAACAGAGTCTGACAGGGTCTGACAGGGTCTGACAGGGTCTAACAGAGTCTGACAGGGTCTGACAGGGTCTGACAGGGTCTAACAGAGTCTGACAGGGTCTGACAGGGTCTATTCTGACAGGGTTAGACCCTGTCAGAACAGACACATCAAAGACAGATCAAAGGTTGCTAGGTGCGTTGCTAGGCAATTGACAGCGTGTGTGCACAACAATTTTTGGAATAAATACATTATTTTTACACAATCCACTGCCTCCTCTTTATTTCTATCTTTTCAGCACACTCAGCGCCATCTTGTGTTAGGCAGGTGAACTGTAAGAAATGTACAGCAAATGAGCCCCCTAACCGGAAATTGGTTCAGGTTCATACCGCTTTAGACGGCCACACAAAGTTTGGGGTAGGTTTGCATATGCTGAGAGGAAACATTTTTATGCAAATGAATTGCCCGTATGTCATAGCGCCACCATGTGGTAGACAAGGGAACTGTAAAATATGCACGGAAGCTGCTATCGCGCTTTCTATTAACATGACATTTTGTGCAGCTGAAAATACTTTGTATGCAGGCGTGGAGAATACCCCCCACCCCAGATTGGCCGCAGGTGCAAGGTCCCGACCAACGCCGCTTGCGGCTTTAATTATTATTGTTATTATTATTATTATTATTATTATTATTATTATTATTATTATTATTATTATTATTATTATTATTATTATTATTATTACAGTACAGAAAAAAAATGATACGAAAAAAGTGATAAGAAAATAACAAGTTACTGGTCATGTGAAGAGGTCAAAAGTTTTATTTTTACATTTATAAAATCATCGCCAATTGATAAACGCAAGATAAAACTTAGTGCCAAGTGCTTAGGAGAGAGACAGGTGTTGACACTTCACCAGAAAAGTTAAAAAGGAAAAAAATTATATATATATATATATATATATATATATATATATATATATATATATATATGTATATATATATATATATGTGTATATATATATACATATATATATATATATATATATATATATATATATATATATATATATATATATATATATATATATATATATATATATATATATATATATATATAATATAAAATATATATGGGGATCTGAACATGTGTCAGGACTGCAAACCCTTTTATGAACAATTTTGTTGAGAAGTAATCAGATTCCTTCCGAAACACTCCCCACGGCGAAGGAAGAACACACACTTACACAGAAAACCAGTACACTGAATTGTTTGATTGGATTTTCGAAAATACCAAATTTTAAATTGCCACACGTTTTCCTTTTTCTTTTTTTTTTGAACCTGGATGCCACGCTGCAGTGTTGTTTTACCCAAGTGCTTTATGATGTGGTAATTGCAAAGACGCCCTAGATAATAACAGTTTGGAGGAGATTGTTAAAGTCAAAACACATGTTCTTTTGTCTCCTCCGGCAGATCCCTCTCCGGGCCCTCTCTTTTCTTAACATTTTTCCTGCTGGCTTGTTTTCACACTTTTATTACAGCTGTCTCTAAGGATTCGCTGTTCATAGGCACGGTAAGATTGCCTCTAAACAGACCACTGCTTTCTTATGGTTGGAGATAAAGTAACCATTATTCAAGGTCGGGGCATCTCGTAGCCTGCTTGGTCACCCATCCCTGGCTGAGTGACACCCAGCCCGAGCCGTAGAGGGTGTTCAGGGGAGCGGAGATGGCAGGACAGAGGCGAGGCAATGGTGGGGGAAGTGGATGGGGGAAGTGTCTGGAGATGGGTTTTTGACGGTGAGGTAACTTGGTGGAGATGTTCAAGACGTATTGGGTAGCTGTCTTTTAAAGACGTGTTTAAGCTGTGTACCGTGAGAACAGTGGTAGAAGTACTTGATTTTGTTACTGAAGTAAAAGTACAGATATATTCGCAAAAGATTCTCAAAAGCACTAGTTAAAGTTGAAGCATCTCATGAATAAATCTAATAAAACTACTGAAGTACCACTTTTTAAATGTACTTTACAGGTAAAAAAATATATATATAATAATTCAGATGTCAAATGTAGTGATAAAGAATTGCACTTTCTTGAATTGAATCACTTATCTTTATTTGCTCAAATTATGAACATGCTCAGAATAAAACCCCTCAACCCTTATCAGCAAACCAAAAAATCAGTCCTGTTCCGAAATGTGTGTGTAGTGTAGTGTGTAGAAAATATATTTAGTCTCAAATGTTAACATAAAAGTAAAAAGTATTCACTTGTTCTTGAGTAAAGTATACCTAAAAATTGTATCTAAGTAGAGTAATTGTACTTTCTACTACTGCTTAAGAATCCCTCTACTGGAAAAGAGGAGCTTTAAACATATTAAAACATGCACCTATGGCAGTTGTTACAGTCCAGTGAATACACAGCACAAGAGCACACGTTTGAGATCAAATCCGGTCCCTCAGCACAATCAAGTGTAACTAATATTGTGTTTCCACAGTATTCCCTAATAACATAATCATTTACAGAGCTGCAGGTTAAGTTGACTCATTCATGCATGTTGCTGGATACAGGGAAAAGGCGGACAAGAGAGAACAATAATACGGCCCCCTTAAAACAAGTTCTGCAGTTGTGTCCTTAGGCAAGACACTGACCTTACCTTGTGTTTTATGAGTGTGGTGTGTGATTGGTGGTGGTCGGGTTGTGTTGATGTCACAGATTGGCCACAAGGCTCTACAGAAATGAGACTGGAGTGATAACAACTCTGCCACCCCTAATATTACAAATGAAGCATTGTTTCACAAAAATATGACTTGCTTAAAGGTGCATTGTGTAACTTTTCTGGTGGAGGGTCCATCATCGCCAACGCAGCACTGATCCGCCTGTCAATCTCACACTCCATCCTCCCCTCACTCGGGAACAAGACCCCGAGATACTTGAACTCCTCCACTTGAGGCAAGGACTCTCCACCCACCCTGAGAGGGCAACCCACCTTTTTCCGGTCGAGAACCATGGCCTCGGATTTGGAGGAGCTGATCGCTTCACACTCGACTGCAAACCGCCCCAGTGCACGTTGGAGGTCTCGGTCTGATGACGCCATCAGGACATCATCTGCAAACAGATGAGATCCTGTGGTCCCCAAACTGGATCCCCTCCAGCCCCTGACTGCTGGCAATGTGCATATGATTTTACAGACTGTGAGTGAGACTGCCACACAGATCTGACCTGTATCTTGGTCTCATGAAGATAGAAAGGTTTAATACCTGTGAAACATTCCAGACAAAGCAATAACATGTCCATGGCGAAAAGGACTGATGGACCCTCCATCAGGAAAATTACACAATGCACCTTTAATTACTAATTGTCCTCTGTATACTAATTGATCAAGATTATGAAAAAGAACATAAAAACAAGTTAGGGTTAAGGTCAGGGTTAGGAAATCAAACAAAGTGTTGTAGTGGAGATACAAACAGACCACACACACTCCCCATCAGTATAGTGGATAGTGCACCATATGTGTGTGCCTGCTTTTACCAAGCAGCTCCTTCCCATTCTTTCATGATGCTTTTCTCTTAAAGGTTAATTGAATCTGCTGATCCCCAAACAGTCTTGTTTTTTCATTCAAAAGTGTATTTGAATCACCTCTTCGGCAGAAAGAAAACAACCTAACAAAAATAATATACCAGCACTTCTATTGTATGGAGCGTACCTTTGCCCTCTTTAAACATTTTATTCTAAAAAGTGTCATATTATTCAGTTGATTTATTACAAAGATATGTATTACCGTGACTTTTGTGAAGGGACATTGTACTTGTCTGATATTCTGCTCTCATCCCCACCATCAATCAGCGCAGTGCGTGGCAGCAGGAAATGACATTATATTACTAGCCCCTCGCTAATGTTGTTAGCGGATATTGTTCTGAGACGAAGTGTGGACTTGCCCAATGTGGTTAGACCCTATGATGAATTTGCCCTGTTGTTTGGAGACTATTAACTGACTAGAATGATTGACCTGGACCCAGAGCCTTGCAGGCATTCATTGACGTTATTCCCAATCTTATTCCTTTAATGACCACACTCTGATCATTTCGAGTATAGCTTTAAGCAGGACAAGTTTAGTTAGCAAAGTGAAACTAAATGGACTTTTTGGGTTATTGTAAACCGAAAAAGTTCAATGCATTTTTAATGCATTTTAATGCATTTTTATATAGACCAACTGATGATTTAAAGGTCCCATGGCATGAAATTTTCACTTTCTGAGGTTTTTGAACATTAATGTGAGCTCCCCTACCCTGTTTAGGCCCCCCCCCATGGCTAAAAGTTGCGAAATGTCTAAACTGAGCATTTGCGGTCCTTTTCTGCGTTACACAAAACCAGTGTTGAAACGGGCGAGTTCGGACAAGGCACCTTTTTGATGTCAGATCGGCAAATGCAGCTCCAGCCCCTCCCTCTGTCTCCGCTCAGCGTCCCTGTATATCCCGCCCATAGAGTTTGGACTGTGAATGCGCTACAATGCGAAATGCGTTTTTTTATTTGCCTGGAGGCACGTCCGAGTGTTTCTAGGCTCGCAAGTCCCTTACCCGACCCTCTGGACCTCTGAAATACCAGTGGTTTAATTTTATTTTCTGTGTAAATATGCTTTTTTTAAATTGCAAATTCTCCCATCTGTCTTCCTGTGTTAAACACGGAAGCGAGCAGACAGCGGTGCAGAGCTGCACTTCCAGCGGGGGAAACCCGCCCCCCCGCTCCTTAGCCAATCTCTCTGTCCTTCTCATTTGCACTGAAGCAGAAACACCCAGAATAAAGCACCCAGAGTCATATCTCATACACTGAGTGTTGATTTTGAAGAAGGATTCATTTACAGTATTAGGGAACCATTAAGGAGCCATATAAAAGCATCAAGAAGTACCATGTCATGGGATCTTTAAGCAACAGTCAGTAGACATGTTGTATCACTTCTAGGCAGATGAACCTATATGGCACAAAAAGAATGGGTCAAAATGAATTTATTATAATTTTCTGAGATCAAGACAAATTATAACAAAAAATACCATAGCTACTAAATGGCAACTTATGTTTAAAATTTGTATTATTATTATTATTTTTTACATTTTAATTATTCCTCGCTTGCCTTATGCATTCTGAGCATCCTAATTATTCACAGTGAGTTTATAGGCTCTTTTCACATCTTTCTGAAACCAGAGCGGAGTTTTGCAGTCATAGTAAAGAGATCAATAACCAGCATGCTCAGGTTTACTTCCCACTGCAAGATCTGCTTATACAGTATACATCTGTACTGGGGCAAGACAGGTTTTGCTGAAATACATGGTGAAAAAAATCAATAGGATCTCTAAAATGGCATATTATTTATTCATCTAAACGTCACAAATTCATGAATGATATTTTTTTTTTTTAGCAAACCGTATTGTGTTGCTTTCTTGTGAGAAAATGTTTTATGAAACAGATTTTTTAAAAGGCAAACAGACTCTCCCAAGCCATGTAATATTGATTTTGATCTTGCATACGCCTTTCAAAACGTCTTTTCTTCCACTATACTCTTTTGTTGATTGGATTGTTGAATTATAAAATAAGCCCATTCTGTAACCCCTATATGCACTTTTGTGAAAGTATTCAAATAGCCAAATCTCACAGACAAAAATAAAACCTTTGAGATGTAACTGTAATGGTATGTGCGTTTACCACAATCATGCCATTATAGTATTTTTCCAAATTTCCTCCAATGTTGAGACAAACAAAAAGCTGTCCTTGCATTACATCTATAGCAGCACTATTTTTTGTGTCTAGAAAAAGTCATTATCCTCACCGATATAACTGCTATAGATTGAGTAGCCTGGCTTCACCTCGCTCACTTGTCCATTTCAGTCTTTTATTTTCAGTGTGGGCCCGCTGACCTTTGACCTCCTCTTACGTCCACACAGCCCTGAGCCATGTGAGTGTTTTTATCTGCCCACTAGCTCCAGGAAATGTTCACACGCTGCTATAGACTCCGAGCACGTGCCGGCAGCCTCCACAATCAGTCCCAATAGAGAGGAGGTGTCAAAAGCTCACTACTGATGATGTGAGGTGCCACATCATCAGTAGTCATTTGTTAGAACCTGCAGTCCACAATTTTCTCACAGTCCTGATAAACTAAAAATAAAATAAAAAATATTGATTAGGGCTGTCAGTTTAATGTATTAATTAAATTAATTAATTACACAGCAAATTAGCGCGTTATAAAAATTAACGCAATTAATTATGAGCGGCAATTTAATGCGCGTGCATTTTAAATTTGGTGTGCTGCGAGCAAATTGCTGCTCGGGCCTTTGAACGGCAAGTTTATTTATAAAAAGAACGTGGATGGGACGATCAACAAAAGCGCGGTGATTTGTAGCTTTTGTCAAAAATAATTTTCTGATTACTGAAGCTGCTCCAGCCTGACGGATCGTTTGAACGCTAAACACGTCCGGACAAGTTCCATTGTTACCAGTGATTAGAGATTTTTCCATCTGCAACTGCATGAAAAAAGTCATCCGTCCGCTATCCATTTGCACGCACGTTTTTTCAGGAATTTTCAAAACCGCGCCCGTCCGTCATCCGCCAACTTATGATAATTGTAGGCATCTAGGCATTTTTTAAAATTTAGTTGTTCAACCGCCACCCGCCCGAATTTAATAAAAAAATATTATTTTTCGTCACGTCATCCACCCGCTCCGCGGTTTATCCACGGTGCCTGCGGCTGTAACCGTAATCCACGCATCTCTACCGGTGATAGTGCGCACTTCACCAAACCACCAAACCATGCTCAATCGCAAAGTGGGTTGCCTCTCTCTCTCTCTCTCTCATGAGATTAAAATGCAATTAATTAGATTAATTATTTACAAATCCTGTAATTAGATTTATTTTTAATCACATGACAGCACTAATATTGATTTATCCCAATTTGTAATAATGTTTTTATTCCTTTAAAATATGTAATAATAAAACAAGAGTGACTTTCAATAGCCAAAGCTTCAAACTGTTTTCTGCTCTCTGCTTGAAACTGCAGGGTTCATTTGCTTGGAATGTTCCATAGTATGGCATTAAACGTATCCATTTACGTAAGTCGGTGTTCAAATCCAAGGCAGATAATCCAATCCAATCCAATCCAACTTTATTTCTATAGCACATTTTATAAACAGAGACAGTTTCCAAAGTGCTGCACATAAAATCAATAGAACTTAATAATAACATTACTAAAATAGCAATAAATAAAGTGCTAATAATACAATCACTAAAAACAAAAGCAATTATAAAAACATTACTAAAAAAAGCAATAAATAAACTGATAATAATAAAATAACTAAAAACAATAAAAACACAGAGGACCACACAACTCATGCGGGATTAAAAGCCAGAGAATAAAAGTGGGTCTTAAGACGAGACTTAAAACACTCCACAGTGGGAGCTGTTTTGATGTGAGGAGGCAGAGCGTTCCACAGCTTTGGTCCAGCCACAGAAAAGGCTCTGTCTCCTCTGGTTTTAAGTCTCGTCTTAGGAACCACGAGTTGGAGCTGGCCCTCGGACCTCAGAGCACGGGCGGGGGTGTAAATCTGGATGAGGTCCGAGATGTAATCCGGGGCCAGTCCATTCAAAGCTTTAAAAACAAACAATACAATTTTAAAATCAACTCTAAAACGAACGGGGAGCCAGTGCAAAGATGCTAAAATCGGAGTTATGTGCTCTCGTTTTTTGGTACCGGTTAAAAGGCGCGCAGCAGAGTTTTGGACTAGCTGTAGACGAGAAAGTGCATGGTGGCTAATGCCAGAGAAAAGTGCATTATAGTAGTCTAAACGAGAAGAGATAAAAGCGTGCACGACTTGTTCGAAAGATTTAAAAGATAAAAAGGATTTGATTTTGGATAAAAGCCTTAAATGATAAAAGCCAGATTTGACGACCGCATTCACGTGCTTATCAAGCTTAAAATCATTGTCAATAGTGACGCCAAGGTTGGTAACAGAAGATTTCACTTGCTGTTTAAGTGGGCCCAAGTCTAAGAGGGGGTCAATTTTGCCAAACAACACAACTTCAGTTTTACCCTCATTAAGACTTAAGAAATTGTGGGCCAGCCAAGACTTGACGTCACTCAGACAAGCAAGGAGAGGTGTCAGGGGACCGGAAGAGCATTTTTTGAGTGGCAGGTAAATTTGGCAGTCATCTGCATAAAAGTGATATTGAATATTGTGTTTTTTAAAAATGGCATAAGTTTAATGCCATACCGTGGAACATTCCAGACAAAGTAGTAGTAGTAGTAGTAGTAATAGTAGTAGTAGTGCTCATACAAAAAGTCAAATGTATTTCTCCAAAGCATGCTTATACTGCCACCAGTTTATCTGTGATTAATTCCATTGAGTTCAATTAATCATTTAACTTAATTCATTTCACTGCCTGTCTACTCCTTCTGAGAATTCACACTTCACTGTGATTGGTTAAATTCACGTGTCACAGAAGGAGTGGGTGGGAAAAGTAGTCTAACACGCTAGCCGCCATGTTCCAAATAGAAATTTCTCATGCAGCTCTTCCGGCTCCTTCTGACCCTGGCTCCCATTGACTTACATTATTGTCGCCCCTCTCTCTGTAACTGCTGCTATGAGTCTCGTAATTTTGGTCTTAAAATGTTCGTATTAACCCGCTCTACATGATCCTGGTGTTTTGTTTTGTTTTCACAACTTTGTCCATAAAAAAAAATCCTATTCATAATATAGATCCTGGCTTCAAATTCACCCCTGTAACCGATAGCATCGCAATCTTCATTTGAGTGGCGCCAAACGCTATGGGTGACGTCACACTCACTTAGTCCACATTTTTATACAGTCTATGGCCTGTGTATAGAGCTTAAAGTAGGCCTGCGGCAATAAATACTATATTGATTTATCGTTATTGTCAATATATGTTAGATGGAGCAATAATTTTTGTGGGCAGTATTTATCATGGACACTTTTTCTTTGTATTAGGGGGAAAATTTTGGTTATTTTTCTGTACTATAAGATTTGACCTGTAGAAAGTTGAATTATAGACTTATAGATGCAAACTAGCTAATGTTTTGGTTTCAAAATAATTGTTTATCATCTATATTTACTTCAATAATATATCTCTCTTCAAAATGAGTTATTGTAATCGGCCTAGCATAAACCGCAGTTTGTTTTTATCCAGCTCCCATTTCTAGTTTCTCCTCCTCTCTTTGAATACATAATTTCACTTAATTAATACAGGACTCCCGCCTGCTTAGTAAATAGAATCTGACATTTATTCTCCATAAATGTATTGCATTCTAAGAAAACCATTCATGTGAAGTTTTTACACTCCTGACGCCATGTTCTTGTAAAATGCATCTTAGACCGGCTTTAAGACTTTGCCTTTACAACTTCATAAACATCTGTAGTACATGCCAGTGCAGATTATGGCTACTTCACTGAGCGGAGAAGGGAGATCTCATGAATACTTAACTAGTGTCTGGTCAGAATGATGTAACTGTGATGTAAGCCGCTGAAAGCCATTAGTTATCTCTGTTAAACCAGAAGCTTTTATTTTTCATTCTAACACGTTTCAGTGTCTTTAGTGGACATGTGTTGTAATCTGTGTGTTCCTTCATAGTAGACCTGTCACGATAATTACTATATCAACTTCATACAATACATGACAGAGGGAACAGTCATGTTTTGGGGGTCAGCATTTACCCTGGGTACTTTTTCTTTGTACTAGTGGGGAACTATTTGTTATATTTCTGATGTTTCATTCTGCTAGCTTGTTTTATAATCATATTTTACATTTAAAATTGTTTTGGGGGATAATTATTCTCTGGAGTTATTGTATCAGTGGCATCAATAAGTTTGAATTGTTCATTGTGTATTTGCTTGAGCAATATATAGAAATTTGTTATCATGGCAGGCCTACTTCTTCGCAGAACGAAAATACAGGCATGTCTCAATTAAAGGTGCGCTATGCAACTTTTTGGTTTGGGATCTGTCACCTGTTTGTATTCCACAGTATGGCATTCATAAACAGCTCTACCTTACATTTATTCAATTACAGGTGAGACATTCATTCTGATTGGGAACGGGGTTGCCTTTCCACAGATCTGACCTGTAACTTGGTCCAGTTTGGTCACTATGACGATAGAAAAGTTCAGTGCCATACTGTGAAACATTCTAGACAAAACATTTCACAGACCCTACACCAGAAAAGTTACACAGTGCACTTTTAAAATTGCAGGGCAGTTTTCAGATTCAACACTAGCACCATATGTATTTTTCCACAGAAATGGTAACTACACATGCCCTGGGTCGCAGTGGCAGAGAAATGGCAGCCATTCTCTGAGCTTAGCCTCCCCAACTGCTTCCAAACACACACTCAAGCAGAATTCATTCAAAAGATGAGGTCGAAGTACCTGCAAAACACAACAGTCTGTAAAGCATGACGAACAGAACCATTAACCTTTCCATTGTCTCAACCATCTGAACGACTGAGTCTTTATTTATCCAAAATCAAGGCAGTCAGGTCCCTTTAAAAGCCCGCTATTAGTCTATTAGTCTGTAAGTACATTTGCAATACATTTTCATGTATGACTTTCCATCAGCTGTGTGGTGACTAATGTTTATAATGTGATTTGTTTTCTGTCCAAAGACATAAAAATGTTTTAATTACTTAGCGGTTTATACAGTTTTAGAAAATGATTTTGAACTATAGGTTTTTTGGTCAATAGTTGCCGTTTAGCCCTTGCCTTTGTTGGAATTTAATGAAGTAAAAGTAGTTACGTACTGTCTGTAAGTATAGAATTTAAGTAAAAAAATAAGTATATTTTAAAGTAGATACTTTTTACTTTTACTTCACTACATTTGAGATCTGTACTGTCTACACTACATTTTTAACAGAACTGAAAAGTATTTAGGTTGAGAGGGTTTATTTTTAACAAGTTCATAGTCTGAGCAAACAAAAATATACAAATAAAAACAGCAAAGGAAAAAAAAAAATCATTTATTTCCTAATTTTACATTTGAAGCCTTATAGAATTTCAAAATCCATGCCAGATACCTTTACTTTTTACTCTAAAAGGGAAAAGTTTACTTCAAACGGATACTTTAATACTTTTACGGTACTTAAGTAGATTTTTTTATGTGATTCTTTTATTTTTACTTGAGTATTTATTTTGCTCCAGTAGCTGTGCTTTTACTTAAAGGCAAATTAACGTTTTTTTTTTTACAATCTGAGCCTTCTTTCGGCAATAAAACAAGTAGTTTTACTCACCCATAGCATTTTTCTGTCAATTGGAGCAGTATCGCAGAACTTATGTTGAGCCGTTTTGTTCTAGTAATGATCCCGTATCCGTTAACATGGTGCTCGTATCATATGCTCGGGGCATTACTTTGCGGTGTCCAAATAACACAAACTTTAGCACTTTTCAAATCATAGAAGCCCGATGTCTTAATGTAAGATTTCGTTTGAAGCAAAAGTGGCCTGTAATCCGAGATTTATCCATAGTTTTCAGCTTTGCATTTCATGTTTGGGTCCCGGGAGCTGATAGCACAGTCCGCGCATGCGCACTGGCGTCCTCATCTACTCGAAACTATGGCTAAATCTCGGATTACAGGCCACTTTTGCTTCAAACGAAATCTTACATTAAGACATCGGGCTTCTATGATTTGAAAAGTGCTAAAGTTTGTGTTATTTGGACACCGCAAAGTAATGCCCCGAGCAAATGATACAGCACCATGTTAACGGATACGGGATCATTACTAGAACAGAACGGCTCAACATAAGTTCTGCGATACTGCTCCAATTGACAGAAAAATGCTATGGGTGAGTAAAACTACTTGTTTTATTGCCGAAAGAAGGCTCAGATTGTAAAAAAAAACACGTTAATTTGCCTTTAAGTAACAACATTGAGTACTTCTTCCACCACTGACCCTTTCAAGCTTTCAAACTTGTAATAGTCTTATTTTTCCTATGGTTTATGGCAGAATGAGAGGGAGGGAGATTTACTCTGATAACACAGCTGAGATATTATATCCCAGCTCCACGCACCAATCAGGGCCTGTTCTCACAATTGTTCCAAACTCCCCCATATGTTCCAATCTGATCTTCAGTGAGGTTGACAATATCAGTTTGCAGCAGAGGGTTAATCCTTTGATCCCCTCACTGTGCTTGCTGCATGTTAGCTGCACATACACACATTCAACGCACTGGCCCCATCCCACCACCGGGGACACACTCACACTCAATACAGCCAATTAGAGCAGGAAGCGTTTAGTGATTCATGCAACATTTGAAGCATCCCGGTGGACCTCCTTCAACCCATTCTCCACTCGCTCCTCGTTCCCCTGCTATCACTCATCCTCGTAGCGTCAGTGCGTGTTACCGGCAGATGAGGAGAGGGCTTCATCATGATAGAGCCCATTTAGCAGCAAGTGTGCCACAGTTCAACACATGATCTAAAGAGCTTCCCAGTGAGGCATTGGTCCTGACTTACATACATTATAGGTCTCTGCTAGTTACATGTGTTTGAACGAGATGTCATTTATTAGAACAGAATATGGATAGACTTAGGGCAGGGAAATATGGTAAATGAATGAATCAGTTTTTCATTTTTTTTTCTCATAATCTTGATTCAACTGTGTTTTTGTTTCTTTTCAGAAACAAAATCAAAATGGTGCATTGATTTAAAGAACATAAACAAGATATACAGCTCTAGGAAAAAAAAAAAAAAGAAACCACTGCATTTTTTTCCGAAATCAGCATCTCTACATGTATTACAGCCATTCCATTCCAGCGTCTGTTGAATTTCAACACAAACACAAAGCTGAGCTACTTCAGTTCTTGCAACAGGAGTGGAATAAAGTCACCCAAGAATAATGTGAAAGACTTGTGGAGAGCATGTCAAGACACATGAAAGCTGTGATTAAAAATAAGGGTTATTGCACCAAATATTGATTTCTGAACTCTTCTTAACTCATTCACTGCCGGCCTGTTTTCAGAATTCTATCCCCCAGAGTGCCACAGGTTTCAGTAGAATTTCACTGATTTTCCAAGACCCACAGAATACTGAGTTCTTTGACTATATAAACATGGGACACATCAAAATAAAGTGTCGACTCTCTTCTTTCACCTGGAAAAAAAAATATGTTTCTAACCTTTTCGGTTCTCAAATAACTGATAGTAGAACATAGGGAAGTTTCAGCAAAAACACTGTTTTTTGAGCAAGAAATGGAGAAAACGAGCGTTTAGTTCAGAGAAGGATTTCGAGCAGATCAGTGACTTTGACATCAATATTTATCGATTTAGTGACACCTCAAACATCTAAAATAACAGAGAAAGAGATTTTTGATGACAAAGTACATTTTTTATTTACAAATATAAGAATATAAGGCTCTGTGAATTGAAAATTCGTTCAAATCAATAGTGCCAAGAGATGTTTACAGGATATAATATCTTTTCCTATAAAATAGAACTTTGTTGAGGATTTGTCTGAGGCCCAGAGTACAGACCCATAATAAAAACTAATACACACACACACACACACACACACATATATATATGTACATACACACAAGCCCATGCATAAACCTTTACACACACACAGCTACACACGCACACGCGCGCACGCACGCACGCACACACGCACACACGCACACACACACACACACACACACACACAACTTCATTCATTACAAATACCATACAGCAGTATAACTGCTCCAAGTCAGTAAACTTCTTCTTTGGAGCTGTCGTAGTTCTGAGGAGACTCCCTGATCCGCGCAGCGCACACATGACACGCCCCCTCCTCGAGCACAGCAGATCTCTGCTCAGACCTCGCTGCTTGATCCGGCTTGTCTCTGCGATCCTCTGATCCAGGATCCTGGGTCCCAAGAGCGATCTGATCGCTCCATAGGCGCTGATCAACAGTTGTCTGCTTTTCCGGGTTCTCTGGCCTCGCCATCTTACTACTCTGGCCAATACACCATACACACACTGCACTCCTCCTTTCTTCCCCGGCTCTGATCGGCTAATAATGATACAACATCGCCATCTACAGGTTGAGAGATGTGAATTACACCTCAAAAGTTGCTCCAGGCCGTAACCTAGCAACCCCCGCTGAAAAAAGCAATTGACGTCTATAGACGTCACGGCACTCAACGGTTGGATTCGAGGGGACGTCAATAGACGTCTCCGGCACTGAATGAGTTAAGTGTAAACATTAGTATTATGTTGTTTTGAAATGAATTTGATCTTGTCTCTTTGCATTGATTGAGGTCTGAAAACATGTATCTTTTTTGTTATTTTGACCGTTTGTCACTTTCTGCAAATAAATGCTCTAAACTATAATATTTTTATTTGGAATATGGGGGAAATGTTGTCAGTAGTTTATAGACTCAAACAAAAATGTTCCTTTTGTCCAAACACATACCTATAAGTAGTAAAATCAGATAATCAATTCATAATTTTGCAGTGGTCTCTTATTTTTTTCCAGAGCTGTATTAAGGTATCATTAGCTTACCAAAGAAAGTCAAGGTACTACTACTACTACTACTACTACTACTACTACTACTACTACTACTACTACTACCACCACCACTACTACTACTACTACTACAAAGAAATTAAAGGTACCCAGCCCTATTACACACATTCTTTTACTTACCAAGGATTGGCTACACACCTCTTCATTAAAAAGGCACAACTGAATATCAGTTGTGATTAAAGTTCAATAGCACAACCCTAGATAGATCCAATAGAATAAGTTGACGTCTAGCCAAAAAATGTATGTATATGGCTGCTTACAATAAAAACATACCTAAAATAGTTATGCCACTAATACCATATAATAAATTCAGCTATGTGATGTCCAAGGTAAACTGAAAATGACAAGTTTGTCTGTTTCCTGCGTTACGGATGACTGCTTTTCAATCACCTAAAACTGAGAATGTCAGATGTCATGTTCCTTAGGTCAGCAGGAGGTGTGAGTGTGTGGAGGAAGCGGAGGAGTGTCATTGTATCCTCATCCGATCGTAGCTATAATCACATTCACCTGACCGTGTGCAATAATATCTGTATGCTCATGAAGCGAGAATTTTGAAGCGAGATATCTTGCTACAGAGATACACTGTGATAAACAATAATATTCAAACTAATGCAAGATAATCCCAATGAACAAGTATCAGTTTCATTTAAAAGACCTGAGCTGCAACAAATAAATAGCAGAAAGAAGCCGTAATTATCCATAGAATTGATTTATTCAACCCTCTACAACTCAGATCTTATTGCATCACAACAAAAATACCCCAAATCTTACCACTTTTACAAAGAAAATGTACACATGATAAATATTGTTCCAGCTTTCATATAGAGAACGATAAGTCGATGTAGTAATAATCATGACAGGCCTAGACTCATGATCAAGCCTTAAAACCCTCTTATAACACAAGCTTGCAATTTCATACAATAAAACGTTAATTCAACTGTGATATTATGGCTTTGCTGTTGTGTTTTTTGTTGCCACTTTACCAGCTGTTTATGTATTTTGTCCATATGCTGCACTGTGCATAACAATCGACATAGCCACTTATTGATCTGAATTGATCGTTTTTGTCGCCTTATAGATTTACTCTACTGGCACAGTGTTGTGTTAGATTGTCTATTGTATTTTAATAGTTCTTTATCTTGATTTTGATGTTATTTTAAGATGAATTTGATCTTGTTTCTTTGCATTGTTTGAGGTCTGTAAACATGTATTTTATTGTTATTTTGATCATTTGTCATTTTCTGCAAATAAATGCTCTAAACGATAATATTTTTATTTGGAATTTGGGGGAAATGTTGTCAGTAGTTTATAGACTCAAACAAAAAATATTCATTTTGCCCAAACACATAACTCTAAGTAGTAAAATCAGAAAAACTGATAATTTTGCAGTGGTCTCTTTTTTTGTTTTTTTTTCCAGAGCTGTATATTTACCTTTATTCTGAACTCATCCTCATCCTTTTAAAGAGACCAGCAACAGTAACAGTACAAGACAAATTTTAAAAGACACCTATATTTGTGTCTCCACATCAACATTGCAGTGGATTTTATATTTGTGAGAAAATAAGATTACATTTTTCAAAGTTTTCAGGCTGCAGACCAAATTGTACATTCTTTTGGGAGCACTTGTATTTACATTGTTCATGAAATGCTCAAATACAAGTTTTTGTTGCAGGGAAAAATACAAATATTACAATTTCTTTCCGAACAAACAATGCAGAAAAAAAATCCACTGGCCTAGTACTTACAGAGTGCGGTACTTTCCATATTCTTCTGAAACATTCATAACTCTATATCAGGGCTTTTCCAAACATGCAAAACGTGCCACACACAAAAATCAATAATAATATAAAAAATATATATATAAAATAAAGTTTTGTGAAAAATAAAATACTAAAGGTTTTACCAACATGGCTCTGCAGTACTGAACCAGAATCAAAACTGGGACAAGACTAGATCCAATTGGGACTATCTGAACAAGGACTATCTCAGAGTTAAACAGAACTAACTGTCTTACCCCTTCCCCTACTCCTTTATCTACATCTTTGTCTCGCCCCTCGATACTGAGCTGAGAGGGCTCGGGGTACGAATGTTCCCCTAAGAAATGGGACGCCACTCGATTACCGTTTGCGTCATCATCCCTTGCCTCTACCTGGCTGCTACGTCTACAGAGGCGACGCAAACAAACATAAACAAATGTCAAGGATTATCGGGTGCCTCAGCTCTACAAAAAAAAAAAAAATCTTGTTTATACATGAAAGTTTAATGAAAACGATGACGTCGGCTAAACAGACATCACTACAATTAAAACCACTAAAAGTAACGTTGAACATAATTGTAAGCCATGCTAAACTGTTAATAGATAGCTTGTAGGTGTACCCCTTCGCTCCAAGACTGGTCGAGAGCTTACTTCGTTTCAAGGGGTATGTAGCCCTCAGTCGTGGCCCTAGCCCTTTATCAAAATTAGAATCGGGACACCCCTTGCCCTCACATGAACGCGCAAAACCAAGAGGTAGGGGTAAGACGAAGGGGTAAGACAGAGAAATGTGACGCAGCCTAACTCAGAAGGAAACCAAGTCTAAAGCAGAATGAAATGAGGACTAAACCACTAAACCAAGAGAAATTCTATTTTGTGCTTGGTGGACCTGTTCCCTCTTAGCACCCAAAAAACAATGTAGCTCAGGAGCGCCCAACATTTGTCAGTAGCTGAGGGATTCGAGCATGTCATCACAACAGAACTGCCCTTGCCACATCAGTTTGGGTTCACCTTGGGGAGACAGCATAAGGGTCACTCCCACAGAGAGGTCCATGCAAGCTACCAACTTCATTTACATTTTTTTTTTCCATCTAGTTTATATTCCTCACTATACATTCCAACCTGCTTATTTTTTCATCCAATAAATTATAGCTTTGAATCTTGTAATTAGCCCACAGAAATAGCGTACTCCCCAGAGATGCGAGCAGTTGTTATTGTTATTATTATCATGATTAGTGTTATCGGCCTGTCTGTACCATAAATATCCATGCTGCAAACCGGAGAGGAGCTTGGGTGCAAATAAGGCCTTTGTGACTGGTCTGAAAAGGGTTCTTTAGCACTACAACATCAGCTCATGTCTAATTGGTCTATTGACAGCATTAAAACATAGCACCAGAGAACGGACCACAGCTACTTGACGATTTCTATTCATAATTTACACTTCATATTTTACACCCTCTGTTTATTCCTGGGCTTGAAAGTACAGAACTCTGAGGGGGAAACTATTTTGATTTATAAATAAAATGTAGAGCAGGTAGGTAGCTTCTCATTGCAGCTATTTCGAACAACAAAGGCAAATGTGGTGCGTTTTTGCAGGGCTTTTAGGAGAGTTCTTTGGAGGCGTAACAAGTCAGTGGTCTTTAGCGTCTACGTAACAGTCTGTATACTGCCAGAAATTTGTTAAAATGGGGTAAATTCAGAATCAGAATATTGATTTTGTTTGTGACTTGTTTTGCGTATCTAACATTTGGTTGAGCTTTCATATTACTATTACTATTAGATTTTTTTCTTTCCATAATCAAGCAGTCCTAACAAGAAAATCTTTTGAAAATTGCCAGAAAAACACTGGATCAAGCAATACAACAATAAATAATAATGTAATCAAAGCTATACAAATATTGTTAATTTCAACAAAAATTACTCAGTTCAAGAAATTTTACTTTGCTTTTTTCTGTCAATATTTGTGTAATATCTAACTCAATCTAACGTAACATGTTAAAAGTGCACTGTGCAACTTTGCTTCGTCTGGAATGTTCTGTGGTATGACTTAACATATCCATCTCACATTTATTCATTACGGGTGTTTCTATTGCTCAAAAATACAATAATTCCTTCTGTGAATAGGGGCGAAAGATTTAGAAGGTTTACTCTATACTGTGGAACATTCTTCATTTCCATAAAGACCAGCTGGTGTCAGAATACAGTGGTCCCTCGTTTATTGGGGTGGTTACGTTCTAAAAATAACCCGCAATAGGCAAAATCCACAAAGTAGTCAGCTTTATATTTTACAATTATTCTACATGTTTTAAGGCTGTAAACGCTTCACCAAACACATTATAAACGTTTCTCAGACTGGCATTAAAGATCCCATGACATGGTACTTCTTGATGCTTTTATATGGCTCCTTAATGGTTCCCTAATACTGTAAATGAATCCTTCTTCAAAATCAACACTCAGTGCATGAGAAACAGAGATAAGCTGAAAAAGAGTCATTTTCCTCACTCAGAACACTCTATAATGGGCGTTGTTGCTTGAATGCAAATGAGGAGGAAAAAGCTGGCCAATTGTAGAAGGTGGGGGCGTGGCTAAACGCTCCGCTGTCTCTCTGTGCGCTCTCTGATCCATTTCCTTGTTTTTGCACGGGGGGAGAGAGTTAGAGTGTTCCATTGAAAAATAAACACATTTCCACATAAAATAAAATTAAACCACTGCTGTTCAAAGGTCCAGAGGCTCAGATAAAGGACTTCCGAGCCTAGAAACACTCGCAGGTGCCTCCAGGCAAATAAAAAAACGCATTTCGCATTGCGTAGCGCATTCACAGTCCAAACTCTCTGGGCGGGATATACAGGGACGCTGAGCGGAGACAGAGGGAGGGGCTGGAGCTGCATTTGCCGATCTGACGTCAAAAAGGTGCCTTGTCCGAACTCGCCCGTTTCAACACTGGTTTTGTGTAACGCAGAAAAGGATCGCAAATGCTCAGTTTAGACATTTCGCAACTTTTAGCCATGGGGAGGGCCTAAACAGGGTAGGGGAGCTCACATTAACGTTCAAAAACCTCAGAAAGTGAAAATTTCATGCCATGGGACCTTTAACATTTTCTCGCATTTCTCTCTTGTTTAAACATTCAAACTTTCGTAGATTTTCAAAAAAAAAAAAAAAAATTAATAGTGACTCGTGTATTTCTCAGATCCTCTAACTCGTCCTGGCGCTGCTCCGCTGTCGCATCTTTTTCCACTGAAGGCCTTGGTGCAGGTGTCTTTTTCCGAGTGAAGAACATGGTTATGGGTATTTGTTGGCGCTCTTTTTTTCTTTTGGGTGAGAAGATTCTTATAAACAGACATGCCACCTTTGATTATATTTGAGAACTTTTCGTCGATATTGTGGGTTTTGTTGGGGAGAAAACTTGCAAATATACAGCACTTCAAAGTCACACTGCTCGTGATCGAACATTTATATAAATTTGGCAAGTTGAACACATTCTGTACTGTACAGGAAACATGGCACGGAGGAGAATGACGGACAAATCGGCAAAGGTCTAGAGTCCCTTAGCCAATCAGGATGCAGAACACAATATAAAAAAACTGGAATAAAAAAATCCACGAAACAGCGAGGCCGCGAAAGGTGAACCGTGTTATAGCGAGGGACCACTGTACCACAATAAACTGTCAAGTCACACCCAAAACTCTAGCTAACTTCCTCCATGCCTTTCTGCTGTGGTCAATCCAAACCCTTATAATCCCAATAAGATAATTAATCAGCTAACAAAATTCTGGCCTAAAACACAATCAACCAAAGGCTTACAACACTGACATTGATCTGTTTGCAATACAGTGAACCCTCGCTGTATCGCGGTTCACTCTTCGCGGCCTCGCTGTTTCGCGGATTTTTTTTTCCAATTTTTTTTTTTTTTTTTTTCAATTTTTTTTATAGTGTAACTTTTTTTTTACAGTGTAACATTCTGTCCTGCGCCCTGATTAGCTAAGAGACTAGACCAGGACTAAACCAGGTCTAAAGCAGGTCTAAACCAGGACTAAACCAGGTCTAAACCAGGACTAAACCAGGTCTAGACCAGGGATGGTAGGGACAGAGTCTCAGATGTCCTTCACGAGAGCGCCTGGGTGACAGGAGGTGTGGCCTTTGTTTACTTGCACGAGCCATGGAAGAGAGTGCGAGCCGGACCATGGAAGAGCCAAGAATCAACATGGACTCTTCCAAGAATCAACATGGACGGGCCCGCTGCGGCGTCCGGGGGAGCCGCAGCGGGGAGAGGACACTCGCGCGCACTGTGGAGACAGTGGCTCTTCCCCGTGAGAGGACGAGAGGACGAACCCAACCCCGTCCTAGAGAGCTGTGGAGTATTGGCGACGCATTGATAGCGGTCTGATTTTGGAGCCGGGGTGAAATGCAACCAACTCTTGTGAGCGCAGGTTAGTCTTACCTGGTCTTGTGGTGCTCAGAGGCGTCTGTTAGCGGTTCGGCACTGTTAGCAGTGGCTTGAGTCTTGCCCAAAATGATATCCAGGTCGCTTTCCACTCGACTTTCGCACATGGCATGGATATGTGGTACCAAAACAAACGCACGTGCCCGCGCGCACGTGCCCGCGTGTCACGTGCCCCCGCCCCACTATTAATATATTTTAATGAAAATCTACAAAAGTTTGAGTGTTTAAACAAGAGAAAAATGTGAGAAAATGTTAATACCAGTCTCAGAAAGGTGTATAATGTGTCTGGTGAAGCGTTTTCAGCCTTAAAACATGTAGAATAATTGTAAAATATAAAATTGTCCTACTTCGCGGATTTCACTTATTGCGGGCTATTTCTGGAACCTAACCCCCGCGATAAACGAGGGTTCACTGTACTACAAACAATAGAATTTCTGAATACAGATAAAACGCACTCTTTTATGTAGAAGAAACAGAGCAATGTCATGTTATACTTGGATTGCATCTTCCGCCACACTCAGTAATGCCGACTGCTGAGAGGAAGGCCTCCTGCTGAGCCCTGTCTATTGTAGTATTCTCAAGAGATTGTGGGCCAATGTAGACTAGGCTGTTTTGCAGATACAACATAGCCCTCTGTTTTGTATGGAAGTCAGTGCCTTTTGTACCTATCTCAAGTTCAATGTAGGCAAATGACAGAACGCCTTGTATTAATTCATGTTGACATTGGTAAGAACCTGTGAAATCCCTTGTAGTGAAAATTATGTTTGGGGACATTGCCCAGTGGCATGTTTAACACATAGTATACAGCTTTGGAAAAAATAAAAAATAAAAATAAGAGACCACTGCAAAATGATCAGTTTTTCTGATTTGACTACTTATAGGTATGTGTTTGGGCAAAAGGAACATTTTTGTTTGAGTCTATAAACTGACAACATTTCCCCCAAATTCCAAATAATAGTATGAAAGTGGAGTGTGCGTGAGTGTTGGAGGTGGTCGGAGAGGCCGATGGCGCAGATTGGCAGCCTCGCTTCCGTCAGCCTGCCCCAGGGCAGCTGTGGCTACAGAAAGTAGCTTACCACCACCAAGTGTGGAGTGAATGAACGGTGAACTGTGGAGCGCTTTGGGATGAAAAGGCATGTCATGAAAGGCGCTATATAAATGCAATGGAGAAAAAAATAAAAATAAAAATAAAAAATAAAAAATAAAAATAAAATATCATTTAGAGCATTTATTTGCAGAAAATGACATGGTCAAAATAACAAAAAAGATACATGTTTTCAGTCCTCAAACAATGCAAAGAAACCAGATCAAATTCATTTTAAAACTACATAATACTAATGTTTACACTTAAGAAGAGTTCAGAAATCAATATTTGGTGCAGTAACCCTTATTTTTAATCACAGCAAATAGCATAATAAAAATCATATCACTAAACACTTTTAAAACTGCTGCTAAGAACTACTGTTGCACATTTATTTTATTTTTTTATCTTTATTTTCAATGCACATTCCATTGCACATTTTGATGCAAACTGCACATTTTTGGACATCTGTAAATAGGTATTTATTCTTTGCACTGCTTTTAGATTTTGTGTTAGTTTTTGTATTGTCTTTATATTGTATTTTGTACACTGTCTTTTTTTGCACTGCTTGGCCAAAGAGAAACGGAATTACGATTCAATGTATGTCGAACACATAATTGGCAGAATTGACAATAAAGTTGACTTTGACTTTGATATAGGCCTTCTTAATCATATGATGCGTTGTTGGTGTTATGTAATCTATATTGTTGTTTTGTTCATCTCTACTCTGAATAAGCAAATTTATTACAAGTAATTATGCTTATCTCATATTTTTACCTTGTCATGGTAACTGCAGTTGCATATCTCCGCTCGCATCCACTTCTCACACCGCTGAAACCCCCTCCTTATCCTTTCAGCCCAGTCACATGACCCTTCGTCCTCCAAGTCCTTCACTAAAACGGTTCTCCAAACACAAGAGCTTCATTATACCCGGGCTCCATGCAAATCCACTGCAGACACACACAGTTTCCAATGACTGCTGAGAAGGTAGCAAAGGCCTTTGTCTGCTCATCTCCCACACGTCCTTCCCCAAGGTGAGACCCCCCGTGCCATTAGAATAGAAAATTAAGTATTTGGTGTGGTGTAATTAAACTGTGACCTTTGACCCCTGATGAAATCGCAGATGCATATTAAGACGAGATGTTATCTATCTGCTCCTGCATAGAGAAGCGCTGAGGAAGTGACAATCAGTGAGTAGTTTTTAACACAGATTGAGCCATCCACAAAACTGACAGATGTCTGCAGGTTAACTCTGTTATTCCAGAATTTGTCACAGGTAGGGGCGTGCACAAATATACAAATATTCAAAGTTCAAAGTCAGCTTTATTGTTAAAAACCATATGTACAGATTGCACACGCAGGATTTGAAATTGCAGCGCTCACTAGGCCCACAGTGAACATAAAACATAAATAATATAATAAATATAACCTAATAAACACCTAACACATCTAATACATCTAAACAATAAACATCTAATAAACAAGACAATAAACACCATGCCTAAAACATCACATATACCCTTAGCAGAAGTACAAGACAAACACAACGACTAAAACGTCACGTATACCCTTAGCAGAAGTACAAGACAAACACAACGACTAAAACGTCACGTATACCCTTAGCCAAAGTACAAGACTATAAACCCAATGATATACAGTATTGTGATACTAAATTTAGTGATACAGTATCGTTATCGTAGACTGCTGTATCAATATATCGCCAAGAGTATTTTTTGGCGTCTTTTAGCTTTTTTTTTTGTAATCACACTCCAATTTTATTCCTTATTTCGTGGAATGAAACTTGTTTTTGCAATACACTTGACATATTCATTGTTTTGATATTTAGAATAGATGTATTTCATATTAACTTTGCATGAGTAGTGGTTTAACAAAGAAATATAGTTACTAAAATGTATTTGGTTCTTTAAAAAACAGCATTATATCACAGAGTATCATACTGATACTATTACATGTAACGCCATACCATTATAATTGCATATCGTGAGTCGTGTACGGTGTATCGTATTGAATCGTGAGGAACCCTGTGACTAAAGGGTTACTCAAACATGTGTAAATGAAATAAAACACAATTTCACATATGTTTTTGAGGAAGTAAAAATATTCTAACATGGCTTAAAGCTCACAACAATTAATTTTGCGTAAATGGGACCTTTAAAGTAAACCATCCCATTCTAAGAGTTGTACCCCAGGTCTTTTCTTCGCTGTTATTATTTCTTTGACTAATGCAGCTCTATAGGCATACCATTTTGTTCTATGACACATGTTCCCCTCTCTATATGCATTGCCCACGTTTGTCCACATATAAATGATACATGTATTCTTGCTGCCGATTAATTCTTAACCCTTTCACCTTCTTTTCATGCTCTTCTTTTTCTTTTAAGGAAATCATGTGTGCTGAATGATATATTAGATATCCCATTGCTGCGTTTTTAGCATTTTGTGTCATACAAATTTTACATCGTGAAAGCTTTGTTATAAGTAAAATATTTTACGACTGTACTTATTTGAAATATCCAGTGTGATTTTTGTCACTGACCAATATTGACCAAATCAGCATAAAATAAAAAAAGCATGTCTTTCCAGTTAGATAAGATTTGACAACCAGTCCTCCGCTGCTTTGTTTGATGCGTGTACAAGTTTAAAGGGTCCATGTTATGCTATTTTCTGGTCTGTATAGGATAATGTATCCTCATCAAAAACATACCTGTAGTTGTGTTTTGTTTCAACCACGTCACGATATCACAAGGTGGAACAGAAAATTTTGATCTTGGGAGATGTAGACAGACTAATAATATAGGATTACTCAAATGTGTGAATGAAATAAAACACAACTCCATGTATGTTTGTGTAACATTCAAGCTCACAAGAGTCAATTTAGCATAACATAGGACCTTTAAAGTAAGCAGTATATAGCCTGCACTCATTCTGTTTTAAAAGAGGAACTACAATCACTGAACCTGGGTTACTAGTGCCTTAACCTGCAGACAGAGAACAAATTCACATTGGTGGTTAATGATTGACTGCAGGTAATGGGGTTAAAGTAATGAGGATTCAGGTCAGGGAGAGTCCATTTAGGTTCAAACTAAATGAGAGACTCATGTGAAGATCGTTCTGCTTTCTGAATGGATAATTGTCTTGACAACTATAACACCAAAGTGTGACCCGCCACGGGAAAAGCCGGCACAACTCGGGATAGTTGAATAATATTTGTGATTTTCTTTTCTTTTTTTTTTGCAAAATGTGCTAGTTGAGATCATGAAGAAGCCACTCCATGTTTCAGATAACAGCATTAGTTGCTTTAAAAGCATACATTTTGTCTTTGAAATTGGCTTGTTTTTCGGAAAGAAAAGGGCCGTGTGTAAATTACCATAATTACCATACCGGCACTACTGGCCAATCATGTGACAATTAGCACTCTTTTGTTTTCGCCTGTTCGCCTATCAGCTGTGAGCAGCTCGTGAATATTTACGCTGCATTTCAAGAGGATAAGGACAGTAACTGTAAATGCTACGTAAGAAGGAAGGAAAACTCTCTCCTCGGGACACGTTCGTTTCTCCGGAGCTCATGTACAGAATGTGGTCAGATTCTTTAGCTGCCAAAAGACTGTGGATAAGCGAATAATCGGACTACGAGGCAAACAGTAGTTACATCGGAGGTGACTGCATTCTCCTTCTTATGGGGTGAGTAAAGTGCCTCTAAACTTTGACACTACAGACATTAGGCCATGTTTAAATACTTCAGATTTCGTGCGGTCATATTATATACTTTTGATTTGCGATGGGTGATTAATGTGAATATGTGTGTGTACGTGTGTGTACATGTGTGTACAGGACAAAACCAGGACTAAAACAGGACATGATGGACATGATAGTTGTTCATGTTGTAATTATTACAGCATGAACACTACTGCTATTATGTCCAATGTTTTCTGCAATCAACTTTTTATTTTATTTTATTGTAATCAAGAATAAATCTACATTACAATTGCTATCAGTAGAAGCAATATTTGATTTTGACATGTCTATCTTTGTCTACTATCCGGGGACAAAATTAGGTTATGACTGAAATTTTTTATCTTACAATTCTTTGATTAAGATAATTAAAAGCAATATTTTCATCGAGTGACCACTTAACATTCCATTCCATCTCCAATTCATGATCTCTGATTAAATATGCGGAAATACTTTAATTATTACATCCACTATTGTTCATAATGAGACACAAATTAAGATATAATACTGGACTAGGAGGAGAATGCCCTGCAGCTTTCCTCACTCCAGCACTCGGAATCATCAGCGGGTTTAGCTTAATATGAATCTTGCAGCTACATGATTTTACATATGATTAATGATTATGGATGCCTTTTATTTCCACAGTAGTATCTGTTACTTTGAAATGCACAATTAGGTTCCCATGTTATCCCTTCATTGAACTATTACATTACACCTCATTTAAAAAAAAACAATGGATTAAGCGGTATCATAAAAACTTCAGATGGAAATACTATGGCTGTGTAATACAGTATTTTGATTCATGTAGGGTCGTATTGCGGATGGGGTGAGGCTATGAATAGAATCACTTAACTGACATAGGCTCCACACCATGGACAGAGTGGGATAATGGCGGTTGGGTACATCTTTGAACTGGCTCACATTGATTAGTGCGCAGTATTTACCACACAGAGTTCACATTAAAAACATCTCAAAAGCTCTTAATCTTGGCCTTAAAGAGGGGGCAGGGCAATGGCAATCAATAGTGTTAGCATTTTATTCATCCTCGCTTTTATCTCTGTCTGCCATTGTAATACAAGGACTTGAATGAGCACAAGAGGATCGCTGGGTAATTCTGAGAAAATGTCAGATGTGCGCCAATATCAAGGCTTCTGGCTTGCTATGTTAAAATGACATCTCCTCAAAAACATACCTAGAGTTGTTTTGTTTCATTCACACATGTTTATTAGTCTCCAAAGCTCAGAATATTCTGTTCTACCTTATGTCACAAAGAAGAAGTTTTCCAGGTAACAACTACCCTTTACTTTTAGTTCTGTAGAGATCGGAAGGTGTATGTTTAGTTTAAAAACACAGTGGATCACTTCCTTTATCACCACATGACATCACAAGGTGGAACAGAGTGTTTTCAGTTTGAGAAAGAACAAAATATGCACCGTTTTTCATGTTAAACATTCATTCACCCATTCATTCATTTTCATCCGCTTTTTCCGAGGCTTCGGGTCATGGGGGCAGCAGTCCAGACAGATCTGCTGTTCAGATCTCAGTGCACCGGACCCCATGGATCCTCCTGCGGGTGGTGGGTCCACGGGAGGACGGCCCCACGTCACTTGACGCAACCGGCCTTGATGTATCTTCTGTCATGGGGGTTACCAGTGTACGCAGACACTGGGGGCGAGGTGGGGCTAAGTTTCTTACCCAAGGACACAACATAACCTGTGGGTCAGTGGATCTGACCGCTCAGCCAATGATGATATGTCGAGAGCGGGATGTGTTAAACATGTCTGAATGAAATAAAACACAACTCCAGGTATGTTTTTGATGAGAAAACACAATTAAAACATGGATCAGAAAATAGCGTAATATTAACAACCTTTCTGATGTGGGCTACACCAATGTACTTGTCACTATGAAGTTGTTATTGCTTTGTCTAGAATGTTCCACTGTATGGCATTAAATATTTCTACCATTAATGTCATTATTGATGAAAAAAATGCCTTGCAAAACATGCATTCTTACTCGGGGTCGCCTATGGAGAGATCTGAACTGTAATTGGGCCTGTTGTGACCTCTAGCTTGTTTCATTGGCTATATCAAACTTTAAAGGTCCCATGGCATGATATTTTCACTTTCTGAGGTTTTTGAACATTAATGTGAGCTCCCCTACCCTGTTTAGGCCCCCCCCCCCCATGGCTAAAAGTTGCGAAATGTCTAAACTGAGCATTTGCGGTCCTTTTCTGCATTACACAAAACCAGTGTTGAAACGGGCGAGTTCAGACAAGGCACCTTTTTGACGTCAGATCGGCAAATGCAGCTCCAGCCCCTCCCTCTGTCTCCGCTCAGCGTCCCTGTATATCCCGCCCATAGAGTTTGGACTGTGAATGCGCTACAATGCGAAATGTGTTTTTTTATTTGCCTGGAGGCACGTCCGAGTGTTTCTAGGCTCGGAAGTCCCTTACCCGACCCTCTGGACCTCTGAAATACCAGTGGTTTAATTTTATTTTCTGTGTAAATATGCTTTTATTCATTGCAAAGTCTCCCATCTGTCTTCCTGTGTTAAACACGGAAGAGAGGAGACGAGCTGCGCTTCGAGCGGGGGAAACCCCCCCCCCCCCGTCCTTAGCCAATCTCTCTGTCCTTCTCATTTGCATTGAAGCAGCAACACCCACAATAAAGCATTTTAGACACATATCTAGCCTCATGAAGACTGTCAGAGTCATATCTCATGCAGTGATTGATTTTGAAGAAGGATTCATTTACAGTATTAGGGAACCATTAAGGAGCCATATAAAAGCATCAAGAAGTACCATGTCATGGGACCTTTAAGATAAGATAAGACTTTATTGATCTCACTTAGGAGAAATTCACTTGTCACATTAGCTCCAGGCAGTTAGTGCAAAATAAAGTTTGAACAAGAAATTGCATGCAGACAAGATAAGTAATAATAATAAAATAAGTAAATAAGAGAATATAGAAAAAAATTGCACATTTAGACTATATGGTGGAGTTATACAGTCTGATGGCAGTGGAGATGAAGGATCTGCGGTAGCGCTCCTTTTTGCACTGGGGGTGCCTCAGTCGGCTGCTGAAGGAGCTGCTCAGCTCCTCTACAGTCTGGTGCAGAGGGTGGGAGATGCCGTTAATGCCATAGTGTGAAACATTCAAGGCAAAACAACTATACTATTACTATTTGTGTATTCATTCATCATTCTGTCATCATAATTACTATATTAATTAATCGTTCAGTAAATGGAAGCTGGAAGAATATTTTGATACGAATTTTAAAACATAAAGAAGACCAAATAAACCTTGTTGGACTAATATATTTTGTGGCTCAATATTTATCATGTGTACATTTTCTTTGTAAAAGAAGATTTGGGGTATTTTTTTTGTTTGAATACAATAACATTTGAGCTGTAAAGAGTTAAATAAGTGACTTCTATGGGGAATTATCGCTTCATTCTGCCATTTAATTGTTTAATTGTCATCTCTACTGTCTACTTAAAAATGTCTTACTGGGATTATCTTGCATTATTGTTTTTGTGTCAGTGCCATAAAGTAGTTTCAATGTTATCACTTATCACAGTATATCTCTGTAGCAATATATTGTGTTTTCAAACGTTTTACTGTGACAGACCTAATTCATTCATTTATTCACACAAACAAACATATCAATATATTACACCCAAATGTTTTACACTTCACATATTTACTATTCACTTGCCTGTGTCCAGTGCTTCTGCTCAGACGTGTGCACAGTGGTCAGGGATAAATCACACGGCGGCTGCCTTATTAGGAGAAATGAGAGAATCTATCATGCTGACAGACTGCGCTTTATCTGCGCCAGGACCCACTGATTCATTAACAGTGCAGCAGCGTTGGACCGGGCCTGCCGTATGTAGCGTATGTACCATGTCATCGTAAATGTTGAAAGTGTATGTTAAAAGTGGAGATTCTGCATAGCTTCACACATGGACACTACTTTAGACACACACACACACGTTTTTCTCATTACCTGGACAGTAGTGGCCCGCAGCAAGATGGTGGCACTAGAACTCCCAGTCTCATTACTTCATGCATATGGCTTCTACTATCACATAGGATTAGACTGTGCGTTTTGACATGGCTTTGTTCTGTCCAGGTAAAGCCTAAGTCTAAAGGGGTGGAATTTTTTTTTTTTTGGAAGAACCGGTTTTTGTTGCAGTTGTGGTTGTCATTATGAAACAGCACACAGTACATTATAATACACTTATGACTTCTGATTTGACTTGTCGGTGAATTTGTGTGCCTATAGCTGTCGACAAACATTTATATTTAAACTTTAGACTTTATCAAACACTTGAAAGTTGAAAGAAATGTGAGATGTCAGTTCGGATACCAGAGCAGTGCACTATGTAACTTTTCTGGTAGGGGGGTCTGACTGCTTTTTTTCCAGGAGATGTTATTACTTTGTCTGGAATGTACCACAATATGGTATTAAAACTTCCAAAAAAGAGAAAGTTTACCGCACAATTGTTTGACTTTATTCTTTATTACTAGGTTAGAGCGAACAACATGTTTCGCCTCTACAGCGTCATCAGGTTCGCAAGAGATATATTAAAAAACATGACTTTAAGAAAAAAACAAAACAAAACATGTGACCGTATGGTATTTAATCGCACCTGGCACTACTCGGGCGAACCTGATGACGCTGTAGAGGCGAAATGCGTTGTTCGCTCTAACCTAATAAAGAATAAAGTCAAACAAACCTTCTCTTCTTTGGAATTGTTGAATGCTCCTGCTGGTTCCAACACCTGGAAGCTGTGCATGGACTCTTGAACTTTTGATGGTATTAAAACTATCTATCTAGTAGGCTTGTCATGATAACAAATTATGAAACCAAATCATGAAGCAGAATTATCTCCCAAACAGTATTCTAAATGTAAAATATTGTTAAAAAAAATATGAGCTGCAATACTTTATTAGTTAGTTTGAACCTAAAATGAGTCCTAGAAGTTCATAATAATTCAACCTAACAAAAAGTACCCCACTAGTACGAATAAAGAGTCTTCACGTTAAATAATGACCCCCAAAAATGTACTTTTACTATATATCGGTCTATTTATGTCGATATATCAGGTGCTCTATCACTAAATAATATCTTTACAAATTCTCATGCTTACTTTGGACAGTGTCTATACTATAACTGTATGGCAACATAATAATAATAATAATAATAATAATAATAATAATAATAATAATAATAATAATAATAATTTAATTTAACCAACATGCATTGAAACTAAGCTGGAGGAGCAGGACTGACCTAGAAACAGTGACTCTATTGTGTCCTTTTTACACAGATAAAAAGTTTATTCAGTGCTCCAAGAAAAGTTGTAATTATGGTCAGGTCAGCATGAGAGCAGATCCGACAGCAAACAGAAAAAGGACATTGTGTGATGAGCTCCAAAGACAGGGTTTGGTGAGCTTTGGCCAGGACCTGTTCCATCTGTCCTCCTTCTCCAGTCTGCACACACATATTCAGCTTTTCTTCTGCCACAGCGGCAATAACTGTAAACCCATTTCTGTTTAAAATGGTGCATTAATGAGTGATAATTAAATAGATTTAATCCTTAAAGCGGAATTAAACTTTTTAACTACTAAACTGTGTATATGGTGTTTGAATAGCATCATCTGCTGTTGCCGATGTGAGTGTAAACATTGCAAATTTTCAGCTTTGTGGTTAAAAAAAATGTACAAAAATGGGTATGTCTTTGCTCCAGTGACCACTGCAGCTTCAGGTACTTGGTGACATCACTCAAGATTACCTCCTCTCCGCAGAGTTTACCTGTAACTTGACCTCCATGGGTATTGTGGGATTTCATTATTTGATACATGTGTATTTACTTGTGTATACTGTAATCTCTATGTACAAGTATACTGTGACCGTTTACCTAGTTTTCCTGTATTTTGCAACCTAGACTGTGGTAAACAACCTAAGTATAACCATATACTTTTCCATAGTGTAATGGGATATCCACTTGTTCCTATCCATCAACTATCGGCTAACTTTAACTGTTGGTTAACTGCTACTATTGGCTAACTTTTGGGAGCTTATGTCACTGCATATCACAATCCTGTATTTTAGACAGCAGTTGTGTGTGACCAGTGTGAGTCGAGGGGACATGGTCATGTGAGGTGACACGATGGTGCAACAGCAAGATGTCCTGATGCCATATTACGTTTGTATTTCTGCCTAATTCAACATTAAAATGCTAATAACCTCAATCTACAGACTATGCCCTTTTCTGATCCGTTTCTGAAAGCTCACAGTACAGTGAACCCTCGCTGTATCGCGGTTCACTCTTCGCGGCCTCGCTGTTTCGCAGATTTTTTTTTCCAATTTTTTTTTCCAATTTTTTTCCAATTTTTTTTATAGTGTAACTTTTTTTTACAGTGTAACATTCTGTCCTGCGCCCTGATTAGCTAAGAGACTAGACCAGGACTAAACCAGGTCTAAAGCAGGTCTAAACCAGGACTAAACCAGGTCTAGACCAGGGATGGTAGGGACAGAGTCTCTGATTTCCTTCACGAGAGCGCCTGGGTGACAGGAGGTGTGGCCTTTGTTTACTTGCACGAGCCATGGAAGAGAGTGCGAGCCGGACCATGGAAGAGCCAAGAACATGGACGGGCCTGGCCCGGACGCCGCGCGGCGTCCGGGGGAGCCGCAGCGGGGCGAGGACACTCGCGCGCACAGAGGAGACAGTGGGTCTTTTCCCCTCACGAACCCGACCCTGTCCTAGAGAGCTGTGGAGTATTGGCGACGCATTGATAGCGGTCTGATTTTGGAGCCGGGGTGAAATGCAACCAACTCTTGTGAGCGCAGGTTGGTCTTACCTGGTCTTGTGGTGCTCAGAGGCGTCTGTTAGCGGTTCGGCACTGTTAGCATTGGCTTGAGTCTTGCCCAAAATGATATCCAGGTCGCTTTCCACTCGACTTTCGCACATGGCATGGATATGTGGTACCAAAACAAACACACGTGTCCGCGTGCACGTGTCAGCGCGCACACGTGTCCGCGCGCACGTGTCCGCGTGTCACGTGCCCCCCCCCCCCACTATTAATATATTTTAATGAAAATCTACAAAAGTTTGAGTGTTTAAACAAGAGAAAAATGTTAATACCAGTCTCAGAAAGGTGTATAATGTGTCTGGTGAAGCGTTTTCAGCCTTAAAACATGTAGAATAATTGTAAAATATAAAATTGTCCTACTTCGCGGATTTCACTTATTGCGGGCTATTTCTGGAACCTAACCCCCGCGATAAACGAGGGTTCACTGTATACAGCTCTGGAAAAAAAATAAGAGACCACTGATTTTACTACTTATAGGTATGTGGTTGGGCAAAAGTATCATTTTTGTTTGACTCTATAAACTACTGACAACATTTCCCCCCCAATTTTGTCTTAATTTCCTAACTTTACATCACACTTCCTATTGTCAATGACTGTTCCCCTTATTTTAAATGGGAATCCAGCCTGTAAGAATAAGTTTTCCAGTATTGCTCTCCTGCTAAGCACTATAAGTGATAGGTGTAAGACGTCAACACAGTACAGAAGTAAACAGGCGTCCCCGATGACTTTGGAGAACTCAAAAAACATGGCATGAAACTCAGGAGCAGAGACCAATGTGGAAACAGTATAGTGACTAATGAGTGCAAAATTGACTCTTGTGAGCTTTAAGCCGTGTTATACTGGTGTTACCTCATCAAAAACCTACGTGGAGTTGTGGTTTGTTTCATTCACACATGTTTGAGTAAGTTAACATCCACCTTTTACCTTTAGTTCAGTACTGGCATCTACAGGGCTGAAATTATGAAAATGATTCCAGTGAAGTGTTTTCTATTAAAGAGAAGAACGCAGCTTAAATATGCAGTGTTTGGTGTTAAACATGTGTGAATTAAACAAAACACAACTTCAGATATGGTTTTTGATGACATTATAACATACAGCTTTGGAAAAAAAAAAAAAAAAGAGACCACTGCATTTTTTTCTGAAATCAGCATCTCTACATGTATTACAGCCATTCCATTCCAGCGTCTGTTGAATTCCAACATAAACACAAAGCTGAGCTACTTCAGTTCTTGCACCAGGAGTGGAATAAAGTCACCCAAGAACAATGTGAAAGTCTTGTGGAGAGCATGTCGAGACACATGAAAGCTGTGATTAAAAATAAGGGTTATTGGACCAAATATTGATTTCTGAACTCTTCTTAAGTGTAAACATTAGTATTATGTTGTTTTAAAATAAATTTGATCTTGTTTCTTTGCATTGTTTGAGGTCTGAAAACATGTATCTTTTTTGTTATTTTGACCATTTTCTGCAAATAAATGCTCTAAACGATAATATTTTTATTTGGAATTTGAGGGAAATGTTGTCAGTAGTTTATAGACTCAAACAAAAATGTTCCTTTTGCCCAAACACATACCTATAAGTAGTAAAATCAGAAAAACTGATTATTTTGCAGTGGTCCAGAGTTGTAGATCAGAAAATAGCGTAATATGAGCCCTTTAAATCAAAAGTAGAATTAACTGAATATTCAGTGTTAAATTTTATAGGGTGAAAGTTTAGGGAGGGTAATTTTGACAAAAAAGTTATAACCTTTTTTCCCCAGATTATGGCTATCCATAAGAAATGTGCTAAAACGAGCCTGTATTGTTTTATTATAGACTTTGCATATTTTCCATGGGGTTTAGTGGCTTAGTGAATAGAGCATTCATCCACTAACTCACAGGTCCGTGGTTCAATCCAAATTATTGTGTGTAAGTATTTTACCACTACTGAGCCCGGGGAATACATATTTAGTGCACTGAGTGATGTGAATGAATGAATAGTGGCGGTGGGAAGTACTCTTTGCTTACTCTTCCCACTGTGAGTTAAGGCGAATTCACAATAAAATTGAAGTGGACTCAAGTTGCACCGTTCTATCATTTTCTCAGCTGGTGTGGTAATTGGATACTGATTTGAAGTGTTTTGTGAATGCACTCTGTCTACAAATGACACTGTTCTGACAACACATGACAATGTAAGAAAAAGAAGATTACATTTTTGAATTGTGTATTTCTTACATTCTCATGTGATTGAACTGTTTTCATTTTTTGTGGTATATGCATTCAAAATACCAGATTTCATGCATATTTTTTGATTCATAGTTCCAATAAAGTTCCAATAGTTTCATCTAAATCAGATGTTACTGTTGTACTCTTATTTACTGTTACTTGAGTATAGGGATGACGGTGATGCTGAAAAAAATGCTGGATCAGATATCGGCTTCCCGGATGGATACATAAATTTATGATAAAAGGAGAAGTTCAATTTGTCAACTGGACAAAGTTTGTTTGGTTGAAGACGTTTCGTCGCTCATCCGAGAGACTTCTTCAGTTCTGGTTCTAGTGCTGGTTAGTCCCTGTTTATATCTAGCTGCAGGGCGGAGCTCACTACACTGAAATCCTTCTGAAACTATCTCAGCTAATTTATATATTTTGTTTCCCTGGCGTCTCGTTTAGCATCTCTATTTAGCCCTATGAGAAGCTCACTGCTCTGAAATAGCTCTGAAACTATCCCCTCATTTGTTCCTTTTGTTATTCGAATATTTAGCATCTCTATTCAGACTACATACCGTCTCCACCCTTCTGTCCCTGACTCGTCTGCCTTAATGTTTTTTTTTTTTCCGTCTGTTATGACTTGGTTTAAGAATCGAATTATAAATGGGAGACAAGTTATGTCTAACCCCCATTTCTGTTTAACGACGGATTCTCTTTTTTGACAAAAATTGCCTCATTAACTCCCCTCTCAAACCAGTTCTTTTCCCTGGCTAAGATCTGAACTTCACTGTCCTCAAAAGAATGGCCCGTGGCTTCTAGGTGAAGATGTACGGCAGATGACGGTCCACTCTGGCACGCCCGTCTGTGTTGGTACATCCTCTTGTGGAGAGGCTGCTTGGTTTTTCCAATGTAGCGCTCACTGCAGTCTTCACTACACTGAATGGAGTAGACCACATTGCTTTGTTTGTGGCTCGGTGTTTTGTCCTTTGGGTGGACGAGTTTTTGTCTTAAAGTGTTTGTGGGTTTGAAATAAACTGGGATTTCATATTGTCTGAAAATCCTCTGTAGTTTTTCCGAAACGCCGGCCAGGTACGGAATCGCTACCCCTTTCCTCCTGGGTTCGGATTCTCTGTTGTCTTGTTTCTTGTCTTTGTCTCTCTTGGTTTTGTTGACAGCCCATTTAGGATATCCACAAACCGAGAGGGCTTCCTGCACATGTTGTTCTTCTTTCTCCTTACCCTCTGTGCTTGTGGGAACCACTTGGGCCCTGTGTTGTAATGTCCGAATAACACCTAGTTTGTGCTGCAGTGGGTGGTGTGAATCAAAAAGCAGGTATTGGTCTGTGTGTGTGGGCTTCCTGAAGACTTCTACTTGGAGTCGCCGGTCTCCTCCTATCGTTACTGCACAATCTAAGAACGCCAATGTGTTATCATTGGCATCTTCACGGGTGAATTTGATGTTCGGATCTACAGAATTGATATGTGCAGTAAAAGGTTCCAAATCTTGAATTTTGTAAAATTATCATCAACATAACATTCATACATTCATTCATTCATACATAAATGTATGTAATAAAACTATTTACAGGTCGTGGTTGGCCCAGAAAGTCTCATAATCTTTGAATAATTTATTTGTAATGAATTGAAAGATAAATAGCAGCTACATAAAACTTATTAGTTCTATCTTATTTTATATTTCTTTTTAAGGAATTCAATGCTATTTTCAGTCTCTACCCTGATAACAGTTGATATTGGCAGATATTTAAAGCTGTAGTATCAAAATCGTTATTGGAACTGAAAAAGCTGGAGTACTGGTTTCCCCAAATACGTAAAAATACTTTTTACATGAATAATTCCTTGGACACTATTTTTACTTGAGTTGGACCCAGTATTACCCTGTACAATTTACTACATTGTGCAATTTTTGTTTATCCAGTGTAGTAGCAGAATAACTGAAGTTAGTATAATAATTGTAATTTGAACTTAAATAATACATGTGCTCCGTGCAATAAAAAGCTGCATTATGGTGAAAACGGGTAAATAATAGAAGATGTCCCATGTTATGTAGCGCGTGTGTACAAATTCATGTTACACTAACTGCCGGGGATTGACTCTCTCGTCATTGCGATCACCCATCTGTTGCTGAGCCTTGAGAGCTGCTCCCTAATTTGATTTGTGTGCCGCGAACAGCTGGCAAATGCAGTTATTGTGTTTTCTTCTGTTTAGAGTGCACGTGTGGTGACAGATCCAAGCAATAATGTACAAATTAATGTAGAATTGATCTTGTGATTAAATTAGTCTAAAAGCACATGTAATATAGTGGGAAAAGACAAGTGGAACAGTGCTTAGGCTGGGTATTAGTTACTATGAAGTGGTGTTTTGTAGTGTGGGAATCCTCAGGCTCTTCTGTGGAAGTTTAATAAAAAAATTGTATTTGTGGATAAAGAAAATAGAGTGTTGAAATACCTGATACGCCTAGAAGTTCAGCCACAGGTTTTAAAGTGATCTCATCTGATCTCGGGAGCTAAGCAGGGTCGGGCCTGGTTAGTACTTAGATACAAGTCTCTGAATTCCAGTTGCCACAGTGGGTCTAATACTTACTGTCATTGTGTGAGGCAAGGTCCCTCTTTGTCTAATAAGAATTTGATGAGCGAGTGAGTGGTGGTTGGAGGCGCTGATGGTGCAGGTTTATTACATTTGAGTATTTTGGGCAATTTGTTTCTGTCCAGATTCCAGAAGTTGCCATGGGGCCTGTCATTATCATTCTGGTTGTATAATTTTGCATAGAGCTGCAGATATTTCAAAAGCAATTATTCGATACAGATTACAATGATGTTTTCAGGCCAGTCAGAAAAATTATGCAATGTTCACCTGGAACACATGAACACTGAACAATTTACACACATTTGTACCATATTTTAGTGGCAAGTCATTGCTATATTTCTCTATTTAAATGAGATTTCCTCGAAATCCCAACTAGGGATGTACTGATCCAGCTTTTTCACTCCCGATACTGATTTTGATACTATAGCTTTAAAGGGATATGCCACCCCCAGGTCAAATTTGGGCATCTCCCCACAGTCCAGAGACTAAAACAAGTGATGAAAAGCGTTTTCCTGGTCACCCAGCCATTGTCCGAGTCTGTCGCCACTGACCGCCGCGCGAGCTGCAGCTACTCCGCGTTAGACTGGAGTCTAACGTCGCCAGAGAAAGATTTCGGCCAAAAGGAATTAATTTGCTAGATGCTTTTCCCAATTACTTTCTGTGTAGTGCGCATTCATATCGAGTGCAAATAAATGTGCAAATCAACACGGAGAACTTGCCTTGGTCATTTTGGGTGGGAACTATTTTTCAGTGCGGAAAAAGACAGATGAAGCACGCACCACGCGGACAGGGGAATCCCTGTTTACGCACCAGAAAGGGAGTTCCCCCGGTGTGTGCTTCGTCTTTCTTTTTCCGCACTGAAAAATAGTTCTCACCCAAAATGACCAAGGCAAGCTCTCCGTGTTGATTTGCACATGTATTTGCACTCGATATGAATGCGCACTACACAGAAAGTAATTGGGAAAAGCATCGAGCAAATTAATTCCTTTTGGCCGAAATCTTTCTCTGGCGACGTTAGCCTCCAGTCTAAGGCGGAGGAGAAGCAGCTCGCGCGGCGGTCAGTGCTAACAGACTCGGACAATGGCTGGGTGACCAGGAAAACGCTTTTCATCACTTGTTTTAGTCTCTGGACTGTGGGGAGATGCCCAAATTTGACCTGGGGGTGGCATATCCCTTTAAGTATCTGCATTTAGTTCCTTTAAACAAAAATACAATGAGACAAAACTGTTCCAAATGTGTTATGGAGCTGCATTGTGAGCATAATGAGACTACGAACAGGAAATAATCTTTTATTACATCAATGTATAACAAGTGTCCAATAAATGTTTCAGTATCTGCACCAGTATTCGATACCAGTATGGGATTGGTACATCCCTAGTCTCAACTACAATGGAAGTGTGTTCTAGCAGCTGTCAGATGCAAACCTGGGCGGGGCAGAACAAGGTGAATCACATATCTATAGGCCTGTTATATAGACTTATCAATCAGTACATGAAATCTGGAACTATATATTTTGGGGCATTTTTTTTAAATGTAAAAATTGGGGGATTTAGGGTATTTTTTTGTTGTGATACGTACAATAATATTTGAGCTGTAGAGGGTTGAATAAGTGATTTCTATGACTGGTGATTTCTATTGCTTCATTTTGCCATTAATCATGCCTTTTAATGATACTATTTAAAAATGTTTCACTGATATTATCTTGCATGAACTTCTTGGGCTCTTTTTAAAGACAAAAACAGTAGGAGATGTATTTACCTTGTTGACCTGGTTTCGGCTGCTAGCTGCAAGCCATCTTCAGAACTGTCACCACAAATATACTGCTATACACTACTGTTATTGAGCCAGTTAGATAAAGTTGTTTCAATATTATAATTGATCACAGTATTTTAGAAGAGCAAGATATCATGCTTCAAAATGTTTAATTGTGAGGCCTCATTTTCACCTGAACATGTATGACATTTTTCTTACAGGCAAGAAGCTGTGGTGAGAAATATGGAAGTGACTCTTTCTTAGTTTGAGCCAGGTGAGGCAATACACAGTGAGGAGGAGACACTAACAAGCAGCTTCATCAGGGTGAGCAATGAAGTGCCACAGCGTCTCCACTTAGACACACCTTGGAGATGGATGGATGGAGCAGAGGACACAGCGAAGGGACAGTCCAGTGTGGAGGGAGTGTGGGTGGTCACCATAGACTGTATAGAAATGAACATAACCCGCTAACCGCCGCGTTCCAAATATTGAGTGTTCATGGGGGCATTTCCTGCTCTATCGAGTCCAACTGACTTTACATTAGAAAATTGTCACCCATCTCTCTGTAACTGCTGCAGTGAGCCTCATCATCTGGAAATGTTTGTATTTACCCATTCTATTATTTCACATTTTTGCATGCTATTCCTAATATGGAACATGGCTTCCCGTTAGCTTTGTGAGCTTCATTTGACTGGCGCCCCACAGTATGGGTGACATCAAATTTCCTTAGTCCACTTCTTTTTGTTGGTCACTGGGCACCTGTGCAGATCTGGAGTGGTCCATTTACCGGTAGATAGTCACTATTGGTGATGTTTCAGTCAGAACAAACTGCCTAGAGTGAAAAAGATACATAAGCAATGAGCAGAGCAAAACCGTGCACAACTGGATTAATAATTGGCCTAGAAAAAAACTCTTAGATTAGGCTTTAGATTTGGTTCATTGGGTTTGAGAAGACACTGTCTGTCCTGCAAATCTAGCCCGATTGTCATAGCAAACAACAAAATATTAAATCTTTTGAATAGGCAAAAGTCCTCAAAATATCACATATAAACATATCTGAACTCCACTGTTTAGAATGAAAACTTTAATAAGTATTAGTATTATGATATATTGATATTTACATTTTTTTGCACACCCCTAGTATAGAATAGTATAGAACTATTAGTTACAGCGTTAATACTGTACATAGTGGTGCTGAAATTTAAATGATCTCTTTTTTGCAAGATCAATGTACTGTAATAACCACACTAATTGCTGGTTTAAGCCTGAACCTAATTTAATTCTTGTGTAAAACTGAAATAAAACCCCTTCTATTATTATTTTGTCCTGGGGTTATAATACTAATAGTGAAAAATTACATAAAGCACTCAAAAGTAGTTCTATTAACAACATGCAAGTAGCAGCGCAGTATAGATAAGTACTATCTGCCTAGTATTTTATTTTATTTTTTTCTGCAAGACAAATGTTCTGTGTAATAACCACACCATGTGCATATATATTGTAGCAGCAGCGCTGTCCTCCCATTAGTATGCGTACTGAGTGCAGTCACACTTTGATGTGCAGCCCCATGATTTCACAGTCCACCCTGGTGCCACTGATCACATTTGGAGCTATGTAGAAGCACGACTGATGAGGAGAACGGCCACTCATTTCAGCCTCACATCAGCCTGTCACACTCACACCTCAATATATCGCCCACTGCCTCTTTGTGAAACTTTTACAGATCGATTTTTAAAGAAAGTGTTTTGTTTTTTTTGCTTTTATTTTTATTTAGTAACATTTAATCTTTATTTAATACAATAGATATGTACTTCATTAAAGGTGCATTGAGTGACTTTACTGGTGGAGGGTCTGTCACCTGCTTGTTTCCATGGAGATGTGCCTAGAATGTTCCACAGTATAGCCATAAACTTGAGAATCTCCATGGAGACTTGGTGGAGCGGTGACCCCATTCACAGTAAGAATGGATGTTTTTTTAAAGATATTTTTGCGCAATAAATAGCACTTGTATTTGAATGAATGCAAGACAGATTAGTCTAATAACATAATGTGGACAATATAAACCAAAGCATTAACATCTCCATGAGAACAAGTTACACAGTGTAACCTTAAAGCTAATTAAGTTGCTTTTATTCTAAAGTGTTACCAAATCTGACATTGCCACACAGAACACAGCATGTGTTTTTGTCTCTCATTCCCTTTGGCATTGCTACCTTTTATTGTAGCATATGAATAGTTATTGCGTCGGCATTATTATCAGTCCATTTTTCTAAGAGGTTAATTTGAAGAATACGAGAAGGAAGAATAAAGCCATCAAATGCGTCATTTTACCAAGGGGTCCTGTCTCAAATCTTTTTCAATTAGCCCCTCTCAAAGAGCTGAGCCGACCTTGAGAAGCTGCGCGGCCGTGAGTTCAAAACCAAGTCCCGATTCTAATCTTTATAATTAATAGGTGCGAGACTAGTGTCATTCATTACAGAGCATATTTAATCTTGTTGATAGAGGAGAGTTTGGCTAACTAAATAGTGACATAGTATTTCAATTCCTGACCGACTGAGCACTACCTTGGAAGATGAACCAATCAATCTCTAAAGTAAAAAGAGTGAAGGTCCCGCCAATCCACAAGAGATGTTCTTAACAGTAATAAAATGTTGAATAGAAAACAACAGGAAAGTGAAAATTGTCATTGAAATATTATGAGGGAACACAGGCCAGATGCGATGCCAAATAGAAAGCGGTTAACAGATTGGAAGGCACGCATAAAGTTTTTTGTTTGGTACTGCAATAAACTTGTCAATCAATTCCATAATGAACCATTTCACTCGCACCACAGTGGAAAATCAGGCATCACATTTCATGGCTTGACAATGCAAACACCACTATCCCACTTGTGTTGCCTCATCAAGATGTTATCTCAGGCTTAAAAGCTTATCGGGCCTTCAGTAATGATATTGAGTGACTGGCTGCTGTGTTTTGATGGATATTGCAGTGAGTAATCTGATGCCAAATTGTGTTCCAGTTCTCATATTGTTCTGATTTTAGACTTGGCAAATAACGCGCTCCCCCACCTCCCTGTCTTCTCGAAGCAGCTCCTCAACGCACCCGCTGTACAGCTTCGGCACAGTCATTTGTCATAGATATAATTCCTTCCCAAAGGTAAAAGGGAATAGACTGGAAAGCAGTCTCTGCGCCCGGTGACACAGAAGGGGATTGGCGTTGTCTAGTGTCGCTTTGGTCCACATTGTGTAGACTTTAAAGTGCATACAGGTTAGACTACTGAATATGCAGCGTTTGTGTGTTGACATCTGTCAGTAAAACAAAACACAACTCCAGGTATGTTTGTGATGCAGAAACAACATTATAACGTAAATCCAATTGTGTACTATGTATAAGATGTTAGACAAATGTGTTAGTTGTGCATAAATTATCACTACAGCCGTTTTTGGTGTTGATGACTTCCGTTTTTAGAGCTCATTTCTCATTTTAGAACTCATTGTGATTTCCTGTATTTTGGTAGTTTTCTGATGATGCATATTTAACACAGGTACTATCCCAAGAAATCAAGTAATTATAAGAAAACTATGAGAACCTGTCATATCCACTTTAAAGGTGCCTTGTGTAACTTTTCTGGTGGAGGATCCATCACCTGCTTTTCAGTATGGAGATGTTATTGCTTTGGATTGTTTCACAGTATGACATTAAACCTTTCTATCAGATCACGTTTCAGGTCAGATCTGTTGAGAGGCATCCCTGCTCACAGCCAGAATGCTTGTTTTTCTTGGTATTTTCGAGCAATAAAACCATCTGTAAAGTTAATGTAAGGTAGGGCTGTTTAATGTCATATTGTGGAACATTCCAAGCAGAGCACTGACATGTCTATCTATACCCCCAACCAAAAATTTACATAGTACACCTTTCATTTGTGCTGAATGATAGAAGCAGGATTTAAGATGGGTGCTGTGTTTCAAACGAGTAATAAGCTTTTTCTATTAACAAGTGTCAGATTCCACCCATTCCAGCCCCCAGTGTATATTGTTTTTCCCACAAACTACAGTATTTAACATTTGATCTTAATATGGAATACAACATCAGATAGGTAAAAATATTATTCTCTTAGCATTGTCTTAGCATTCTTAGAAATGTTGTTGGGTTGGGTGAGTTTGGAAGGGATCCCCATGAAATACCTTTCTGACTATATGATTGATGTGGGGTATGTTTTGCTGGTCAGATGTACTTGTACATTTTTATACATTTACTACAAATAAACAAAATAAAGGTGTAAAAAGTGATGGCCCAAGCTTGTAATCTATGTCCAAGCTGCATAGATCAGAGAGGGTCAAGCTGTCACTATGGATATACCTGACCTGCAGGTAGAAGCAACTCAAGAGCCCAAACCTTTCTTCTTCAAATTAATATTTTTTGACAATTTTGTTGTTTTGTCCCTGCGGCTGTAGCTGCTAAACTATCCACTGGTGATAACATGTTGGCTCTGTGTCTAATGATCTCAAGTCTAGACACCATCATTATCATGACAATAGCAGTATTCAAACTTGCAATATCTTGTCTAAGAGCAGGTGATGAAGTAACTGATTGACCTGTTCTCCTTTGTCAAACAAGAAGCCTTTAGTGCATTGATTTACTTCATAATTACTGTTATTGATCCTCAAGGGGAGATCAGTCTTCAGAAGTGTGATCAATCACCTGCTTTGGATTGTACAGATCATAGATCCACAGAAAAAAAAACTGACCATGATATAATTAAAGGATTTATCGTTCATTATATGATAGTTGGAGGAATATTTATCATGTGTACATTTCTTTGTATTTGTGCAGAACCTTTTCATTTTTATTGTATTCAAATAAGATTTGTGTTATAGAGAGTGAAATAACTTCTATGGCTCATTCTCGACACTCACTGTTATCTCACAACTTCTATTTTAATGATACTGCACGTTTAGACTATAGTTAGACTATAGGCGCTTTGTGCTACAATTTGGTATGAAAAGCGCCTTATAAATGTTTGATTTTTTTTTTTTTTTTTTTTTTTTTTTTAGTTATTTTTGTGGTTATTCAGCTAAGGTTGGTGTGTAAAGTTATTTCAATACTTGGTGTTATATTTTCAGTAGCATTTCAAACTTTGTTATTGTGACAGGCCCAGTAAAAAATGATAGGTAGGTACAAGGAGTATCAAAAGTATTGAAAAACAGATACGAATAAATGATAAAACTAGTAGGCCTATTGAAACTAGATCCTAATTTGAGTTGCTACTGATATAGCTTTAGAATGATCCTGAGCTGTATCAAAACAAATATAAGATCACATAGACTAGTATACGCCTATGGACCACTATGGAACCTACCTGGACGACTGAGGAATTACACAGATATAAGGCCATATGGTAATAAAAAAGAAAGTACTATGATTTAATGTTAAAAATCACATTCTATTGTCTAAAAAAGTGTTTTTTTTTTTGTTTTGTTTTTTTATCATTGTGGTGTCGGAATCGGTATTGAGTTTCAAGTCATTTTTTTAGCTTCAAAATCGAGTTTGAAATGTTAGTATTGTGATAACATTATTAGGCACAAGCCAAACTAACTTACTTTACTTGAGCTGCAGGTGACGAAACATTTGTGATGATAATTTTTCATTCATAATTTTTTGTCAAGAGCTCTTTTCTGAAATGTGAACTGTCAAGTAATCTTTTTGTTTTTTTTTTATCTGGTTTAACACAGCCATCAGTTTACAGTCTTAATGACAGCACACTGTGATGTTGACCTGAAGGCATGTCGTGGTCTTGTGTTCGTCCAATGTAAAACAGGTAGAAGAGTGCCACAGGCTCTCACTGGTCATTATTTGCTCCACACGCTCCAGGCTAACGTCAGACCGGATGATTCCCTTTGACTTGACCTTGGTAAAGATCACTGGATTGTTACATCAAGTGATATTATTGAGATGCAACTTTCTACATGAGTGGGAATGTCTCCAATATCTGCAGTGTCTCAGAATAGAGCAGCATGGTGTTTATAAGTGGTTGCAGATTTCCACACACTTCCATACAAAATCTATGTATTTCATAAAAGAGAATGAATTATTTGAAGTTTGAAAGTATGGTAAAATCCAAAATTAGAGTGGATACTTGAACATAAATAATGAATAAATGATATGTATAAAAATGATTAAAGGGACTTAAGCTTTTTAATGGTTCGGCTGCGGTTTGCAGAATCATAGAGGAGAGAAAGTGCATTGATGGTGATTGGATAAGAGTAGTGTCACAATACTAAAATGTAAAACTTAATTTTGACTTAACTTGACTCAATACCAATAGTATTAGCAATAGTAGTCTCTATAATAAAGTTAAGGTTAAGGTAGACTTTGCATTTTGCATTTGACCTCTACATTTGTCCCAGTGAATGCCTGGGGACCCATCTCCACATCTTGAGCTAAACTTAGTCAGGATTACCTCAGATGGTGGATATTTAGACTGCGTCCCATTACTCTGTCTTACCCCTTCCCTTCCCCTTTATCTACGTTTTTGTCTTGCCCCTCGATACCGACCTGAGAGGGCTTCTGGTACGAATGTTCCCCTAAGAAATGGGACACCACTCGATTACCGTCTGCGTCATCATCCCTTGCCTCTACCTGGCTGCTACGTCTACAGAGGCGACAACAATTGACGCAAACAAACGTAAACAAATGTACCTTAGCTCGACAAAAAAAAATAGCTTGTTTATGCATGAAAGTTCAATGAAAACGATAACGTCGGCTAAACAGACATCACTACAAGTATAACCGCAACGCTGCCATCCTTATCCCAAAACCTGCCTGAGCTTGTAGGCGTACCCCTTCGTTTCAACTCTGATTGAGAGTTTAATTCGTTTCAAGGAGTATGTAGCCCTCGGTCATGGCCCTAGCCCTTGATCAAAATTAGAATCGAGACACCCCTTGCCCTCACATGAACACACAAAACCAAAGGGTAGGGGTAAGACGAAGGGGTAAGACAGAGAAATGGGACGCAGCCTTACATTTATGGTCCATGTTTTGTGTCTTAATATTTTCATGAATGACAGGTGATGAGGAAAAGCAATGAATTTACTAGAAAGAGGACTGAAAAAGCTACTTGTATGTTTAGCTAAATGTATTCCCTCTAAAAAACTTTTGCCCAGTTGACAAAATTCTACCTTCTTTTACTATGAACATTATTGTAATTGATTTGTTTAAAGTATGAGCAAACAACATTTATGTCCATAGCTATCACCTACAGTATGTCGTCCGCTATAATGAACTTTTATTATTACAGAGGATAACTTTATTAACAATTACTGCACAGTGGACTTGCATCCCCCGTGGCCATACTGCAGACAGTGGGCAGATCATTTGCACAACAAAGTGCCCTTTCTTTACATACCGTACACTGCTGTGGGATTTCGTATGCATCTATAATCTGATGGTAAGTGCCTTCTAATGCATTATGTATATTAGGTAATGCACTGTGTGTGATCCAGTCTGAACTCTAACCACTCATCCATAGCCTCACTGTGGGTAAATATGTCCCCTAATATACAACTAACTTTACATTTTTGCCATTTGCCATTTTTACCTTGAGGAGGTGAAATCTCTGGTCTGCATTTTCCAAGGCCCGGGGCGTCCAATTGTTTCCTCCACACTGAAAGATGCTCATGATGTGCTAAAGGCTGCTTTGTGATTCTGAATGGACTTTTTAGTGGCTCGTTTTGCCATCACACTTTCATTTAGGCCGAGCGCTGACCTGTGTCATATGGACATTGGATGGAGGTCAGGCAGCGCCAACTGTACTAAAGGGTGCATTAAAAGACAAGGTAGAGCGGATACACCTGCAACTCTCATGTACTGGGTTGTAATGGCACAGAACAGTTTCAAAAAGTCTAACAGTCTGTTAGAAAGTAAGCTACATTATCTGACTTTATCCAAAAGTGTTTACAGGGTTATAGTTGGCTCAAGAAACTATTGATCTCCTAAAGATATGCCCTATGCATCAATAATTGACTGAAAGTGGACACAAAATGGCACTAAAAAAGCAATACACTGAATACAAATAATACATTGACTAACATACTATTGACTGATTCGAAACACATCTTATAGATTCTTGTTGCTCATTTCTTTTTAAATAATGACTTAAAGGTCCCATGGCATGAAATTTTCACTTTCTGAGGTTTTTGAACGTTAATGTGAGCTCCCCTACCCTGTTTAGCCCCCCCCCCCCATGGTTAAAAGTTGTGAAATGTCTAAACTGAGTATTTGCGATCCTTTTCTGCATTACAAAAAATAGGAGCTCAAACGGGCGAGTTTGAACAAGGCACCTTATTGACGTCAGATCGAAAAAAGAAATGCAAATGCAGTTCCACCCCCGTCTGTCTGTACTCAGCGTCTCTGTAAATCACGCCCAGAGAGTTTGGACTGCGAATGCGCTAGGCAATGCGAAATGCGTTTTTTTAATTTGCCTGGAGGCACGTCCGAGTGTTTCTAGGCTCGGAAGTCCTTTATCTGAGCCTCTGGACCTTTGAACAGCAGTGGTTTTATTTTATTTTATGTGGAAATGTGTTTATTTTTCAATGGAACGCTTCAACTCTCTCCCCCCGTGCAAAAACAAGGAAATGGATCAGAGAGCGCTCAGAGCAGAGAGCGGAGCGTTTAGCCACGCCCCCACCTTCTAATATTGGCCAGCTTTTTTCTCCTCATTTGCATTCAAGCAACAACGCCCATTATAGAGTGTTCAGAGTGAGAAAAATTACTCTTTCTCAGCTTATCTCTGTTTCTCATGCACTGAGTGTTGATTTTGAAGAAGGATTCATTTACAGTATTAGGAAATCTTTAAGGAGCCATATAAAAGCATCAAGAAGTACCATGTCATGGGATCTTTAAAAATGGCATAGGTTTACCTGTGATGGGACAAAACTGGCCAAATGCAAACAGCATTTCATTTTTGAGTGCTCCAAGAAGATAACTTTGGATGACATGAAAGCAAAAGGGGACAACAGCATTACAAAAAAAGTTAATTTAGCATAATATGTGTTCTTCAGTTGACTCAATGGGAATGCAGTTAGAATTAGTGGTTCTTTTGTCAGACAAGGAAATAAGTCAAACAAAAAAACCCAGGTGAATCGTGACGGGGAGCATACACCCTATCTATCACACACGAGATACAGTCCTGAAGAGGGCACCAGACAGTAGGGGGGTAAGTTTCCCTTACTGTCTGACAAAACCAAAAAAAAGCTGCCTACAAGACATGTCACTACACCATCATGTGAGCTAAAAGCTAAAAATGTAAAGCAGGTAAACAAACTCTCCTGTCTGACAAAAACAATCACAAATTCTAAGTTTAAAACTAAAGACAGAATGAAACTTTACCAAAGATTAAATGAATACAGCCTTAATTGTTTCCTCCTCCCACTCTACGCCACACTATTTCTGGACTGCCGTCATGTGCATAAGATAAGCTGTACAAGGGTGAAGGGACACAAGCTTTTACTGCAGCATTATATCTTGATCCCACATTTAAATTCAGTCTACCCCTTACTGTGCTTTGAAAAGAATAAAGTTGTCTGCTTACCTGAACGAGCAGAACTAGGTTAGATCTTGCATATGTTTACCATAATAGTTCCTTTTGTCCATTTGTCTGAAAACTAACTTTGGCAAACTTTTTAATGTACTTTCTTTGATTAAAAGTTGTCCGCTGAAGTGAGTGGTAGGAGGAAGAAACAATGTGAAAATAGTAACAATGGAAAAAATAAATGTAGTGGCAAGAATATTAATCTGTGATGCCACGAGCCAAATCCAGACAACAGATTCAGATTTGTTTTGTGACTTGTTTTCCTTTACTTTATTTTGGAAACCTATATTTGTATTGATACAGATTGACCATGCATCCTGATTGTCTAATCCACTGTCCCATCAGACCTCGAAGAGATCCATTGCCATCTTTTCAGATTTTAATAAAATATTGGAGGAGTGTGTATTCTGGATCTCAGTGGGTAATTATTTTGTCTATTATTTGAAAAATGTGTGCTTTTATTATCATTGTATCGAAATCAATATCATACAGTTTGGAATTTGGAAACATTATATAGCGTACAATATATTTTTTCAAACATGGACAGTTGAAACAAAAGTAGTGTCACTTTTTTTCTGATCCATCTTTCTGTTATTTGTGTGAAATAGCAGCTAATGAAAGGCAGTGGTGACAGTGAAGCTCTAATATGTGTGAACAGCATCAGTGTGCTGGACGTAGCCCTGGCTGTGCGCTGACACTGTTGTGTGTGCCATGGCATTACAGAGGCCATCTTAATCCGGTTTGTCACATGGCTCCCCCCAGACCAGCCTCATTTCATGCTGCTGAACTGCTATTGATAGAGCCTTTGGTAAATGAGGCACGCAGCAATCGTTAACTTTAATAACCATAAAGATGTGAGCATGGCAGTCATACAGGCCCAGGAGAGGGAACCCGTACCGGTGATTAAGAATCGACCAGTCCATCTCCTATTTGTACTAATGGAATCACCTGTTCAAGTCGTAGGGGCTATTACAGCCCTCTGTCTCTTTGGGGCCTTCAAAAGTGTACACAATTGGGCTTTATCTTAAAAGGACATGACAATGTTATAACAAAGAGACAGTAAAATGTTGATGTTATATTGATGCATGCACTTTTTTAAACATTTATTTATTTATTTATTTGAATCAGGACGATGCACATTAAACAACATGACAACAAACAGCATCAATGTAAATATGCCAGAATTAGCTCAATAGCTACTTTACATCCGTTGTCCTAAGGCAGGTCAGAACAGAAGAACATTTAGAGGAACACGTCAAAGAAACAAAAGTGCACATAGACATGACAGCAACTTAACTGCAATAGACCATTCTCTGAGTTTAAAAGGCCCAGAGAAGAAGAAAATCTACCTGTGTGAGCATGTTTGATTATTTTTCAACCAATGTTTCAGAGTGTTTTTGAAGGTTGAGAAGGACCCACAGTTCCTGACATGAACAGGTAATGTGTTCCATGACTGTGATCCTCTAATAGACGTCACCATTTGGCCAAATTTGGTCCTGCGTCTTCTGTATGTTCCAGTCTCCTCTGGTCAGTGCTCTCGTGTTAACTCTGTTAGTAGTTTTTTTTTACTTTTAAAATCCATTAATTTTCAGCAAGTCCCATCCAATCATTAAACTGATATGTTTATCATTTGAAAACCAGGAAGTAACCTTTTAGCAATAATAATTTAAAGATCCCATGACATGGTAGTTCTTGATGCTTTTATATGGTGCCTTAATGGTTCCCTAATACTGTAAATGAATCCTTCTTCAAAATCAACACTTAGTGCATGAGAAAGACGTGTACAGAGTCAGAGTCAAAAAATAACTCTCTGAACACCTCATTATGGGCCTTGTTGCTTGAATGCAAATGAGAAGGACACAGATTGGTTAGAGGAGCGGGTGGGGGGGGGCAAATGCGCCGCTGGTTCCTTGCTTTAGCGGTGCGCTGTGCCTGGCCCCACTTCCGCGTGTGTAAGCGCGAAGGAGGAAAGGAGAGCCTTTTCAATGAAAAAAAAACACATTTTCACAGAAAATAAAATTAAACCACTGCTGTTTCAGAGGTCCAGAGGGTCGGGTAAAGGACTTCCGAGTCTAGAAACACTCACATGTGCCTCCAGGCAAATAAAAAAACGCATTTCGCATTGCGTAGCTCCTCCGCAGTCCAAATTCTCTGGGTGTGATTTCCAGAGACAGGAGGTGGAGATTGTGAGATATTACTTTTTATTTGATGATTTTATGATAACAAGTAACTTGTTTCCCAATGTGCTCAGTGATCTTCTTTTACTAGTTGTTGTTCAAGCATGCCAAAACTGTTTACGTGGCTTTAGCCAGTTGTCTCTCATTTGTCATTCTATGAGTTTCTGGGGAAAGCTATACTATGGGGTTTATTTTGGTGGCTGTTTACCTCAAGAGCTGTGCAAAGCTAAAATGCCATGTATGGAGCAGACTTCTGTAGTCAGCAAGTACTGTCTATATAAGAAAGAGGTTTTTCCTGTTGCAATCTGTGAGTGCGTGCGATCAGTGCTATGTAAACCAAATGTAATTGGCTTTGAATCTATTAAACCTGTGTGCTAAAATCTCCGGCTACCTCTCGTAATTCTGATTCCAACAAAATGGTGGAGGAATGCGGGCATAAATAAATAAAAGGAGCACAAGAACAGCTGGAGAAAACAACAGGACAACGGGCTCACCCGAAAGTCACAAAAAACCTACGCCATAACAGCGCGCCAACCAGAAGGTACAGACGGATGCCTTTTCCAAAATACTGTCGAAATTGGTCAGATAAAATTTTATTATGACGTAATGAATATGGGACTTTTGTAAAAAATTAAAGTGTTAAAAATATTTTTTAGGTTTATCTAAGCACTGTTTCATAGTAATAAGCAATCGGTATTGCTTCTGTAATTGTGTACACCTGAAAAAATTAGTGTAAAAAAATAAATAAAGAAGAGTAATAAGCAATCTGTATTGCTTCTGTAACTGTGTACACCTGAAAAAATTAGTGTAAAAAAAATAAATAAAGAATAGTAATAAGCAATCTGTATTGCTTCTGTAACTGTGTACACCTGAAAAAATTAGTGTAAAAAATAAATAAAGAATAGTAATAAGCAATCTGTATTGCTTCTGTAACTGTGTACACCTGAAAAAATTAGTGTAAAAAAATAAATAAAGAATAGTAATAAGCAATCTGTATTGCTTCTGTAACTGTGTACACCTGAAAAATCAGAATCAGATATATGTAATATATCTGTCAGTTTTGTAATAAACAGTGTAAAAAAAAACAAAAAAGGTAACATTCTGAATCAGTTTTATTTGAATTAATAGTAGATCTACATGTGTAACCAGAGCGCTCTAAAATTGTGCCTGTTCAAAAATTGAACAAGAACATTTACGGTTGTAGAATATATTTTTGTGATCAAACGTAAGAATGTTGTATCCCAGTATATGGGTTTTATTGTTGTTCCTCATTAAGCTGAGCTCTGCAGAGGTTATCAAACAAGTCAGTGTGAATTATTCCCAAACAAATGATGATATTACATGTCATTGCAAAGTGGTAGAGGGAACCGTATTACAGATTGGAATCATTGCACAGCCTTGTGACAAAGAGCTGTTAATAGAAGGGGTGGAGTTAGGATATCAAAAAACGCAGGAGATCGCCACTTTCTCTGTTCGTTATGGAAAGTTTTCCAAAGTCTGTGAAAAATTGAATGATACGCTGCTATGGGATGTGAATTTTGTTGAGGCCAAATTGTCGTGTAGATGGGTTAACAGACCTAGATCTATATTTAGATGCAAATGCAACAGTTTTCCTTTTGGTCTTGTTGAATCGAGTAGTGATGATATTTGTGAACATAATACAACAGAGCCAAATGTGAGCACTACTCATGAAAATCTGACTGCTTTAGTCACAATGCCAAACGACACTTTAATGGATAGAGAAAGTGGTATTCTTATTAATAGATCAATAAGTAATGCTAATGAATCTGAGTCCAACATGGCTAAAAATAGCTTGTTTGATATTCAATCCATTACGAACAAATTTAATACGTTTGTAAAAAGTGTTACATATTCAATGGAAACAATGGCTGAACAAACTCAGCAAACTCATGTAGACACTGTGATTAAAAAATTAAAAATTGAAATAGCAAAAGAAATAACCAAAAATGTTAATATAACAAAGGCTTTGTGTTCATCCAACTCTTCCAAGCTGGTAAAAATGTTATATGACTTAAAAGAAGAATATGATCTATCGAGTTTCAATTTACAATTTACTCTTATTACGGTTGTGGTTTTGGGATTCTTAATTCTATGCATTGTCTTGGTGATAGCTGTGCTGATACGTTTTCCAAAAACTCCTGAAATAGTTCTGCCACCCTCTGATAATTCTTTGTCTCTGCATAGCTGGGATGACGAATTAAGTGTGGAAGAAAATTCAAATGTTTAATTGAGATCATTTAATGGCACTGTATGATGGCTCCAATTGTGTTAAAAATTGTTAGTGTGAGTAAAAGTTTGCTAAGAAAGTGTTGTGAGATTGTGTCTGAGTGGCTGTTTTGAGAGAATGCTATGTGTAGGGTGTTTTGCCCATATTATAAATAGAAAGGGTTAAGTTAGACTCAAATTACAGGTCACTATGAGTTGGGACATACAAGTTGTTGAAAATATGTTTTACAATAAACATTTGAGGTACTAATAGAGTTTATGCAAGCTATTTTCATTGTGTTGTAATCACAGAGGATAATTGTATTGTAAAATAATTACTGGATGTATTAGAGTTAAATTGTAAGAATTGCCTGGTATATCTGGACTTTGTATATAAATTTTTAAGTTAAATTCCTCAAATAGCTTGTATAAATGCTATTATAAAAATAAAGGTAAAGCTGCAGATGACAGACAAATGATTTGAGATAGGGCGACATTCTTAATAAAATAAATATATTACACTTACAAAAGTGCACGATTATCTTTTATTTTGGTTCATGCTTTTCATATGGTTTTACAGTTCAAAACATGGTTAAAAGCATTGATTGTTCGATCTTGAATAAAAGTTTTTGGGTAAATCTTATAGTATATTTGTTTGTTTAAGTCCGATGGAAAAAATCATAAACAGCTCCGTGTAATAGATTTAGCGATGTTTCCTCAATAGATCTGGCTTCTGTAAAAGTCATGTTATGTTGACTGGTGCAGTACGTCTCGCTAATTATTCCGTGTAAATCACATGGGAGCGCATTGGTTCTGCTCGTATGTGAAGTAAAATTAAAAAATCAATCTTTATAAAGATATATTGTTTTGAACTGTAAAATTGAACCAATTAATTTAATTGATCATTCTTATATGTCTATTTTTAGATCGAGTTAAATTTCAAAATTATATAAAGTAGAATTCTAGAATTGGCTAAAGTTTTTAAAAAATTTTAAGTATAAATAAATTATTATTGCTGTTTACATTTTGCTCTTAAATTATTAGTTATTGTAGATAGCTTGTATGAGTTAAAACATTTATTAGATTTCACTTTTCTCCTATCTGCTGTGTGAGTGCTGGTGTAATTTGAGCTGCTGGTCCACAGTGTCTGTGCTTGTGTGGGTATGTGTCAGTGTCACTAGGGAGCAGTATGGGTGTTTGTGACGGCTGAGAGTTTTGTTTGTGTTAATAAAATATATGGATTATTGTACAGTGTCATTGGTGATTAAATATTAATTAATTATACAAATGAATTTGGAAAATAGTAAATGCATATTAAAATGTTAAATTATATGGGAAAATTAAATAAGTACAGCTTGGATGAGTTGAATTTACAGTATTTAGATATTTGGGGTAATATGTAAATTTTGTTCAAAAAAATTCCAATCTGTAATTAGAGGTTTTTGCTTTGTTTGATGTAAAACCAAAACATAAAATTAATTAAAACATTGTTTACATTTCTTTTATTTTTGCAGAAGCTCAAACTTAATGCTACAACCTGAAATATTCTGCGGGAAGTGAAATGTGACTGAAGTTCACGCATTCTAAAACTTCGACTAAAGCTGTAGAGCTGACTACAGTTAATTAAGCAGGTGATTAAAATTAATTACTTAAGTTCAATAAATTTGAACCTTATTTTTGATGTCTATACTGATAAAAATATTTAAAATTTAAATGCATTTAAATTTGAATTGCTTCAGCAAAATGTAATAAAATATTGCATTTTGATGGGGTAATTTTGGTTTCAAACATTATCTAAGTTCGATTTTTTCTTCTTTCTAGAGATCAGGCTAAGGACAAAAAGTGACAGCGGGGATCAGTCTTCCTAAAAACCTACAGGTAGATAGAGGATAATCAGTAATTTTTAAATAGTGTCCCACTCTATCAATATAATCAGTTAAAAAAACAACAACAACAACAACAAAAATTTAACTGGTAATAATTAATAAATAAATAAAAACTATATCAAAATGTCCCAATTCATTACGTTTGACCAATTAAGACAGTTTTGGAGGAAGAAAGTGTTGGAGGAGGAGCCAAACCCGAGAAGTGCCCAAGCAAAACAAGCAGTCATTCAAGACATAATCAAAAAATATGTCAAAAAAGGAATGCTTCATTCTGGAGAAGATGCTATTGCACCAACGGAGGCACAATGGAGAAATATTAAAAACTACTGCAAGGAAAAGATAAAGCAGTGCAATCTGGAGCCTGAGCACAGTACTATAAGGAGGAAAATAAACCAATTAAAGATACAGAAGCACAAGATCGAGTTGAAACGCCAATTAAAAATACAGAAGTATGAAGATGAGATGAAATTTGTTAAAAAATTGCAACAGTGGGCAAAGGAGATGACGGAAATACAGGAAATGAGAGATTTGTCTTCTGTTCTGGTTCTTAAGCCAAAAGAGAAGAAAGTGGTCATAAAAGAAGACCTTCTGAAGGAATTTCTAAGAGAACCTGCTGTGGGAATATATCCAAATCTTGAAAAATATGTGGCACCGCACAAATATCCCACCCGCTCTAAACCTGATGATTTTGGAGAAGAGCCGGAAGAAGAAGAAGGAGAAATGATGAGTAGTAAACAACCAAAAAAGAAAGCAACTAAAAGGGCAATTCAAAAGTCATCAAAACAAAATGAAGCAGATAATTCAGATGTTCCCCCACTTGAGACTAAAACACACTGTCCTATAGATCCACCGGAAAAAGAAAAAGGATGTCTTCCTGAGATGTTAAGTGAAAATGCTCCTCCGTCATATGCAGGTGATATCGGTGATGATCCAGGAACAGTGACACCCTCTGCTTCTCTAAACACATGGGAACAAGCTTCGTGCTGGACACCAAAAATGACACACAAGGTACTTGGAGGAGAGTTAGCGCTGATGCCTGTGGAGCCACAACCAAGAGAATTTGAAGAGAAAATGGAATTGATTCAAACCCAGGTGTCGGCATTGACTCAGATGATGGAGATGGATAAAAAATTAAAGCAAAGCAATAAAGAACAGCATATGAAAAGTTTAGATCAAGAGCTTAACCAAGAGGAGATACCGGGATCCAGTAAAAGTTGGACGCCAAAGTCAACAAAGAGTCAAGAAGAAGAAGATTTGGAAAAAGAGTCAGTGGAGCATGAAGATGAATCCTTTGCAGTTGAAGGATATTTTAATGGAAATGTTGAACAAACTGAATACAAAGAGGCATACATTAATGGCACAGTTAATCCCAGGCTACAGGAATCAAAGAAGTCTACAGGTGTCTTCCCAGTAAGGTTAGATGGTCAACAGGTGGTCTATCAACCCTTTTCATTAAAGGATTGGAGTGCTCTGATGCTAAATCTCCCAAAAATAAGTAAAGGTGGTGTCCCGTGGTTAAGAGCTTTGTTTAAAGAAACAGCTGGAGATCGCTTATGCTGGGGAGATATTCAAGCAGCTCTGATTAAAGTTGCTGATGAAACCGTTGCCGAAAATATCAGAAGAGCCATAGAAGGAAAATTGGGAGGAAGGCTACGTAATACCCATGCTATTCATATTTTCCGTGAAGCCCTGGAGGGAGAACTTAAAGAAAGATATCCTACTATGGTCACAGAGGAATTGTTGAGTATGCAAATGAAGGACAATGAAGATTATTACAGTTATAAGCAACGTGCTACAAACTTATATCACGACACAACTGGAGAACGAATTGAAGTCGGCACTGGAATGTCGTTTATGTTCCGCTCTACTCTGGTGAAAGGTATGCCTACTGTGGTTCAAGAAGCACTTCAAAATGTGATGGGCCTCTATAACAAAACAGAAGATGAATTTGATGCTCATTGCAATCATCAAATAAATAAATGGCTAAAAGACAAAAAGCTACTGAAGAAAAGAAGCAAGAATTGGAACTTGCCACAGTGAAATTACAATTGGCAAAGTACCAGGCCGAACTAAAAGACAAGAAAAAAGACAAAAATGCAAAAATAATGAGCATACAAGCGGACTCTGATCAAGAAGATATGTTATCTGCTACAAAACAACTGACAGCTGCAATTCAGATGATGATGAATACACAACAACCGCAAGAAACAGTGACACCTAATGCTCAGTCAAATCAATCTATGTCAACGCCAAATGTGCCAGTTATGATCTACAATGGCCCTCAACCAAGAAATCGAGGTTACAGAAATTTTGGAGGCAACAGAGGAAGAGGCTATATGATCAATCAGCCACAATCCAATCAATGCAGTTACTGTCGTGGATTCGGACATTGGAGAAACAGTTGTCCAAAAAGATCGGGACAAGGGCCAAATAATTTTCAACGTCAAATGCAACCTATGCAAGGATATAATCAACAATTTATGCCACAGATGATGCCGTCATATAATACACAGGTGGGGACAACTCAACAGACAACTATTCCAAGGACCCCAGGACCGAGTGGGAGAATTATGAATATTGAAGAGCACCATCAAGGAGGAAGAAACATTAATGGATGTTTTGATGAATATCAAGATTGCTGAAGAGACCCGCAGCCAGGCCATTCGCTAAATCCATGGAAAAGCGAACCAATGGTGGTCTTAAAAGTGAATGGACAAAAGATTAAGTTTTTGGTGGATTCAGGAGCAACAGTATCTTGTATTCAGCAGAAGTTTCCACTATCATCAAAAAGTATGTCCATAACTGGCTGTGTGGGACAAGCAGAAGTTAAACCATTTACTGAACCATTGGCAGTAACACTGAACAAGCAAACAGTAAAACAAGAATTCTTATATCTACCTGATTGCAGTGTTTCCATATGTGGAAGAGACTTAATGAGTAAACTATCATTGTCAGTGATATTTTGCCCAGAAGGTCATAAAATACTCGACAGATGTGAAACAATCAAGATGCTGACAAATGCAACTAAGTGTAAAACTACCGAGATTTTGTACCTTTCTCCTGACACTGCACAAGATTTAAAATCGCAAGTTACCATTTATTGGACACAAATTCTCACGGATCCAGAAAAAGGAAGTACTGCATCTGCATTGTGGCAAGACTATAAAAAATGGGCTAGAACATTATATGCACTAAGTGAGCCTTTAGACCCTTTACACATCACTTTGAACTATTCCCAACTTGATGATGATGTTTATGATGAGGCATGGCAAAACATCGATGGACAAACTTTTCGAGTGAACTATCCGCATCTTTATTTGGGTCCACAAGGAATGGCATTGGCTGTGTCCCTTCCAGAAGATTTAAAGCCATACTACAGGGGAAGCATGGAATATTGGCCTATCTCAACTCTCGTTTATTCATCACTACTGCACGAAGATCAAATAACATCTCAAAGACACTCTATTTATCCATGAAAGTCTTGAATCTGACCTCGGACAAAGCAGCTCACAACAGCCAACAGTTAAAACTACAGTCTACGCTACATCTGAGTTGGCAGAGGCTAATACAGGTAAGAAACAATGGGCACTAAAAAAGAGAGACAAAAGACAAGAGGCATTGAGGAGTGAGAAAAGAGTAACACCAAAATTGATAAAGTACTGTTATGAGCAACAAACTTGTAATTTGCTTTTTGACGTATGCGAAGTGTTAGATTGTATGCTAGGGGTGCCAGCTATAGATCATGCATTAAATGTCCAAATTGTTTGCAGAGACACTTGTCTGACAAAAGCAAATAATTTTGATACATTTATAGATAAAGCCAGGATTATAACTAGTACCAGTATACAACGTAATCAAGAAGGAGATGCTCCTCAGACTGATTCTCAGCAAAGAGTTACTTTAACAAAAATTAAAAAAGATGAAGCATCTTATCAAATGGGTCTAAGAAGCTGTAGAGAACGCAAAGCAAGCACTAACCGATGTAATCCTCTAATATTGTCTATTACAAATCCGACCTTCAAAGACTCTGGAATATATTCCATAAGTTTCCAATGTTCGGAAGTTATTTCCGTACCATGTAATAGAAAGCTGAAATTGAATTTTGAAGGTTATATTCAAATGACAATTTTAAAGACCAATAAGCCAGCTCTGGAGAATAATTTAGTTTCTCTGTCTGAAGCAATAAAGATTGAAACAGGGCATGAAATTAATGAAAATACATGGTTAAAATGGATACAGTACACTGCCCATACTTTGACTTCGGAGGACTGCATTGTGTGCTCTACAGCTAGACCACAACTAACTACCACGTCCATACCATATTCTAATGAGAGAGATTTAACCTGTATACTTAAACTCTTCACGAGAAAGTCATTTGATCAAACTGATGACTGCTATTCCCTTCACAACAAGTTACCTACAGTAACTTCAAAAGACACACCTACATCTTGGGTTATAGGTACAGCCGATTATACCTGTTTTCTTCAGGATACTGTCATACATACAGATACAAGGAGTAGTGATGAAAATGAAATAGAAAGTTTCATTACTAATTTTTGTAACCGGACTTTCTCTTCAAATAATTATGAAGAGTTTGCACTTTTGACAACTCATACCACTGCCAGAGCTGACATTTGGTGGTTATGTGCTGATTTACGTATGTATGCTATCCTGTCAAAAACATGGTCAGGTGTTTGTACGCCAATTATGTTGATTACACCTTTTACTATAGGCTCAGCAGATTTGTTAGACTTGAAACAGATCCAAGTATCATACGGGGTAGCTCGATGGATAAAAACATCCATAAGAGATCGTTGTCCTACCCATCAAAATCCAAATTAGCAGGATCGTTTAATGAGGATATTTATCTTAGTGTGCTTGGTACACCGGTTGGGGTGCCAAATGAGCATAAGGCTCAAAATGAAATTGTAGCAGGATTAACTTCAGTTTTTTCTGCAGGAATAACTGCTACTAAAAATGTCATCTGGATAAATTACCTCTATTACAATCAGCAAAGGTTTATAAATTATACAATTGAAGCAATAGAGGGTATTGTGGAGCAACTTGGTCCAACCTCACTTATGGCTTGGCAAAATCGAATCGCCCTTGATATGTTGTTGGCCAAAGAATCGTCAGTGTGCAGCATGTTTGGTGGGGAATGCTGTACTTTTATACCCAATAATACTTCACCTGATGGAAGCATTGCTAAAGCGTTAAATAAGCTTAAGTCACTATCTGCTGAAATGGCTAAAAATTCTGGTGTCTCTGAAGACTCCTGGACAAATTGGCTCCATAAGTTGTTTGGACCTTGGGCGTCAACAATAGTGTCTATTGCTACTACAATACTGATTATGATCACTATTTTGATTATAACTGGATGTTGTGTCATCCCTTGTCTTCGATCATTAGTGGAACGACTGATAGCGACTGCCTTAAAACAAAAATCTCCTACTTCCCAAATTTTGCTACTTTCTGTAGAATCTCCGGAATTTGTGGACTAAGTTTAACTATGATTGCCTAGACTAAACTTTCACTAAAATAAAGTCTAATTCTGATCTCATGAAGTGCTCCTTGTTTCTTATTCTGAAGTGTCCGAGTGTCATGTATTAATTTGTGTGATGATGATAAAAAGCTAATGCTAAAATTAATATCTACTCTTTTGTTTTTGATTCTGTTAAAGCGGTCACATGTTGTATGTGACCGAAAGGGGGATATTGTGAGATATTACTTTTATTTGATGATTATTGATAACAACAAACTTGTTGCCCATGTGCTGCAGTGATCTCTTTTTCTTAGTTGTTGTTCAAGCATGCCAAAACTGTTTACGTGGCTTTAGCCAGTTGTCTCTCATTTGTCATTCTATGAGTTTCTGGGGAAAGCTATACTATGGGGTTTATTTTGGTGGCTGTTTACCTCAAGAGCTGTGCAAAGCTAAAATGCCATGTATGGAGCAGACTTCTGTAGTCAGCAAGTACTGTCTATATAAGAAAGAGGTTTTTCCTGTTGCAATCTGTGAGTGCGTGCGATCAGTGCTATGTAAACCAAATGTAATTGGCTTTGAATCTATTAAACCTGTGTGCTAAAATCTCCGGCTACCTCTCGTAATTCTGATCCCAACAAGATCCAGACGGCGGTGGAACTGAATTTGCATTTCTTTTTTCGATCTGACGTCAATAAGGTGCCTTGTCCAGAATCGCCCATTTGAGCTGTGTTTTTTTCAAACGCAGAAAAGGATCGCAAATGCTCAGTTTAGACATTTCGCAACTTTAGCCATTGGGGGGGGGGGGCTAAACAGGGTAGGGAGAGGGGATTCGTTCAAAAAAACCTCAGAAAGTGAAAATTTCATGCCATGGGACCTTTAATGGTCTATATAAGCAAAATTGACTCTTGTGAGCTTTGAGGCATGTTAAAATGTTGTTACCTCCTCAGTAACATACCTGGAGTTGTGTTTTGTTTCATTCATGTTTGAGTAACCCTTTATTATTAGTCTGTGTTTATCTCCAAAGCTTAAAATGCTCTGTTCCAACTTGTGAAAGTGGTAGTTTTCTAGTTAAGTGCTACATTTTACCTTTTTGTTAGCTGAGATGGACCATTTCAGGACTCAAATCATCCAAATGATTCTAGTAAAAGTATATGGAGTTTAACAGAGTTCTTCTCTCTAATATTTGTGACCATTACAATCAAGACAAAACTCTGTATTTTATATTTTATTGCTACTTTTCTATTTAAATCTGATCATTATTTTTAATGTATATAATTATGTCTCATCTGACGCTGGTCTATTGCTCTTTGGTTGCTATTCCATCTATTTTTTTTCTTTTTACCCTGTGTTATATATTATATAATATACTTGATGTGTGAGCTACCGTACCCAAAACAAATTCCCTTGTGGATCATTAAAGTTTGTCTAAAACTCCACTCTGGCCTCTGAAGGTTGTGAAATGATCTTATAATTCCATCAAGGTGAATAATTAGGATGCTATAAGAATGTGTTTAGAAAATAAGGAATAATATTTGGATAACTGAAAACTTTTGGAATTGTACAATAAGTCCCACTTTCTGCAAAGATTAGTGAAGTCCATGCTGCATTCTGTTTCCCGGGTGATTCATAACTCCATGCTTTATTTATAATTCATAATCAAGGGCCAGTGTAAGTGTGAACCAGAACTAAACCTTCACAGCTGAGAAGAAAAAACAACATTGACTAATATGGCTCATGTAAGTCTGGGTCAGTGGATTCTGAGTCAGCGCTGGGTTCTGGTGTGGACACTCTTCCCTTGTTCACATTTCCTTGGTTTGCTGGGGGGGAGTTAGCTGTAGCTGCGTACATATTTGTCTACTCCACTTACTTTACTGCCTCAGGAGAGAAAGTGAGACACATTCATGTTATCGGGTCAGTCTGAAAGCAGCCTGCAGCCCTGGAAAAGATCACCAAAAACATACTGTTCAATGCTACACGGACTGCTGATGTAATGGATGGTGAACTTTACTGACCAAATCACATGGGGGTCAAAGTTCACAGGATAAGATAAACAAGGGTTAACAAAGCCTCGATTAAACGGTTTGTTAGGGGCTGAGATCTATAGCACAATATAAAACTTCCAGTGCTGGCATTGGTCCCGCTTCTTTAAATGTGCTTGAGTGTAGAGTCCGCTGCGATCCATCCTGCTGCAGGCTACCTTTTATTATTCATCGGCTTCACTTGGAAGAGAGCTTTTCACAGTGAGAATAAGTGGCCACAACTCGAGCCCTAGTGGACAATTTACTCTCAAGGCCAGGATGTGTCAGTGGATACAGACAGACAGAAATTGATGCACGTTTTTATACGTTTTTGCTATTCACAAATGAAAATGTGTATGTAGAATTAAATGCAATGATCCGCTGATAAAACATTTTGGCTGTAGGTCTTGAGCCATTTGGTCGATTAATCAGTTGAGGGTATCTTAGTTGAACAAACTTTTTATTAGGCGACCAGTTATTTTATTTAGAAGGATTTATGTGGGACAACAGCAAAAAGGAGTGAGTGCCTACAGTAAATGGTAAATGGTCACATTTGAATATAGCACCTTTTCACCTTCAAGGCACTCAGTGTTTTACATCAAGGAACCACTCACCCATTCACTCTGACATTCATACATCAGTGTATGCAGACACTAGTGTCAAGGTGGGTTCAGTGTATGTGTGTGTGTGTGTGTGTGTGTGTGTGTATATATATATATATATATATATGAAACAGTAGAGTTGAATTTGAATTTGATCGCATTTTGAATGATGAAAGTAGGCAGGCACTTGATTGGTTACTGATGGAATAATTATATATATTATCAACTTTTGTGATTCTTTATTCTTTAGAAATGAAGTTTTAAATGTGTACGTGACTTGTAATCATATGTTTTTGAGTTGCAGAAATGTCAGATATCTGAGGGCAGAAGTGAGCAGACAGCTCGGCTCCTGCATTCACTATCTAAGTCACAGTGACATTGTCACTGTGATAGATGTCATATCTGGAATTATCTTACAAGTGTTTTTGTTTTAATGATTATGTTTTATGGGCTGTCCTGCGACGTGTTTCCCCCACCCCTTTTAGGGCAGGGCAGCGGGTTGTAACTAGAGTTGTGAAAACTGAATAAATATGTAGTGGAGGGCACAGAGAACCAGGGCGCTCAGAGCAGATTGTGCCAGAGCATTTGTTACCTGCTTACCTCCGCTTGCAAGTGAAAAACCTAATCTGTCTTGTCTTCTTTTCCTTGTTTACAGTATAGGTTTACCAGCACCCATCAGTTACATTGTAATCAGATTAAATTCCTCAGCGATAAAACACATGGAGCAGTAAACATATTTTATTTTTTATGAATTATTTGAAGAATATAACATTATTTAATTTAGAGATTGACCAATATGTATTTTTTTTTTCATGGCTGATGTTAATAATCAAGAGCAACCGATGGCTGATCAAATTTGCAAATATTTTTGGCTGATTTTGCTCTTTTTTTAAAATAAAATGATGTCATTTAAATTAGCTAAAAACTCACCCACGTCCCTTTTTTCACCACAAACCAATAAGAGCAAAATAGACACAGTTTTCAGCCGTTATCTCTTTGCACTGAAGTGTTGAAATACAGCTCTGTGGATATTCAGTTTGTTTTAAGTTTGTTCAGGATTTGTTTATTTACAATGAATGTGCTTTAGCAAAGGATGTCTTGACCAACACACTTTAAAAGATTCAGTTTATATCCTAGGTTCATGTGAAATAATAGATTGATTGATACTGAGCCCTTAAACATAAATTTCAGCAGTTCACTAAATGTGCAGCGTTTGTGTGTGTGGGTTGTGATTTCCTTTGTAAACTGCAATCAAGGCTACCCTCAACACTCAAGAGCATTTTGGTGTGATAAGATAAGAAGTACAGTCTCACTCACTCCTACTTTCTTCCAGTCTTTAGATACCACACTGTAAACCAAAACGTACCAGTATATGACCTTGGTCTTGACAGATAAAAGCCATCAAAGAAATCAGCTGTGTTATAAGGGACACTTCATACGACAATAACTCTACACCACTCCTCATTTTCTCGCATTTGTCCGATTTCCCGCTCATTAGCAGTCTCTAATTGGCCATTGGGCTGAGCTGAAAACAATGAAGCATTGATTTTCTTAAACATAATCACCTCATCCAGTCAGTTAATGGCTGCTGTCACTGTGGGCCACTGAAAGAAAAATGGCCAGCCAGTGGTCCCTCGGATGCCCTTCACCTCCCCTCACTAAAGTCTGGAGTACACAACCACCCACTCCATCTTAGCGGCTTGGTTTAACCCCTTTAGCAGCCTGACAAACTCGGAGCACTGCATCCATCACCACCTATACTCCGTCTCAAGCCCCCGCAACACAATACCACGCACCAATGCACGCTCAGATACAGTTCATTAAAGGTCCTATTTTACGCTACTTTGTGATCTGTGTTATAATGTTGTTTCCTCATCACAAACCTGGAGTTGTGTTGTGTTTTGTTTTGTTTCATTTACACATATTTAACACATAAATCCTGCTTATTTAGGGTTTAGGTTCTCTCAAAAAGAAAACTCTAATTTCTACCTCGTCATGTCATGTGGTAATTCAAGAAGTGCTCCATTGTGTTTTTAAAATCCATACACCTTCACTGAATCATTTGGATCATTTCAGCCCTGGAACTGCCAAAAAGGTTAAAGGTAACTGTCAACTTGGAAACTATGGCTTCATGACATCACAAGGTAGAACAGAGCATTTTAAGCTTTTGAGATGTAGATAGACTAATAAAACAATTTAAAAACACAGTGGAGACATCACAAGGTGGAAGAGGGTGTTTTCTGTTTGATGGAAGAACACAGCCTAAATATGTATGTGATGTGTGTGTTAAACATGAATGAAACATGACTCCAGATATGTTTTTGATTTAGAAGCATTATAATATAGATAGTTTTGCGTAATATAGACCTTTTAAAGGTCCCATGACATGGTACTTCTTGATGCTTTTATATGGCTCCTTAATGGTTCCCTAATACTGTAAATGAATCCTTCTTCAAAATCAACACTCACTGCATGAGATATGACTCTGACAGTCTTCATGAGGCTAGATATGTGTCTAAAATGCTTTATTGTGGGTGTTGCTGCTTCAGTGCAAATGAGAAGGACAGAGAGATTGGCTAAGGAGCGGGGGGGCGGGTTTCCCCCGCTGGAAGCGCAGCTCGTCTCCTCTCTTCCGTGTTTAACACAGGAAGACAGATGGGAGACTTTGCAATGAAAAAAAGCATATTTACACAGAAAATAAAATTAAACCACTGGTATTTCAGAGGTCCAGAGGGTCGGGTAAGGGACTTGCGAGCCTAGAAACTCTCGGACGTGCCTCCAGGCAAATAAAAAAACGCATTTCGCATTGTAGCGCATTCACAGTCCAAACTCTATGGGCGGGATATACAGGGACGCTGAGCGGAGACAGACGTCAAAAAGGTGCCTTGTCCGAACTCGCCCGTTTGAACACTGGTTTTGTGTAACGCAGAAAAGGACCGCAAATGCTCAGTTTAGACATTTCGCAACTTTTAGCCATGGGGGGGGGGGGGCTAAACAGGGTAGGGGAGCTCACATTAACGTTCAAAAACCTCAGAAAGTGAAAATTTCATGCCATGGGACCTTTAAGGTAGAAAATAACTAATAGCTACAAACATGTATGATACAGTTGAATCGGTCAGGGATATTTTTTACTTTATCCGGGTGAAATGGCAGTCAAGGTCCAAGTGGCTATTTACGTGTCTGCCTTCAGTCATTCACACCACACTTCCCCGCTCTTTCCAGATGGTTCAGAGTCATCATGTCTGGCTCTAATAGTAATAGTGCAGTCAGCCTAAGTGTGCTGCTGATCACCACAGCCCACAGACACCGATCACAGGACTGGCCTGCTCCTGAACTCGTCACCAAACCAGTATGATTGTAACTAGGACTGCAACTAACAATTATGATATATTGCTAATTATTTTTGATTAATTGATTGATTGCTTAGAATGTCAACAGATCGATGAGATGTTTGCTTTATCCAGATAAGCTATTTTGAAGTTGCTTGAGGCCATCCTGATTTAGAATATACAGCTCATGTCATGTTTTGAATGATTATTTGATTACTAAATTAGCAATTGAAACTATTATTTCAAAAACCAATAAACTCCTTTTGTTAGTTTTGCATTTCAATAATTCATCATTAAAACACAATGGGAATCTTAAAAATGTGTAGATATAATAGTCCATTTGTACTTGCTGTGTTCACACCTTTTTTGCTTTGGCCCAGGTTTGTTCTGATGTAGACTTGCTTTAGTCCTATTCTAGTCCTGGTTTAGTCCTCCTCTAGTCCAGTTTTAGTTATGGGTTAACTGTAATTGTTTTCCTAGTTTTGATGTGTTGTGTTTGCAAATGTGAATGTGCCCTTTGTAAAACTTCCACAGGAGTAAACCGATAGAGAGCACCTCTTTCATTATTTAGTAACTTGGAGTAAAGTTTGCTCATCAGAGATCGTCGAGACTTGAAAGCCAGTCTGTAGGTCAGGAAGAACTTTGTGAAATATTCTGAGAGCAACACTTGGTGGGATTTGGGGCTTACGTCCACTCTAGTGATCTCTCCTCACTTGTGTAGTCTTTTATAGTTATAGTATTGTGCTGAGGGAAATCGCAGAACAGGCAGTGAGAGAGTGACATTAATACCACTCGACAGCATAGTCCAGCAGGACTGCAAATGTTTGCCTTTTAATCCAGGACTCTGTGGCCTTTGGTCCGGCTGCTACATACACTGATGGGAATGAGAGAAGAAAACTGTTGCCAGACTTGTCTATGCTGCCTAAAACGTAGTTGCTGCATAATGCATTGTGCTATAGCATTTCATTCAAACTAAGCAGTTGTCCTGGAGCAACTCTGCCGTGATATTGTCCTCATTAAGGCACACTGAGATGGATGGAGGCACTAATAGGTCTGGCATGTCTCAATAGTTGCATTTTGAAGTGCATGTAAACCCTGTGATGTACTTCTCTTGTCTCCATCTCCAGCTCTGTCCTGGGATAAGCTCCAGTTTAATTGTTGGACGTTGTTGTGGGCTGTGGTGGCTGTCAGGAGAAGATAAAGAGTTTTTTCCTGAGGCGTGAGGAGAGAGGGGAGCAGTGATGGAGGGTCTTTGTGCTGCTGCTCCGCTGGCTGCATTAGCCCTACTCTTTATAATTGTGTGAAGGGGGCACTTCCAGTGGCTCGCTCATTACTCACTGGCACGGCCGGCCGCTGGCAGAAGACACACCTTGTCCTCTAGCTCTGCCTTTCCGTGCAGGATGCCCTGCAGCTTTGTCCCCCCTCCCCTTCCCCAGAGCTCCATACCTATTGTTATTTTGACCCATTACCACCATCTGCGCATATCACCTTTTCTTCTCCCTGAATTTTTTTTGACACGCTCCTTTGTCAGACTGGAACCTATTGTGCGGCACTGGCTGTGACTGATGTCACCTTTGCTCTGGAGCTAATGTAGTGGTGGACTGCAGCCTCAGACGGTAAAGCTCTGAGGGAACCTGGGCAGTTCAAGTAAATGCAGCTGCCATGCACACAATCAAAGACAACTATCTGGAGCAGCCATAACCAAACACAAGTGGACAGACACCTGATTGGTATGGAGTGAGGACAGCCAGTTTGCGAGGCAATTAGACCATATAATTGAGATTCCTTGAGGGCCAATTTGTTACACACACTTACAGTCAAAGTACTTGGTGAATGATCAGAGTGCAGCTCCATAATAATTATCCTTGAGTTGAATGCTCATCTTGTGTTTATATTTCATTTGAGTAACATTCTGTACATACCTGCAGTGAATGATAGAGAAGCTCTCCAGCTCTAACTTTGTGTCTGTGTTTGTGTGTGCAGAGGGAGGCACGTGCGAGGTGATCGCCGCTCACCGCTGCTGTAACAAGAACCGCATCGAAGAGCGTTCACAGACAGTCAAATGCTCCTGTTTACCTGGGAAAGTGGCTGGGACAACACGCAACAAACCCTCCTGTGTGGATGGTATGGAAACACTGTACACCACTGCAAGGCTTTGTATTGTAGGCAAACATAAATAAAGCTTTACAAATATTGATGATAATGGAACAGAAGACTAACATGGCAGTATTGAAAAGCTGGAAGATAAATAGATTAAAATGAAAGGACTTTTTGCCTTTAGTATTTAAAAGAGTAGATTGTATGCTTGTATGTTGTATGCTGCATGCTCTTTTTCCAACTGTTTCTTAAACTTGCGTTGTGACACTGCAATTTCCCCAGGATTATTTTATCTTATCTTATCTTAATCCAGCCAAAGGAGGTGACAAGATGTAGGTAGAGACGTCAGAGGTCTGTCAGCAAGGTAATTGGTTTAAAAGACAATGATGACGGGCTGTGATTGGAAGATGGCAACACATACAGAAAAAAAAAAGTTTTTCTCTTTCATCCTTTTGCCAATTGAGTGTTCTTCAGTATATCTTACTGCACCAGATTGCATTTGCTATAGAATTTAACTTGCCCTTGCTGTGTAGTTGTTGGCCTCAGGGGGGAACTGTTGGGAGGATTCAGTCAGCCTTGTGCACAACTGAGCAAGTAGCACATAGCCTGGGGCACCTACAGCTGATGGAAATGAATAACTAATAAACAGCAGTCGCGGGAGCTCCGGGCCAGTGCACCTGAATTACCTGAGTGTGGAAGACAATCAGGGGGAGCCAGTTCAATGGGTAGAGAAGAGTTTTCCAAGAGCTGCACAAGTCCTCAGAGACAGCAGTGTTCCAGCGAGCTCATTTACAGTCTCTCACCTGCGCCTCCTGTTCACATCAAAGTCAGAATTAGACCCAAATATCTTCATTAGCACGGACAGGACATGAAGGGCCAGACAGGCTGCTCAGTGCTTTTCGGAGACCTGGTTAGTCACAGCTGACAGTCAAAAAAGGAAGCAGAATATAAATTAGACATATAAGCCAAAAGGATGACACCCAAGTTCTGATTCGATGAAAAATGACTTGGAAAGTCAGAACAAGTTTTTTTTCTTTTTTTGTTCACGACAGCTGAATTTCCGGGCCTTGATATATTGTGTTGGAAAAAGTGATGTTCTCTGGTTTATACGGCTGTTGAATGAAACATTTGCAGACTCCGACCTTGAATAAAACTCAAGCATTTTGTACTGTGAAAAGAGAAGCAGACAGCCAGACAGATTTAGTGTATTATTTTACTAAGAATGACTAAGACTGACTCAGTAATTACCTCAATAGAACACGCCTGGCTATTGGACTGACAGTGCTTTGGAGTTCAAACAGTATCAGTGAATTGATTTCCAGTGAGTGAGTTTTCTGTCTGTCAGTAATGAATTAATTTTGGCCTACAATTGGGTGAGGTTGCTGGATCACATAGGCTCTGTGCCGGCCAAGGTAACATCCACAAAATATAATTTTTGTTAAATGGACTCTAAATGGAAACACACGCTATAATAAAAATCAAAAAGTGGCATTCAATTTAAAATTTGACTAGACAGCTAAACGCCGCCCACAACCACATTTCAAATAGAGCTGATAAACTGGGCATTGCCTGGAGGACTAAAGAAAAGACTTTCTGAGTGTCATACATCTGAGTGTCATCTGAGTGTCGATGAGTTTATAAATATTTTTCACAACTCTAAAACAAGAGAGAAGTATTGCTAAAACTAAAGCTAACAGTAAAGCTACCAACAATTAGCATGCCAACACACACTTCCTGATTATTGGACAATAAAATGCTTTGTAGTTATATGCTGACAGCCCACAGCAGACATATTCTAAACTCAAGAGCTGCTTATACAACATATCTGTACTGGGGCAAGACAAATGTAGCTGAAATATGTGAAGAAAAAAAAAAATCTAATACTTTAACCACTAAAATAATAGTTGTTTTCTTGGTTCTAGCCCCAGGCCTGGATAAAACTTTTAACAAAGAGTAGGGAGGAGGCTAATTTAATGAAAACAGAAAAGACAGCAAATTTTAACTCTAAAAAAAAAACATGAGAAGCCCAGAAAACATTTAAACAGAGAAATAATTTGTGTAAAAAGCAAATGTAACAGCCAACATATTATCATTTTTATTGCCCTACCAAGACATCCGAGCTCAGAAGACACAAGTTGCATTTGACTTGCCAATGAAGGGCTGACGGCATGCCTGTTAAATGGCTTTTTGTGGGCATGGTTAACACTTCATGGCTCTGTGCCTGTCTCCTGCGGCGATGCACAGGAGCTGTTAGTGTATTGATTAACAAGCCCTTATGGAGGCAGCGCTGATAAAAATGGAAATCTCAAGTCAGTGGGATTCAGCTGGATGACATAGCGACTATTTACAACACATGAAGCCAACATGTGATAATTGTTTTTCCTCTCTTTGCTCACGAGGGATGGGGACAATAAACAAAAATATAATTTAAAGGAGAATTAACGTTTTTTTTTACAATCTGAGCCTTATTTTGGTAATAAAACAAGTTGTTTTACTCACCTGTAGCACTTTGGTCTCATATGGAGCACTTCTGGAGATGTTTTAGATTAGCGATCTCTGTAACGTGAGTTCTCGAAGAATATGTTTGTGGTCTCCAAATAACACAAACTTTAGCACTTTTCAAATCATAGAAGCTCAATGTCTTAGTCTACACTTTCGTTTGAGTCAAAAGTAGCCTGTAATCCCAGATTTATCCATAATTTAAATGTTTGGGTCCCGAGAGCTGAGAGCAAAATAAGCTGTGACTCCGCACTGGCCTCCTCATCTACCCGAAACTATGGATGAATCTCGGATTACAGGCCACTTTTGACTCAAACGAAAGTGTAGACTAAGACATTGATCACTGAAAAGTGCTAAAGTTTGTGTTATACGGAGACCGCAAACATATGCCCCGAGAACTCACGTTACGGAGATCGCTAATCTAAAACATCTCCGGAAATGCTCCATATGACTCCAAAATGCTATGGGTGAGTAAAACAACTTGTTTTATTACCAAAATAAGGCTCAGATTGTAAAAAATTCTCCTTTAAAGGCGCCTTGTGTAACTTACTTTTCTGGTGGAGGGTCCGTCAAATGCATTTCTCCATGGAAATGCTATTGCTTTGTCTGGAGTGTTTCGCAGTACGGTATTAAACCTTTCTATCTTCATGGAAACCAAACCAGACCAAGTTACAGGTCAGATCTGTGGAGAGGCAACCCTGCTCACATAGCCTGGGAATTCCCAGGCCGCTTCCGTTCGTTTCGAACTGGAAGGCGGCCTGGAAACTCGTCCAAGCGAGAGTCCCAGATTTAGGGCCCCAATCAGAGAGCGGGGGAGGTGTGGCAAGACGGTGACGCGTACTACATGACAAACGGAAGCTTGTAGTTTGAACTGACAACTGACATGATTGGCTATGGACTTACGTATACGCTCAATGATAGACATTCATAACGCCCAATAAACGGCCGTTGGCAATCGCTAACCACACCTCTGCTACGGGATTTTTCGAAGCGAGTTTCCAGACCCATATCTCACTTGTGATATGGTCAGGTGTTAACCAGACTACTGCTCACAGTCAGAATGCCTGCTTTTCTAGGTATGTTTTAGCTATAAAATCACCTGTAACTTAATAAATGTAAGGCAGAGCTGTTTAATGTCATATTGTGGAACATTCCAGGCAGAGCAATGAAATCCTTAGAAAAAATCAGGTGACGGAGCAACAACCAAAACTTACATAGTACACCTTTAATGAATGAATGATTTTATTATAGTGTCTTACATACAAATATCCCCACTCCTTTCCTTTAAACTAATATATCTGCTGCTTCTTCCAGGCTTTACACAGACATTACACCTTGTCATCATCATTAAATCAGAACATATCAGGATACTGGGTGAACACTTCATCAAACAAAGGATTTCTAAGTTCATCATAAAAAAGGACAAAGCAACAAAAAATGATCTTCACTTTCCAGTTCTTCCAACTTCTTCTTCAGAAGTTTGAGAAAATCTTCTAGTGTCTAAGGCCAGGGGAAAGATTTATGTGTGTAGCTGGGATATCAGTGATCTTTGATTCCTGCTCAAATTTGCTCTTACATAAAATTCAGAATTGAATTGAAGTGTTTTAATTGAATATAGGTCTGCAATTTAGGTTTAGCCAAGATCCCATTCAGCCACTGTTCTTCATAATTGAACACAGTTTTGCTCTTATTCTGCTGATGCTTTACATACACTTTATAAAACACACATATGCTTTTTTTCCCCCACTGTCAGACATGATATACAAAAAAAATAAAACAAAAATAAAGAAAAATTTCCATTTGTATGTCAATTAGAATCAACCCAATTATTTCTATTTGCTAAATGCCAGAATAAGGAAACCCACTAAGATCACCATGCCTTCAAACAATTTGGGCAAGCCCATATGATGATGTCATCTCTTTGGAAGGTTCTGATTGGTTTATTGACAGCATTTGAGTTAATTAGAGACACACCTCTGGATGTATTTTAGTGCACGTTTGAAACACACTGCTTCTTTGTGAAACATCATGGGAAAATCAAATGAAATCAGTCAAGATATAAGGCAGACAATTGTTGCACAAGTCAAGTTTGGTTCCTCCTTGGGTGCAATTTCCAAATGCCTGAAGGTGCCATGTTCATCTGATCAGACAATTATACGCAAGTATAGAAATCATGGGATCATCCAGCCATCATATCGCTCAGGAAGGAGACGCGTTCTGAGTCCCAAAGATGAATGTATTTTGGTCCAAAATGTCCAGAACAACCCAAGAACAAAAGCAAAAGACCTTGTGAAGATGCTGGCTGAAGATGGTAGGAGTGTGTCATTATCCACAGTGAAACGAGTACTGTACAGACATGGGCTGAAAGGCTACTCTGCCAGGAAGAACCCATTACTCCAAAAGAAACATAAAAAAGCCAGATTAAAGTTTGCTAATGCACACAAGGATAAAGACTTTAATTTTTGGAGACATGTCTTCTGGTCTGATGAAACTAATCGTTATGTTTGGAGGAAAAAAGGGAAAGCCTGCAGGCCTCAGAACACCATCCCAACTGTGAAACATGAGGGCGGTAGCATCATGTTGTGGGGTTGTTTTGCTGCGGGAGGGACTGGTGCACTACACAGAATAGATGGCATCATGAGGAAAGAACACTACGACTATATGGAAATTTTGAAACAACATCTTAAGTCATCAGCCAGGAAGTTGAAGCTTGGGCGAAAATGGGTCTTCCAAATGGACAATGATCTGAAGCATACTGCAAAAATCTTACAAAGTGGCACAAGGATAACAAAGTCAATGTTTTGGAGTGGCCATCACAGAGCCCTAAATCCTATTGAAAATTTATGGGCAGAGCTGAAAAGGCATGTACGAGCAATGTGACCTACAAACTTGGCTCAGTTACACCAGTTCTGTCAGTAGGAATAGGCCAAAAATTCCTACAAATTATTGTGGGAAGCTTGTGGAAAGATATCCAAAATGTTTGACCCAAGACATACAGTTTCAAGGCAATAGTACCTAATATTAATGAACTTTATGTAAACTTTTGACTTTGGAAAAAAGTAATAAAAACTCTATAAAAAATACTCTTCTCATTATTCTGGCATTTAGCAAATAGAAATCATTTTGTTAATTCTAATTGACCTAAGACTGGAAATGTTTATTTTTATATCATTTCTGACAGGGGTTCGATCCCCGGGTCGCCCGAGCTTTTCTGTGTGGAGTGTGCATGTTCTCCCCGTGTCTGGGTGGGCACTCCGGTTTCCCCCACCAACCCAAAACATGCTCCATAGGTAAAAATCCTCCAGCTGAGGTCCTGACCAACCGAAGCAAGAAGATCATGGAGATGGTCCCCGGGCGCAGTAATGTGCTGCCCACTGCTCCTAATAACAGGATGGGTTAAATGCAGAGAAGAATTTCTCCTGTGTGAGAGCAATAAAGTCACTTCTTCTTCTTAAACTTCTGGTTTCAACTGTAAAAAAAAGGTCTGCCTGGTGTATTGTCTGTTGGACACTCAATAAGCAAAAGGATACTATTTTGAAATTTAATTTCTGTTTCTCTCTTTTTCTTCTCAATAACTTTAAAGCACTTGGGAGTAAAGTTGTCAATTTGTATTGAATCGAAATTAACCAAACCGAATTGGACCGAATTGAATCGTACCAAATCGTTTACTAATTTTATGAATCGTCCCTGAATCGAATCGTAGCCTGTGAATTGAGATTTGAATCGAACCGTTTTGTGAGTGAAAGATTCACAACCTAGTATTTTATGTATACATTAAGAAGCGAGACGTTAAGACGTTAAGAACAAAATCATATCTCACCTCAGAGTTTACTACAGGAATCCACAATGTGTTTTCTGTCTCCTGTGATTTTATTTTTTTCATTCTTTAGTCCCCGTTAGCAGGCTTTGCTTGTTTTGAAATGGACGGACCATTCGTGCCCCTGACTAGCTAATCCGCCTATTTGAACTCAGTGAGATACAACTTGGAAAAATGTGTATTCTGGATTTAAGGCAATCATAACAGTGAAATAACAAAACCACCCCAGGATACAGGCCAAAGGACAGAATAAATAATGTCATAATTACTCCTCTAAGTGGCATCTATAATTAAGAGATTGAAATTGAATGTGTAGATGAAGTTTTTAATATGTAAAACTGTAACTCTGATTAAGTTTGTGTGTGTGTGTGTGTGTGTGTGTGTGTGTGTGTGTGTGTGTGTGAAGCAAGCCTACGGGCCGCTGTGGCACTATGGTGAGGGATTATAGACTTTCGGAGTTAGCCCTGTGTCCCAAATGGAGCGCTCTCCCCGGGTCTTGTTTTATTAATGTCCCATCCAGATGAGGAACGATCCTGCTGCCCAGCTCATCCCACCGCCCCCTGGGGGACACCTGCTGCCATTGCACCATACGCAGGTTATGCTCTCATACAAATATATACACTCAGACGCAATGGGCAAGGCTCTAGTGAAAACTGAGTCTTTAGAGGTCACACAGTTTGGACAGTTAGACCTCTTTCATCTTTAACGTAATTTTGCAGAAGAAGGCAGACTCCCGTGCGTGATGCATTATGGGTCATTAACATCAAACAAGCATCAAAGCAGCCGGTTGGAGCTTCTTTGGAACATGTTTACGATGTGAACGAGGCCACACAGGTTTGACTCATAACTGACTGGTGAGTGTTTTGGATGCTGTTAATAGAGAAGGAGGTGGGGGCAGCATCTGGCCACTTGGGTCTCATGTCAGCTTATCCTCATGATGGGAATTGATTATCAGTTTTGACAAAGACAAGTTATGTCCTAGTTATGTCACGGCCAACAAGGCTCTTGGCGATGAACATGATTTTTAACAAGTCAAAGTCCTATATGTGCAGGCTGGCCAACTTCATTACACAAGCTAAGATTTGACACAACTCATCGCTCCACTGCTTTAGTTTTGTTTTTATTCGCATTTCAGCATTTAATACATGTATTTATTTTGTGGGGACACTTCAACTCAATTTATGTTTTTGCTTTATTTATAGTAATGAGAACATCTGTACAGCACTATAAAGCATGAAAATGTGCGTTATAAACAAACATAGTAAGCAGCTCTTGAGGTAAAAATAAATAAATAAATAAGTCAGCTGCATATTGTCTCCATAATTGAGAAGAGTTTTATTGTCCAATATTCCAGAAGCACGCCAGCATGCTCATTGTTACCTCTACTGTGATTGCACAAACTCCTCTGCACAAAAAGTTCTGAAAATTGCTTATAAGCTCATCTTGGTGAATATTTAGGATGCTTGGCATGCATTCGCCTTTAAAGGGGCACTGTGTAACTTTTTGGTTGGGGGTCCATCACCTGCTTATCTCCATAGAAATGTTTTGCTTTGTCTTAAAAGTTCCAGAGTATACATTAAACCTATTAAATCTTTAAATCATTAAATCTATCATGAGGGAGACGAGCAGGTTACAGGACTACGCTACATTACAGATCTGTGGAGAGTCGCCCCTATTCACAGAAAGAAACAGAAACGCCCGTAATGAATAAATGCTACGTGGATATGTTTAATGTCATACCATGGAACGTTCCAAGTCTCCATGGAGACAAGGTGGCGAACCCTCCACAAGAAATGTTACACAGTGCACCATTAAGCAAAAATTCCAGACTGATCTAAGCATTCTAATAATTCAATTAACTTAATAACCAAATAGAACACAGAAATGGGGGCTGGTGTACTGAGATCTGGGCTGAGATCTGTCTGGACTGCTGCCCCCGTGACCCGAAGACTCGGAAAAAGCGGATGAAAATGAATGAATGAATGAACACAGAAAATATCGCTTCCTGCAAAATACATACGTCAAAAATCTTCAAAAAATTATATTGAAACCAATTAAGCCCCGTGATCTCTCCTCCCCATCCATGAAAAGCCCTGTGGTTACTTATGCATAGCCACATTACACTGCAGATATGTACTCATTTAGCCTGTATGCAGATGCTGTAAACACACGCTATAATTTGCATGTGTGTGTGTATTCGCTGTAGACATGGGCAGCTGGAGACTGAGGAGCACTGCTGAGGAGCACTGATGGGGAATGAACCCTTCGGTCTGGCTGCGAGCGGGTGTCGGCGAGCATGGCAGGTTGTCATGGTACATTTGAGATACATCCACAGGGAAACGCATAGGGATTTACAATGGAGGAGCAGCTCTGCTTACTCACATACAGAGGGAGAGAAGCACGGGCTAAAGTCAATGTAGCATGAGCAGCTGGAATACAATACAAATGTAAAACTGGGCAACTTGTTACAAGAGCAAAAAAAAATTTTAAAGTTAGTTTGAAGATTTGAACTTTCTGTAACATTAATTAATGTTTAAGACAGATCTGAGACTACTGAACTCTGGATAATACTCTAAATCAGGGGTCGGCAACCTTTACCACTCAAAGAGCCATTTGGACCCGTTTCACACAGTAAAGAAAACATTGGGAGCCACAAAACCCTTTTGAAATTTACAATGAAATAACACTGCATATAACAGCTTTTTTCCCCTTTGTGCCATAGAATTACATTTTGAAAATGAACAAACTAAAATAAAATACATTTTAATTAAATACAGTGGTCCCTCGCTATATCGCAGTTCACTTTTCATGGCCTCGCTGTTTTGCAGATTTTTTTATTCCAATTTTTTTTATAGTGTATCAACATGCATTGTGTTCTGCATCCTGATTGGCTTAGGGACTGTAGATCTTTGCCGATTTGTCTGTCATTCTCCTCCGTGTCTCCTGTACAGTACAGAATGTATTCAGTTTGCCAGATTTATGTAAATGTTCAATCGCTCGCAGTGTGATTTTGAAGTGCTGTATGTTTGCAAGTTTTCTCCCCGACAAAACCCGCGACAGCAGAGCGGCGCCAGGACGAAGAGGCTTGGTCAAAGGAACTGTGAAATACACACAGTATGTTTTGGGCCTGAAAATAGGTTTTGATCTTTGGTTTCATTCTATAATACTGTGCTTTTTTTGTTGAAAATCTGCGAAAGTTGGAGTGTTTAAACAAGAGAGAAATGTGAGGAAAATGTTAATGCCAGTCTGAGAAACGTGTAGAAAGTATATTATCTATCATATCACTGTGTAGGAAATTGGCAAATTGGCGCCCCCTCTGGCTGCAAGCGCCCGCGCAATACATTCCCTTCCACGTGGGCCAATGCGCAGCGCAGAGACCTGCTGGAGCCTACACTGGCGCGAGAGGAAAAGGAAGAGAGAAAGAAAGAGAAGATAGAGAGAGGATTCACCCCCTCCCTCTCTGCGGCCGGCTGCGAGTCGAGCTCACTATTCTATTTTAGCACTATTATATTATATTATATTATATTATATTGTATTAATTATATTAATTATATATGTTATATTATGTTATATTTATTATATTATATTATATTATATTATATTATATTATATTATATTATATTATATTATATACTGAGAAGAAATCTGTGTGAGGAAAGTGAGGAATAGCTGTGTGCGATAACTTTTTGTTTGTGTGTGTGCCTGTGCAATCTGTAGAATAAGACAGAAGAAGAATAAATGTTTAAGGGGAGAGTAGCCCACTTTGTGTGTGTGTGTGTGTGTGTCTGTAGGTAGGGGATTTTGAAAAAATCGTTTGAATAATCGTGATTTCAATATTGACTGAGATAATCGTGATTATGATTTTTTTCCCATAATCGAGCAGCCGCTGGTTCTATTTATATCTATATATATGTATGTGATTGTATATATTTTTGCCACTTTTATGTGTAGAGTTTATTTATTATTTTTTATTTATGTTATTTAAGTTATGATAACTTATATTTTTTTGAAAGTTGTGATAATGAGAACCACTCTATAGTGATAATTAAACATGGCTGCTTGGGGGGGGGGGGGGGGGGCTCGGAGGGGGTCTCGCCCAGGGAGTAATTCAATGTAGAACCGCCCCTGACCACGATAAACGAGGGACCACTGTACTGAGCCACATCAGAGGGATCAAAGAGGTTGCTGACCCCTGCTCTAAATAATACTGAACTCTCAATAATACTGCACTAAACTACTTTTTGTTATGCATAATAGTTTACTGCTGCTGCTCTATATGAATGTATCATGTATGTCACTACCTCACTGTAAATGCTACTGTTACCTGTGCAATAACCTGCTTCATAACCCACATGCAGTACTTATACTATAATATATTATGTGCAATACAAAATTAATTTGAGCAGTTTTACCACCTGTGAAATACTATTTGTATTTTATTACATATTTTTATTATATTGTTTACTTTTTTCCCTTGTATTTTTATTGCAGCTATTAGTACTTGACTATCTTAGCGAGTCAATTGGGTTCTTCTGATCTTAAGCATTTCATTGCTTTGTTGACCTTGTGTTGATCCTGCATATGACAAATAAACAATCTTGAATCTTGAGATAGGGATGCACTACTGGTATTGGATATCAACACCAATTCTGAAAAATTTGCTGGATTGGATATCAGCTTCCAAATATTGGATCAGCCGATATCTTCGTTGGATGTATACATTTATGTAAGACTATTTACTGGTTGTAGTTGGCCCAGAAAATCTCTGAATATTTGAACTTGTATTTATACAAAGTTGTTCTGTTGATACTTGAGGGGAAAAACAGCTACGTAACACCTTTGGATTGTTTTCTTTTAGTTTTGCCTAAATGACGTAAAGTTGCTTTTTGGATTTCTGCACTGATATTGGTTGATATCGGGTATTGTCAGATATTTAAAGTTTCGGAATCGGCATCAGAACAGAAAAAAACTGGATCGAATCATCCCTAATCTGAGACATGGATGCTAACTACTCTGTATCCTTTTTTGGTTCATTTACTGTAACAATCATGGATAAAATCTCATTTTTTTTGTTTGTTTGTTTCTTTGCTGTGTCAGGATAATGAAGCCTGCCAGCATATTGCCAAAGATAACAAGATGTACAAGTTGTATTTATTTTTGCAGTAAATTTACTTTAACATGGTTGATTTCCAATGCCCTTTTTGGACAGTTTATTCATCTACGCTGAGTTTGTTAGTAGGTTGGGTTTACGTGACATTGTGACATTATAATATATATATATATATATATATATATATATATATATATATATATATATATATATATATATATATATATATATATATATATATATATATATATATATATATATATATATATATATATTAGGGCTGGGAATATTATATTATCGCAACAATTTTTTTAATCGCAATCAGAGTTTGCCAGCATTTTCCGCAATTCTACCATCCATATGCAGCTCATTTGGTTGTATTAATTAAACTCATTGTCGGTTAAATGCACTATTTTGAGTTTGCTAGTATTTTGTTCCTTCTACGCATCCGTAGGCAGCTCGAGCGGGCTTCATCATTTATTTACAATTTCTCAAAGTAAGCACTATTCATTCGGTTCATTGTTACTTTTTCCTTTCTCTGCACTTTTTTGAAATTAAAAAAA